>CM054133.1:37186542-37706542 GCA_028751855.1 Ambrosia trifida | reverse complement strand
AAAGGCGTGGTCAGTTGTTAGAGAAAATAAGACGCAACGTGCGCTAAAAAACATAAACCGTAGCAACATGCACCTAAAAACATAACCCACCCGCGGAAACGTGCGGGCATTCTCACTAGTGTATATCTATATGCTTTTATACATATATTAATAATTATAAAATAGGATGTTTATATATACTTTTTATTTAATAATATATTATAACACAAAAGTATATAAAAGGGCATTTTAGTCATTTTCACAAAAGTTAACAAAGAAACTTAACCAAAGTTATCCAATTTGACTCAAATAGGTGTAACTAGAAACCTCAGGTACTCAGAGGGTTAAAGGTTTTAAAATTAGATTCAAGTAGTTAAAATGATCAAACCACAGGGACTCAAATAAGACTTTACTCAAACATAATTCATCCAACTTTAACAAATCCAAACAAGTAAATATAAAAGTTCCTAAAAACCAAAAAAAAAATCTAAATATAAAAGGAAATAAAAGAACCATTAACTCTAATACGAAATTGTAGATATATTTTAATTACTTACATGTGACTAGAGTCATGGCTAGGGGTGTTCATCAGGTTAGGTTTTTTATTATTGGGTTGTTCGGGTCGGGTTATTCAGGTTTTCAGTGGTGAAAATATTACCCGATAACCAATCCAATCTAGTTAAATGGTTATTGGTTATGGGGTTAATCGGGTTCGGGTTTTTCGGGTCGGGTTAAATGATTATTGGTTAAATGGTTTGGGTGTTTTAGTTATATATTTCCAGCCATTTAGGTTGCGTATTTCTATTCATTTGGGCTACAATATGTGTAAAATAAAGCCATAACATGGGTTACAATATTTAATTGCAAATTTGGCTACAAAATCACTACTACGATATATATATATATATATATATATATATATATATATTGGGGATGGTTCTGTAGTAAACCCTAAAAATTTGAGAAAACTCTAGTAAACCCTTAAAAAATCCTACTTCCCGAGCTTTTTTTTTTTTAAAAAAATTAGGGCATGTAATATACATGTTTTTAAGTGTTTTGAGCCAAAAAATCAAAAAAGCACCGAAGGGTTTTTTTTTTTTAAAAAAAATAAGTTTTGCATCATAACATATGTTACCAGTGCAAAAATAAGCTAACATATGTTATGGTGCATAACTTATTTTATTTTTTTTAAAAAAAACCGCTCGGCGCTTTTTTGATTTTTTTGGCTTAAAACACTTAAAAACATGTATATTACATGCCCTAATTTTTCAAAAAAAAAAAAGCTCGGGAAGTAGGTTTTTTTAAGGGTTTACTAGAGTTTTCTCAAATTTTTAGGGTTTACTATGGATACTTAGCCTATATATATATATATATATATATATATATATATATATATATGAAAACTGGATCATTTATTTGTTTTTGAATTGTTTGGGTTATTCGGGTCAACCCGAATTATAAAAAACTAATCCGAAGACCGACCCTAAAGACTCTATTTGGGTTCGGGTTAATCCGGTAAGGTACTTTATCGGGTCAGGTCACTTCGGGTTCGGTTCGGTTATTGGCTATCGGTTAAGAAGAACACCCCTAGTCATGGCAAGGCTTGCCAATTGTGTTTGACGCGGGTATACCTATCTCGTGTTGATGCATTCGAAAGGCCCAGAATGAAATTTTTTTCAACCTGTACACGTTTCTCATACAAAAATCATTATGGATGTCAAGGCCTCGGGTTTCTTGTAAATAAAAATTAGGTCCAAGTCAAAGACACTAGATTGGTAAAAATGGTGCTCCTTTGATGTTGGGTAGCTTATTATTTGTTTTTCGTTTTTTTTTTTTTTTTCTCATCGTCCTCAGGTCCGGTTTGATAGGTGTTTGTAAATTTGGGGCTTAGCTAAAATTATAGTAATATCTTAGGTGAGCGATGAGAGGCGAACAAGGGGGCGACCACCGGAGTATCATTCCGGTTAACATTCAGAGGCGGCTAACGAAGTTTTTTGTGGCGAATCTTCCTGATCGTTGCAGCGGGAATGATTTAGCGGGGTTTGTTCGAACGCATGCAGAGATATACGACATTTATATTGCACGAAAGCGGGACAAATGGGGAAACAAGTTTGGTTTCGTTTCTCTTCTCGATGTCAAGAATCTTGGGGAGATGGAGAAGACTTTGTCTAACATAAAGTTGGGAGGTTTCAAACTGAGTTTCAACGTTGCAAAATTTTCATTGGAAGACGGAGAGATCTATACGAAGAAAGAAGAAGGATCCAGGCTGAAAGATAATCCGGTTGTCCACGAACCGGCTGTGAAAGGAAATGAGGTCTGTATGGATTCGTTTGTGGGAGCGATGTCGTTCAAAGATGCTTTTCTCGGAAAAGTTTCTGAACCTATTGATAAGAAGATCATTGTTCTTCCAGACGACTTTTACTCAAAAGATCATGCGGATGGGAACGCGGTGGTGGCTAATATGGTTGATTTTGGTCAACTTAAAGCCATAGGGGAAACAGTACGTCGGTTGTCTCATGGTTCCGGGGTGGTTCAGTACTTGGGACGTTTGTTTGTGTTGATTTCGTTTCCTCGGCAAGAAGATTTGGTTGCTTTTTCCGCTGAAGCAAAAGGCATGAAGGATTGTTTTTTATCATTAGATCCCTGGATTGGTCAATCTCTTCCTTTCGAGAGATTGGCATGGCTCCGGGTACAAGGTATCTCCCTACACTTATTGAATAATACGGTGATTAATAGCATTGGTGAAAGATTCGGGAAAGTTATTCAACGTGGCCAGCATGATGTTTGGAATCAAAACTTGTCGTTTGATTATGTCGGGGTTCTTGTGTCGGAGGGGATTTGGATACAAGAGGAAGTTATTATCGGATGGAAGGGTAGGAAATATTAGGTGTGGGTCGAAGAAGATATAGGAGATTGGGAACCGGATTTCCTACGTCAAGTTGCTGATACAGAACGTGTGCATGGTGTCAAAATTGATGTTCCAGTTGAAAAGCCGATGGATGTTGCTCCGGCGGAAGATTCTCCAGCTAATTCGAATGTGCATCAACGTATGGAAAGTGTTGACTTTCCGGAAAATATGGCTGGTCGTATGGAAAATCGTTATGAGGTGTTTAATGAGAATAATTTGGAGAATAATGTCAATCATAAGGTTACCAATAATATGGGGTCTTTTTCTGGAGAGTTGACTAATGACACTTCTAAAGTTGATTCTTTCAAAAGTAAAGGGGGTAAACGGAAAGCTAAAAAGATGGTCAAAAATAAAGGCAACTTCATTAAAGATAGAATGTTTTCAAGGCCCGGTTCAAAGAAAAGACAAAGATTGGATTTTGACCCTGATGGGCCTGACCCTTTTAGCCTTGATGAGTTGTTGGGCTTAAATAAGCCTCTTGGTGAAGTCAGTGTTAGTAAGAATCGGCCCAATCTTAATAATAAGGAGCAGTCAACGTGCCAGTCTAATTCGCAGGTGCCTGATGATATTAGGTCTTCTTCCAGTAAAGACGATGAGGTTTTCAGCGGTAACATGGAGTGTAATTCAGGAAATTTCGAGGTTGCAGGAGGGGAGGCGGAAGTTCAAAAAGTGGTCAATTCTACCATGAATCTAGGTGCTCGGTTGGGAGCCGACCTAGGGAATTTTAATGATATGGTTACTGAAATTGTTCAAGATGAAGGGGTACAGCCAGGTATTAAATGAATTTTTTGTCAATAAACGTTAGAGGTTTGGGTATGCAAGGGAAACAGGGTTGGGTGAAGGATTTGAAGAATAGGTATAATGTGGATTTTTTGGCGATTCAAGAATCTAAAATTAATAGCTCTGCTGGGTTTGATGGTAGTCGTTGCTGGGGAAGGGTTGATGTTGATTATGATTTGGTAGAAGCCTCAGGTCGTTCTGGTGGTTTGATCAGTGTTTGGAATTCTAAGGTGTTTAATAAAGTTTCTACGTGTTCTGACTCCAATTTCTTGTTAACGTCGGGTTTTCTGGTGGAAGATAATACTGTAATTAATGTGCTTAACGTTTACGCCCCTCAGAAAGTTAAAGCTAAACGTTTACTGTGGGATAAGTTGAAGGGGGTGATTGGTGGGTTGAGTGGGTTATGGGTGGTTTTAGGCGATTTCAATGCGGTCCGTTTGCCGGAGGAGAGAAAAAATTCATCTTTTAATCAGGTCAGCGCTGAGGATTTTAATGCTTTTATTGATGAGTTGGGTTTTCAGGAGTATACTATGCGGGGCAATAAATTCACGTTCTTGGCTGGAAAAAGCGGCGAGCTAAAGTTAAGTAAAATTGATAGAGTCCTTGTGTGCCAGGATTTTTTTAATAGGTGGCCTCTTGCCTGCCTAAGAGCTCTACCTAGAGAATTTTCGGACCATACTCCGTTACTTTTATCTATAAGTAAGGCTAATTATGGTTATAAACCGTTCCGTTGGTTCAACTCTTGGTTAGAGAGAAAAGATTGTGTGGATGTTGTAATTAAAGCGCTGGCTGATTGTTCTTTTGATGGCCGGGCGGATGAAGTTATTATGAAAAAATTTAAACATGTCAGAAGCGTTATTAAAAGTTGGTGGCAGGATGTGATTGCTAAAGAAGGCGAAGACGTGGACATGCATAAAAAGGAGATACAAAGATTGGAGCTTCTTATGGAAGAAAGAGATTTGGAGGATGAAGAGATTTGGGTGTGGAATGAGTGCAAAAAAGAGGTGATTCAAGCCGAGGAGTGGAAATGCCGAGACCTTCATCAAAAATCCAGGGTTAGATGGGCGTCTGAAGGGGATGAGAATTCGACGTTCTTCCATAGAGTTGTGAATGTGAGGAAGGCGTCTAACGCTATTCCGGGGCTTCTGGTGGACGGCCGATGGGTTACCACCCCTACGGTTGTGAAAAAAAAATGTTTTATTATTCTTTAAAATGCAGTTTTCGGATCGATACCCTTCTCGGCCTAAGCTTAATTGTCCGGGTATTGGCCGGCTTTCGGTGGAGGATGGGAGTTCGTTGACCCGCGAGTTTTCTAGGGAGGAAATTAAAGAGGCGGTGTGGGATTGTGGGTCGGATAGGGCTCCGGGTCCAGATGGTTTCAATTTTAGGTTTATAAAGACGTTCTGGAGCAATTTCAAAGATGATTTTGTTAACTTGTTTAATGAGTTTTTTGTTACAGGTGATATTGCTCGGGGATGTAGTACGTCTTTTATTACTCTTATCCCGAAGAATAAAACGCCGGTAGGGCTTAAAGATTATCGGCCGATAACGCTTATTGGGATTATTAGCAAAATTATCTCTGAAGTGTTGGCATTAAGGTTGAAGACTCATATTGGCAAAGTTATATCAGATTCTCAGACGGCTTTCCTTAAAGATAGATTCATCTTGGACGGGCCTCTCATTATTAATGAAGTTCTCGGTTGGCTCAAGAATAAAGGTAGAAAAGCCTTCATGCTTAAAATTGACTTCGAGAAGACTTATGATAATGTAAATTGGGAATTTCTTTTGTCCATTATGATGCAAATGGCTTTCCTAGCCGGTGGTGTTTGTGGGTGAAAGGTATTCTGGAGTCGGCTAGGTCTTCAGTTTTGGTGAACGGGTCTCCTACGTTTGAGTTTCAATGTAAACAAGGTATTCGCCAAGGTGACCCATTGTCACCGTTTCTTTTTATTATTGTGATGGAAGCATTCTCTTATTTGGTTACTTAAGCTTGTGAGTTGGGGATTATTAAGGATCTTAGTGCTTTTGAGGGTGGTCCTAGGTTTTCTCATTTGTTATATGCTAATGATGCATTATTAGTGGGGGAATGGTCAGAAGAAAACATAAGGAATACGGCTACGGTACTTCGGATTTTTTATATTTGTTCCGGCTTAAGAATTAATATTCGGAAGTCCACTCTGTATGGTGTTGGGGTCCCAGATGAGGAGATTGCTAGCATGGCTACCTTGCTGAATTGTAAAGTGGGTTCTTTCCCTTTTGATTATTTGGGGATTAAGGTTGGAGCTAATATGAATAAAAGCCATCATTGGAGTGCGGTGATTAGTACGATTCAGAATCGTTTAGCTTCGTGGAAAGCTAATTCCCTCTCCATGGGTGGTCGATTAACTTTGGTAAAGTCTGTTCTTTCTAGCCTGCCAGTTTATTATTTGTCTTTGTACAAAGCTCCCGTTAAAGTTACAGAACATATAGAGCGTTTAATGCGTAATTTCCTATGGGGCGGTTCGGAAGATAATAGGAGGATGCATTGGGTTGGTTGGGATATTGTTACGTTGCCTAAAAAGGATGGTGGTTTGGGTATTTCTAAATTACGAGATGTGAATATTGCTCTTTTGGTTAAATGGGCTTGGAGGTTTAAAACCCAACATTCTTTGGTTTGGCGAAATATTATAGAAACGCTCCACGGTGGCAGGGGGAGGTGGGAGTTCTTACCGGTTAATAAGAGGGGCAAGGGTGTTTGGATGAATATTGTTAAAACACTGCTGAGAATTAATATAGACGGTAAAAAGATTGGTTCGCTTATATGTCCGAAGGTTGGGAATGGTTGTCAAACAAGGTTTTGGAATGATATTTGGATTGGAGAGAAATGCCTGGCTAATAGATGGCCTAATTTATACAAGCTAGAAGTTCGAAAACAAGTTGTTGTAGCTGACAGGGTGAAGGCTTATACTAACGGCTTACGTTTCTTTCCGGACTGGAAGAAGGGGTTGTCTACGGTTGCTGAATTATCAGAGATGCAGGATCTATATTTTTTGCTGAATTCAGTGGTTCTGACAGAATCGGACGATACCTGGGTTTGGACAGAAGAAGCAGACAGTGGTTTTTCTGTCGCAGCGGCTAAAAAAATCCTTAGAACTAGATCAGCAGTGCAGCAAAGAAGAGTGTGGGTTTGGGATTCCATGGTGCCGATAAAGGTTAATATTTTCATGTGGAGATTGAATATGAATCGTATTCCGACTTGTTTGGCGCTTCGTTCTAGACGGGTGGATATTCCTCAAGTTACTTGCAGATTATGTGATGTTGAGGCTGAAGACGTGGAGCATCTCTTTGTAGACTGCGTATTTTCGTTTGGTGTTTGGTCGGCGATCGGATCATGGTGCAAGATTGGGACTATAAATGCGCTTGATATTGAAGATCTCCTCACTTTGCATAATCACATTTCCGGTGGTAAGTGGGCTAAAAAGATTGTCAAATGTATTATAATGATTTCTTTTTGGGCGATTTGGAAGACTCGTAATATGAAGGTTTTTCAAGGAAAGAATCCGAAAGTGGTGGAAGTTGTTAGTTTAATTAGATCTTGGTCTTTCCTTTGGATTAAACACAGGTCTAGGTTTTCGAGTCTTGTTTGGAAGGATTGGATTGTTAGTCCGATGTATATGTTGTAAGCCTGTTGTGGCGGTCCTCTCTTTGAGGGCTCGCCCTTTTCGTTAATGAAGTTCACTTTAAAAAAAAAAAAAAATTGGGGCTTAGCTCCTTGCTAGGACTGTTTCTAATTTGTATGCCGTTAAAAATAACATAATCAAACAATTGATTCACTTCAATTAAATATAGCTCAATTATTACCATCTTTTCTATTATTGAAAATAATGACGACAAAAGAAAAAAAAAACAAAATCAACAAAAGCCACAATCACTAGAACTGTTAAAATAGTGGAAACACATCATTATTCCACCTTAATAAAAATATTAAAGCACTAAATTTCCAATCCAATCTTTTGTTTTTCTAAGCTTATTCTTTAATTAAATATATATTTATTACAATTTAGCTACAAAGATTAGTTTAACTACAAATTTAAATATTTCAAACAATTATTTTAATATTAAATCATTAGTTTCATGTAAAGACATTTATTCATATATACATGATGATGATGATATATGCAAATGAAATTTCATGATTTTTTGTTCAATAAAATCCAAAGGAGGAATGGGAACCATACTATTAATAGTTTTTGGCGTCATGTTGCGTCTTTCTCAATATCTTGTGTGTAAGCTATCATTTTATTTGACTGTTGACAAGTTCAATTGGTAGTTAAATATATGAAATTGTAAAAAAGTAAACTTTTATAGACGGAAAAATCATGGTAGTGTGACATTTCAATATAACATAATAAATACCTATAAAAAAACACAAGAATACATCACATATAAGATTGTGTTATTTATATGAGCATAATTTATAATTTTAGTAAACTCTTGAAAAGTCGTGAAAGCAATACGCTCTTCCCTGTATTTGGAGGTGTATCATAGAACATGTGATGTGCATATGCTCATATTAAGATTGTGTTGATACGTGATACTCCTCTAAGAATATTAGGGGTTGTTTGGTTGATTAAGTGCTGAATCATTATGGTCTGAATGGTTAAGAGGCTCTGAATGGTTAAGAGCTGAATCATTCAGCATCCTTTATTAGCTTAATAGTTCAGCACTTAATCATTCCATTCAGATGCTGAAACAAACAGTTTGAATGCTGAATTATTCAGACCTGAATGGTTAAGAGGCTATCAAACAGCCCCTTACACTGTGTTCCAGAGTTTCATTAAAGAAAGGAACTGAAAAGAAAGCAAAGGAATTAAAGGGAAAGTGAAAAATAAGTGTGTTTCAGAGTTTCATTAAAAGAAAGGAGTGGAAAGAATGAGAGGAAGTTGAGGGAAAATTATTACTTAAATTCTTCCTTTCAAAATGGAAGGAAATAAAAGGAGGGGAAAGTTATCAATTAAAATGTTTTGTCATTTACTATTTTATCCTTCTATATAATCTAATATAACACCCCACAAAGACATTATTGTAAAATTAAACCTTTCTTTTCCATTCCTTTCAACTCGGGAACTCATAAAATTTTTATTCTCTTTTCCTTTCCTTCAAACTCGGGAACACAAAATAAAATTATATATTTCTTTTCCTTCCCGTTCTTTTCTGTCCTAAATCTCCTTTCTCTTCTTTTCTTTCCGTTAGAAAACTTGGGAACACAGCGTTAGTGAACAAAACAATCTTGTTTTACATATATAATAAAATAAAGCAATTAAACAAAATAGAGGAACGTTTTTTACATTAAGTTTAGACAAAGATTATATTCAAATTGCAAAGGTAATCACATAAAAATCATTAGTATCATTGTTTTTTAAGCTTATTTTTTTAGTTATGGGGCAGGTTCAAATACAAAGTAATACAAACGTGCGAAGGATGCGAATGATCACTTTGTACATGATAATTACGTAATGCCTTCATGAACATACAAAAACATTACGTAATTATCATGTACAAAGTGCATGATATTACGTAATGATAATTGCGTAATGATAATTACGTAATCCTTTCATGAACATACAAAAACATTACATAATTATCATTACATAAAAGCATTACGTAATTATCATTACGCAATTATCATGTACAAAGTTCATTCGCATCCTTCGCACATTTCTTTTACTTTGTAGAATAGCCGCCCCCTTTTAATTATAACAGTACCAATAATAAATAGTAATGACGATAAATAAATAAACGATTATTAAAATATCATAGTTTAAATAAATTAAGATCTTATGATGAATTATTCAAAAGCAGGAACATTTTGTTTGAGAAAGTGATATAAAAGGCTAGCGAATAATAAGAGATGTGTTTTTAAGGAGCCATTTTTCTAACCCTTCGTGCGACATCTAGTCTTTGTTAAGATCCTTTATTTTCAGCACTCGGTGATTCACACGATTTACAGTGAAACACGTGAATAAAAAACAATTGGTATTGTGTGAGAACATGTTACATAATAGGGTCACATGATTATACTATAAAATCAATAAGTATCCTACTTCAGAAGTTAGTGTTCTAGAAAGTTATTATATAAATGTTCATGTACACAATTTTATTATCTTTCATGAAAATATCTATACCTTCCCATTGAGTTTTCATAACATTACAACGAGCTACGTACCTCTCCATGAGCATTCGGTTCAAGCGTACATACTTTTTTTTAAACTCTAAGCATGTTCCATCACGATCTTTAAACACAAATAATTTTTCCATACAATAATATTTAAAAAAAAACTACACCAAATTAAAAAAAAAAAAGAAAAAAAAAGTGAATTGTTTGGTTGGTCATGTGCTTTCCAGACCTCGCACGCTTGATCCCTAGACTTCAGTATTTACAAACTTGGTCCTAAAGGTTTACAACTTGTACTCGTGTGATCCCATTAGTTAGAATTTGTAACTATAGTGGTCCTTACCAACTAACGACGTTAAAAACTTCAGTTAAGTTCATGTAAAATGATAAATCTACCCTCACTCAATAAAACAATAATAAATCTACCCACACCACCACCACCATCATTACCATCCACCTACCACCCCACACCTCCAAACATCATCATCTCCTACTCCTCACCTCTCATCCCATCACCACTGTTCACCTCACCACCGTACACCTCCACCCTTCCTACTGCCACACCTCACCACTCCAACCACCACAACCTTCTGTTGGTTCCATTAACCGAAACCCCAACAACCACTCTCAACCTCCACCCTCACAACAGCATAACCTCCAATCGCCAACCCCACTCGAAACTACGTTGGCAGGTCAAACATTGTTGGGGATACTCGAATGTACCTTCTGAATTTGGAAATTCGCAGACTTCAATCTCTCTAGTGTTCCATCTTTTAAATATTACCTGCTCAATATAGGGTGTTGGGTGGCGACGGTAGGTGGTGAGTGTTTTAATCGGTTACGGGTGGGGTGAAGCATGCGGTGGTTAGTCGATGGGTGGTGTTGGATATGAAGAAGGAAGGATGGGGTGCAGGTGTGTTGGATATGAAGAAGGAAGGGTGGGGTGCAGGTGGACCCCGTATGTTTTATTTAATTATTTATCTATTTAAATATTAAGGGAGAGTTTGTCATTTTATAGAACTTAACCGAAGTTTCTAACGACATTAGTTAGCAAGGACTACTATAGTTATAAATTCCAACCAAGGGGATCACACGAGTACAAGTTGTAAACCTTTAGGACCAAGTTTGTAAATAGTGAAGTCTAGGGATCAAGCGTGAGAGATGTGGAAAGCACATGGACCAACAAGCAATTCACTCTTAAATAAATTAAGAATAAAATTCTCTTTAATTTGGTGATAAAATTTTTAAAAAATTTATCATACGAAAAAGTTATGATCATCTAAAAATCATGATGGAAAACAAAAAATAATAGACTAAGAGCATTCACAGTAAACTCTCCATATTTTCTCTGTAATTACTCTAAAAACACTACTTTTCCTCACTTCTTTCTATTTAATAATACTTATTCTATACTTTTATCATTACCTTTTATTTCTCCTTTACTCACAACCACTTTAAAAAATTATGGAAAATAAATAGTATTTCCTCCAAATTTACGGATGAACGGTGTCTCCTCTATATATTTTCTCTCCTCTATTCATAGCCACTTATACCCACTATATATAATATGGAGGCCCCCCTCACATTAACTTAACATGGAGGCTCTACTGTGAATGCTCTAAGATCAGAGGTTTTCTGCAAATGTCGCTTCTGAACATGCTTGATTTTTGTGAATTCACCAAGTCTAATTGCAATGTTATGTTTATTTTGATAAATTTAATGCTTATTGTGTTGTAAAACAACGGCCTATTAACAACTAAAATACTAGATTTGTAGATATAAGAATATGGATTAGAGAGAATAAAGAATGGAATGATTCATTCTTATTGATGTGTATCATAACAATTACATGAAGCCTCTATTTATAAGGCTCTTACATTAATGAATAGGATATGAAGAGATGGGAGTTGGAATGTGGATAGTCACCATAATAACTTATTTATAACACTCCCCCTTGACTATCCACGTGATAAAAGAAAATAATGTAGTATATGCTTTGTGATGCTGCCTCGTTAAAAACCTTGCCAGGAAAACCCAGTAGGCAAAACCTCAGCTAAGGGAAAAAGAGTGCAGGGCGTATTACTCTTACTGATACCTCTAGATCAGGTATGTTGCCTCATTAAAAACCTTACTAAGAAAACCCAATGTGACAAAACTTAGTTAAGGGAAAAAGAGTGCAACTTGTATGATACTCCCCCTCATTTGAATATGTATCATTTGAATGATGGTGTCGATCTTCTAAGAAAGTTGCTCAAAGTTTTGTAGTCGATGATTTGCATTCTTGATCACTTGACGTGAAAATCTTTAAGTTGAATCATTGATGTATGATCTTCATTCCAGAATTTTAGTCCCTGCTCTCGTAAGTGCAATTCTTTAAGTTGAACTAATGTTGCATCCTCTCGTAAATAAATGGCACAAGATCAACAAATGTGATGTGTTATATTCCCTGCATCTACAAGACTAACCAAACTTGTTTGCATGGGTTAATAAATATAATCAAGTATCGCTCATACCTGAAGTATTCGTTTTAACCCATTCCGGTGTCTTCTCGCTTGACATAGGCTATATTATGATAATAAGTTCATGTGAAAGATATAATAATAATGCATAACTAGCAAGACATATACTAATGTACATATATATTTTACTATGGTACTTGTAGAGTGAAAATCTCTACTTTGGTAGGAGATAAAATAAATAATTTTCCATATCAAGTAATTGGACAACCTTTAATGCACTTTAAGTATGAGCTATGTCCATTGTAAAATATCCCACCATCTTTTCAAGATATACTTTGATGGATGGGTAAACATATAATTACATATATACTCGAATTGTAGGTCAAGCAACAAGTGCACTATGTCAAGGACTTTCAACCCCCCCCCCCTTTAAAAGTTCTATAGAGTCTCTCGATAATGCTAAGACATTATCACTGTAAACTGCGAGTGAACTTTTAAAAGAAAACTTTTGATACAAGCTGGATAATACAATCAAACTTATGTTGCTCTTTATCGGGATATCTCATGAGTTTTAAAACACTCAACCCCCTTATTTTAGTCCATACATATTATATACCTTTACATAATACTTCTTAAGGTATTGATACCAATGCTGCAGGCATCATCAATCCATCAAGGACTTTTCCATCTTGACCAATTACGCAAGTGCATTCACACTTCAATTTGAAGAACAATAACATCTATTTCTCCAATATATATTGTACCATTCTTATACATTGAAGTATCATAATCACCAGGTTTAGTTTATTACCTGTGGTGTATTGGTGCACGATTATTACATCCTATGATGTTTCATAGTACATTTTAAGCACTCAATTGCTTTAGGATACTCATGAAGAGTTCCACTTATATTCAATTCAATCATATAACAAACATAACATATCCAGAATTGAATCTATAATTATTCCAATCATAACGTTCTCGAGAACTTACGTTACAAGATTTTGACACATTAAATCCTTCATCAAGTATTTTCATGTAAACTTTTAGTGTCAAGTAAATCATGATATTTATTAGACGCATTTCAATTCTCTGTTTGCATTACCAGACTAATAAAATATTGAAAAGTCATTGCATCCACCACTGGAGAATGTGTCTCCTCATAATCAATTACGGGTCTTTGTGAAATTCTTGTGCCACCAATTTTACCATATATCATTTTCTTTTCAAATGTTTATTCGCCCTTTTCGTGTCTATATGTTTTACAACTTTTGTTGTATGGACTACTGGTCCAAAACTTTTCTTTTTAATAGAGAATTCAACTCTGTCGTATTTGCGTCTTTCCATTTTGGCCAATCATTTATGTGTATTCATTCATAGACAGATCTTAAATCTTGATCCTCATTTTAAGCGCTACATTACATAAAATTTATAACGACGTCGATTTTATTTCGATTCCACACATTTTGTAGACATGATACTATATAACGAGATCTCTTTATTTTCAGGTACCTGAGGTTCTTCTGGAACCATCATGTCTAATGTCTCTTCAGGAGACTTTTTTACTGTAACCTCGACTTGACCATCTTTATTACTTGCTCCAATTTCTTGAGGATTTTTTTTTTTATTCTTTGGAATCGACTAGTCTACCACGCTTTAGGCGTGCAGTAGGCTTATTGCCAATATAGAATTGTCCTTCCTGGACACTCATTTTAAATGGAGCATTAGCAGTTGGTATATGTGACTTGATTAGCTATTCATCATATTTAGGTCAGTTAATGCGTCTGGTAATTAATTCGCTAATCTCTGTGAATGAATTATCCTTTGAACTTTTAAATGGGAAAATTGGATAGAACGAATTTTACTTATCATACCTCAAATACGCTCCTGAAGTGGCAATACCATTAAAAGGGTATGAAGAGTTTGAAATGACTTTATATTCTTATGTCCAAGTAAATAATAAAGCTTAGTTGGTTTTACTCCATTTCTTGAAGTGAATGAGATTATATAACAATAATTGAAATTGTCATGATCATGGAGATAATTGAGAAAGTTGCAATGATGGTCATAATGTGATCAACCATCAAAGATTATAATAATATTCAAGTTAATAATGAGGTTGATCATAAAAATGCAATAATGATCATGTTACTAATGAGATTGACCACCACATGTGGCAAATAAAAGGAGTGATTATATAACATGATGGTTTGAACATTGAAGTTATAATACATTCTTTCACATCATATGTTTTGTATTACATACGTGCAAGTAATACATATTCGATCATAAACTAGAAGTTTAGTTTATGGATCATAATTATTTAATTAGTTGGCATGACCGGTAAGACCACACCGAGTCTATGATGTGAACATAATGAAGAACTTAAAGATTCTTCCATATGATACATAGCATGTAATGTTTGCTCTTAAGCAAAATTATATATTTGCCATATAAAGTCGCGTGAGTATCACTATATTTTTTGGAATTGATTAAAGGATATGCATATCCTAACATGATACCATTTAGTATTTAAAATCGATGCATCGTCTAAATGGTTATCAAGTTTGCAACCTGGAGTATGCTTGATTTATTGCTTAGCTAATAAGATAGCAAGCATATTATTCTAGATTGGCATATTTAATTAATTCCCAAGATAATAATGATCATTGGAATAAGTGTTGAACTTCATATAGCTTATGTTCATAGAAATATTGCTTTCATTGAGATGATCACTAAAACGTCTACTATTGATTGCAACGTCAATGATCATGAGAGCAAAAGTTCATATTTGACTTTACATGCAGCAACATTCATTCACATCAAGCCAATACGTGGTAATAGTTTCTCCCCATTATAGTTGGTTTTTGGTCAGAAACCAAATGTTGCCCATCTAAGATTTTTGTTGTGCGACATATATTAAAATTGATCCACCACGACGCACGGAGATGGGACCTTAAAAGGTGATTGGGAATATATGATGATTTATAGAGCCGTCAACAAGAGATTTATTTACATCTCAGTTAATTGATATCCATCTCAATGGATTAACATTCCCAACATCAGGGGAAGATAAAAGGCAATTGGAAATAGAAATTGTGACAACCGGTAAAATTCGGTCAACCGTTGACTGGATCTTGATCATGATCCCTATATGCTTCGCATATACTAAGGTTGATTTTGGTTAAGTTGAGTTGTTACAAGTCCAACAAATGTCTTTCGTGAAGTTCGTGGACGTCTAGATGTTCTAAAAGAAGATTGCGCATTGTAACGCTAACGAACTGACATCGATAAGAATTCGTCAGAATGGACAAACTTAGAGTTATTGCGTATATATACGGCACGTATTTATTGTTGAAGCGATCGGACGTGGAATCGGCTTGAAGTATGGATTAAAACGAAGCGTTTGGAGAATGCGGAGAGTAACCGATATGAGATCCGGACATCAAAATGCGTGGTTTTAACCGCATATATGCTTTCGGATTTATTATTTATTATAAATAATATTATCTGTTTAATATCGAAAGCTATCGGGTCGTTTACATGGAAGAAACGGTAACCGGTTAGGATAACGCGATTCTAACGGACGCTCCGAAAGAACGCGTGGGATACTGATATTAATTATATTTTTGCTCGGTTTAACGTTATTTAAGATTACGAATAAAACCGACCAATTCTTATAATTAATTATCGAACCTAGATATGAACCGAGACGTTTCGCGAGATTACGGGTTCGAAACGCGGTATTTACCT
Organism: Ambrosia trifida; assembly: GCA_028751855.1. NCBI lineage: Eukaryota > Viridiplantae > Streptophyta > Magnoliopsida > Asterales > Asteraceae > Ambrosia > Ambrosia trifida. Next base: position 37,690,509 of record CM054133.1, on the reverse strand, counting down.
ACCTAATCCTAACCCTATCTATAAAAACCCCTTTATCTTCCACATCTTCTTCATTCCTAACCTACACCAAAGATGAAACCCTCTCAAATCCTCTCATCTCTCTCTCTACACTCACCCCCTCTTTAGAAATCCCTCTCTCTCTAAGGTGACTCTCTCTCTCTCCAGCTCTCTCCCTCGTCTCCCTCTATTCTCCTCCTCCCTGCAGTAGAGCCGGCCGACCACCATAGAGGTGGTGGCGGCGGCGTGGTGGTCCGAGAAGCCCGAAATGGGTAGAGGTGGAGATGGAATCGGGTGGTTGTGGTGGTTCTCGATAGTGTGGCGTGGCTGTGGCTTGGGCCCGGGTGTTTTGGGGCCCGATTGGTGGTGTTTGGCCGGAGATGGTGATGGTTGTTGAAGGGGCGGCGGCGGCTCAAAGGGTGGCCGCAAGTGGTTATGGTTATGGTTATTGTTCAGCTCGGGTTCGGGTCTGATGGGACTTGGGCTCGGGTCAGCTTTTGGAGATGGTTGCGGTTCATTGTTCGTCAGATCTGATGGGTGTTCGAGTTGGATCGGGGCTGCATGTTGGTTTCGAGTGGTGCTCGGTCAGATCCGGGTCTGATAGGGCTCGGGTTTGGGCCAAATCTTGGTTATGTTAATGGATCTTGGTCTGCATGTTGCTTATTGATGATGATAAGGATGTTCGGGTCCAGTTTGGTGCCCGGGCTCGGGTCCCGAGTGTGAAGGATTAAAAGATGGTTTAAGTTGTGGTTTGGATCCCGGTTAGAAGCGAGTCCGGTCAGATCTGGTCAACAAGCAATGCATGCATATATTATATGGTATATTTCCTTGAATTTGTTGTTGTTATTATTATTATTATTATATATATAAGTGTATATATATATTATCGATACGAAACTATGGTGACTCACGAAACGAACCGACATTGATTATATTATAAGCTATATTGTATATTAAAGACGGATTTGATAATATTGTATATTGGACTGGACCGTTGGACTATATTATATAATTATATATATATATATATATATATATATATATATATACATATATATAAATTATGATGTATATAATTATACAAGTATAATTTATATAAAATGGCGAAATGTATAAAGTCTCGTTCGATGGAAATATGGATAAATATATTGAACATTATGTATTTGTAATTAATATTTGGGTAACTATAGACAACTTGTGTTGTCTGGATTGTATAAAAACAGAGGAAACTCTGCCAAAATTTTATAAGATCCAGAGCACAACAAGGGCAATATACTTTCCTAAAAACAAATATATTTATCCGATTCTATGATTAAATATGAGCTATACGTTTCGTAGCACTAAGTCCAACGTAGGTTACACACGAGTGGTAACAAGTGCGCAACTTGAGTACTACGTCGTATGTTAACACTCAAATAAGTCGTGATTGGTTCGTTGAGTCACACCACTTTCTAGACTCGGATTCGTACATACGAATCTAGATAGCTGGATAATATGCTTTTCGTGTTAGATCTTAAGGTGTCTTTGTTCGTAATTAGGACACAAAGATGTGAATAATGATTCGAGCGTTGATAGATAACTTAGCAGGAATGTTCAGGTGAGTTCATGCCCCCACTTTTTACTGTTTTATAACTGTTTTCGGGGTGGAAGACATACTTGTTTTATGAAAATCTGTTTACTATAAAACGTAACAAAGATTTGATTATACGGATTGGTATAAAAGGAGATAAATTGCATTGAATTGTACAGATTGGTACAAAAAGGGATAATTTGTACGGGAAGATACAAATTGGTATTAAATGGATAAATGGTATTATATGTTTTTCTCGACCCTTTTCATTTAAATGTTTTTCGGACATCTTAACAATCGGGGGGATTAACATGCGGGTATGATGAATAAACTGGAAATATAGAATATATGATGCCCTTAGGATAAGTGCACCGGTGGATGCGTTCGAATAACGTGACACCAGTGACGACCGACGGGTTGCCACCCTTTCCCAGCACACCTTAATCTTTAGCCTTCAGAAAAGGCCGTTGTTTATGTTATAGTACTATTGGATTGACGCCCCCGTTTTCATGATTTGACTGAATCGAAATCTGCTTGAAAAATGAACATAACCTCCAAAAAGTACCTCTTGCGGAAGAGGCCACCACATGGGAACAAAGTTATGGATTGATTAAGAACCTTTGGATTACATCATATGCTTGTAGGACCTAGCTAGTCTACATAATTCTATTCTAATAATACGGAAATCATACGTCCTTTGTTTTAAAAGCTAAAGAAATATGAGTAGTTGCTTTAAAACCTGTAAATGCGACAATCGCTTTTTATTTTATGAAAATATGTTGGCATCAAATGTTTTGTTTTACTACTTCTGCTTTTAAATACATTTTTAACTATGGGAAGAAATCTCATTATTGAACAGGATGGTTCAGGTTGGGTGATTTATGGGAAGAAATCACGTCATTGAATATGGGTTTACAAAGTACAAATATAAAACCATGAACTCGCCAACTTTATGTTGACGTCTTTAAGTATGTCTTTCAGGTTTAGATTTTGGCAATGGCATGGTTGGAATAGGCAAACATCTTGGAACTGGAAACCTTAGAGTTTAGAAATGGCGTTTGGAGTTCAACGAGTCTTAGAAGTATATATTCCGCTGCGTAGTATTAAAAAGTTCAACCCACAAGGATTTTCGGGGTGTGACAGAGCTTGGTATCTGAGCCTGGTCTCGGATCGGTGTGTCAGTTGTTCCTTTGAGAACACTGAGTTCTCTAAGGAGAATGGATTATAAGGTTGATGTATTGTAAAATACATCTATTTCCAGTGTAAAGTTTGTATAGTTTTCGAGTCATTTAGATAGTATTTTTATTAGTTTTAGGCTTGTACCGGTCTATTTTATTTAGTATAGGTTTTTATAGATTTTTATTAGTTTTGCGTCATTTTTAATACTTATGTATTTATTTTATATTTTAGTAGGTGTTCATGGACGTTGGAGCGTAAACGAGCAACTTTGGTCAAGTCAAGAGCACCCAAGTCTAAAGCACGGAGTTATAATACTATATATATTAATAGTATAATAATAATAATAATAATAATAATAATAATAATAATAATAATAAAGTAAAAAGAAAAAAAAATAATAAAAACGTGACCTTAGGTCGGTCAACCCAAGGCCCAAAACAAAGAAAAGCCTTTTTGAGGCAAACATTAATTGTAATGACTCTTTAGGGTGGCACATTATGATTAAATAGAGAGGAGCAGCGAATTCTTGGAGATATTATGGGATGAAGCAGCCAACAACTTTGAGATGGAGCCTCATCGAGGATAGCGATTAATATCTAGAGAGGAGGCGCACAGTGACATCAATATTATTCAAAGGAAAGAGCAATATTATTTTAGAGTGGAGGTCAAGGGTTGAAGGATAGGTGCCAGCACGGGTCGGTTCTAATCTAATTATTTATTTATTTATATATTTGATACCCGTTGTGAACGCCATGAATATTATTTGTTTTTATTGTTTTGATTTTATCATGACTTTTATTGGCTAAACCTTGACGCTACCTAGGCGATGATGACTACGCTTGTTTGATTTATTTTCTTTTGGTTTTGGAACTTTTGGTTGTGGGTGAATTTTAAAGTAAAGAACTTTTTATTTTCTGGTTTGATGTGTATGCATATTTAGTTTTATTTAAATAACTTTTATAAACTTCACTTGCGTTTTTGTGAATGTCTTTCATGTATGAATGCGGGTTAGGTTGCGGACTGGGTGTTAGCAACTAGTTTATGGTTAATTTCTGCAGGTTATCCATAGGAGTTGTAATTGTTAATTAGGTAATTCTAAGTGTTCTACCAATTCTCAATAGCTGTAAGGTGCGAGATTGTTGGTCTGTCTAGGGTGTTAAATTGCTAGATCTAGATGCTTTGTAAGAAGATCTTCCTAGTTTCCCTAGCATTCCTTGTAGGCCAAGTCTTATCAGAAATATTGTAGTTACCCCTTGCACTTTAGGGTGTATTGTGACTTTCGCGCTGTGAGGTAGACTGTCTAGCGGGTACTTTAAGATTCGAGTAGGTAAGCCTGTAAGGGTAACCTCTCAACCGGTGGTTTAACGGCTTATAGGTAACCTTAGGTTTCTCCTTGAGAAGGGTCGAGGGTCCTCTAGCTTATCCTGTAAGTTTAGTATTTTAAGATCCCGGTTCCACACCAGTTCCATGGCCATTAGAAGCTTTATCATTCATGTGTAGGATTCTAGCCTAGGTAGTGCCTTCCCATCCATCTGATCTCAGTTGCAGTCTTCAGTTTGTGTATTTAGTTATTTTAGTTTTATTATTTTATTTATTTGCATTAGTCTTTTAGAAAACCCCCCCTTTAAGCAACAAAACAATTTAAGTCAGTTTGTGGATAAGTAATCGAGTCTAGTTTACGTTTTCCAGTAGAGTCTCGTGGGTTCGATACTCGGACTTACTTTAGCTGTACTGCACTGACCGGTACACTTGCCGGTTGTGTGGTTTAGGTTTAGAGAGTCTTAGGTTATAAATTTAAAACTTAGAGTGTCTAGTTTAGGTTAATTTAGTTAGTTATTACTAAACTACTTTTAGCACATCAAAGGTCCCACATCGGTTGAGAAGGGTAACAAACACTTCCATATAGGGGGTGGGATACCTTCTCTATCGTACGAGTGTTGGTTAGTCTCTTCGAGATGAAACTAATGCGAAACCGTGAGCCTAATCACAGTCCAATACTGCTGAGCAGGCAAAGCGAATAAAGTACGATACGAGCTACATCGGGCTTTGACCGATATTATCATGACCATACTTTTAGCGAATTGAGTGTTAATAGAGACATTTAGGCTTTAACCTGTGTATTGTTTTGACTAGGGACCGAAGTTACTAAGACACAATATTTAGCGTGAACGCCTAGGAAATAAAAATATCCAACCATTGCCAAATAAGTGAAAGAATAATAGTGTATGAAATTACATTAGCTCAGTATAGGTTTCTACGACATAAGAAACATTTCTTTATATGATTAGTGATTATTTATTATAATGGTGTATAGGAAGGTAAAATAACTAGTGATGACTAGGCATATCTTGTGAGTGACCGGTGAGTTATCCCTCTGTATAGTAAAGTGTACCTTCACATAGAATTTTGCTGAGTCAATGTTTCATAGTTACGAGGAACAACCTACTTGATTATATGTTGTGTGTAAGTATATGTAAAGTATATATGTATATGTATTCCTCGAAAATAGCACGAATCGCCAAATGGATATCGACGTTAGCTTGGACGTGGTAAGGACGCGCACTCGTGGCAAGCAATTGGACAAGTTGGTGGCACAGATGCATAATGGATTAATTGAAGCACCTAGGGTTTCACATTACCATGAGTCAGGATGAGCTTACGTCTTAGCAATAATTTCGATTCGAAACGTCGTGAAGAGGCATCTTGTCGTGAAGATGATGTTGCGCGAGTAGGAACGTAATCAGGAACGACATCAAGGATGGCACGCACGACTAACGCTATATACATAATATATGTGTGTATCTATATATGTGTAGCTATGTGAATTTGTGAGTGCTTATGATATGACTCGTGATGGATATTAATAGGGTGATCTTGCGAGGTAAATTTTCGATAACATTGACGTCATGTTATTACGAGCTTACAGGCACAAGAAGGTCCTAAGAAGATCTATCGTGAGGATATATGCGTAAGGCATAAAGACTATTTGTTTATTTGTTGATTATTATTTTATTTGCGGCCTTGATTATCAATTTTTCCCTTGTTTGTATTATTGCAACTTCGGTTTTAGTAAACCATTCTTGGATTTCGATGATCTCGTTTCTTGAGCTTTCGAGGTTCATGTAGAGGAACCTGGTTATATCTTTCGATTGTGTTTTACGCTTCTTCCCGTTAGCGTTGGTGGCTCTCGACAAACTATCATAAAGGAATGGAGTGGTTATCTAAGAACCGAGCGGAGGTCGTATGTCATGGGAGATTGGTCCGTATTCCAGTATCGGACAATGAGATTTTGGTCGTATGCGGTGACTTGGAGAAAAGTCATTAAAGATGGATAATGTATTGAAGGCGCGAAGCTTCTGCGGAAAGGATACTCGGCATTTATAGCCTGTGCTGTTAACACCACGGCTGTGGAAATGGAATTTGAGGAAATTCCTGGAGTTAGAGAATATTCTGAAGTTTTTCCAAAAGATTTGCCTGGTTTGTCGCCTTCAAGGTAGTTGGAATTTCGAATGGATCTTGTGCTCGGTGCCGCACTAGTCGTTAAGTTCCCTTATCGACTTGCACCTTTAGAAATGCAAGAGCTTTCGAATCAGTTGCAAGGATTGTTGGGAAAAAAGGTTCAGTAGATCAAGTTGTGCTTCCCAAGGATCGGGTGATGAGCACCGATGTTGTTCGTCAAAGGAGAAGGACGAAATGGTTAGGATGTGTATTGGTTATAGGGAGTTGAACAAACTCACTACTAGAAAATCGATACACATTGCCTGGAATTGATGGAATATTCGATCAGTCATGAGGATCGAGCTTTATTCAAAGATTGGCTTGGAATCTGATTATTATCAGCAGAAGATTGTGAAGGAGAATACAATGGAGACCGCGTTTAGGACGCGATGCGACCATTATGAGTTTCTAGTGATGTCGTTTGGTTCAGTGAACGCACCGGCAATGTTTATGATCTTATGAATAGGGTTCGTAAACCATGTTCAGACAAGTTCGTTATAAGTATACATCGACGCTATACTTATTTATACCCGAACTAGAGAGGATCATGAACAACACTTGAGACTTAGTCGAGAATTATTGGAAAGCGAGAAGTTATTTGCGAAGATCGCAAGGTGCGAATTCAGGATGTGAGAAGTTTATTCCGCGGGTCATGTCGTTAGTGAGAAAGACATTCAAGTGGACCCAACAAAGATAGAGGCAATCAAGGAGTTGAATGTGCCTAAATCTCCCGCAGAGATACGCAAATTTTTCGGTTTTGCTAGATATTACCGCCGATTCGTTGGTAATTTTCCCAAGATGGCGCAGCCTTTGACGCTATTAACCCAAAAAGGACGCAAGATAAAAGGATTGAAAAGCAAGAGGAGGCCTTTCAGATGTTAAAGCAAAAGTTGTGTAGTGCGCCAACACTGTCTTTTCCCGAGGGAAACAATGGTTATGTGGTGTACTGTAATGATTCACATTAAGGCTTAGGTTGCATGTTGATGCAAGCTTATGCGTCAAGACAACTAAAAGTGCACAAAGTGAATTACAAGACACACGACTTGGAGATTGGAGATGTGATTTTTGGCGCTCAGGAATTGGAGACACTATCTTTATGGTATTTAGTGTACGATCTTCACGGATCATAGAAGTCTTCAACATACTCTTGATCAAGAAGAGCTTATTATGAGGTAGCGATGATGGGTTGAGCTACTCATTGATTGTGATTGTGAAATTCGTCGTTATTTTGTTAAAGTGAGCATTGTGGTCGACGCTTTAAGTAGAAAGGAAAGAGGTTAAACCATCACGTGTTTGTGCATTAGGTTTGACAATCCTTATGAGCCTTATAGCTCAAGTCAGGAAAGCACGACAGGAAGCTTGGAAAGAAGAGGAATCTGAAGAGCGAATGCTTGTACTAAATGATAAGAGATCGGAGTTTGAAACTTGTCGAGGTTGTGTACCTATTGGATTGTGTTTGGATACGATATATGGGAGTACGCGTGAATTGGTTATGGATGAGACTTGTAATGTCACACCCTCAAATTTCCACTGCGGGGTTTATACCGTGAGGCGCGTGACATACCAGGATCCCATAGCCATAAGTCACAGGAACGAACTCTAAATGCCCAAACCCGTTTAGTTCGTTTTCAAAAACCAAGTTTAGTTAAGCTGCGGAAGCGTAAACCAAATTTAAAACCTTTTAAAACCATGCGCAAAACAACGCACCCAAATTAAAACCATACGAAAGCATAATATATAATTTATGTGTATGCCTGAGAGCCCGGATGCAGTGAAGTGTACAGTGCTTTCTAATCCTGGCACCGGAAGCTAACTACCTGCAAAAGCATGTAAATCGTGGGTCAACAAACAATGTTGGTGAGTTCACTAAGTAAAGTAGGTGAGTAAGTAAAAGCGTAGGTTTCCCAAACCATGTAACCAAATGAAAGTGTCGGTCTCCCAGACCACATAACAGTAAGTAAGAACGTCGGCCTCCTTGGCCACAAGTAAATAGCTAATTCATATGCCAGGGGTAGCTAGCCCACTCATGATAACTAAAACCGGCGAATACCGAACTACTAATGAACAAGTTCCCATAACCGGGAGAAAAGTGCCTTGCGTCATTGCCCATCAACAATGACTATGTTTGAAGCTAATAGTTCACATCTGTGCTCTCCAGCACGATGTGAGGTTTGTTAGACCTAATAGCGCTATCAACTAATTAACCCGCTTGCCCAACCGGCAATTGATTCGGTATTTTGAAGGACTTAAAAGATGTGTTTGGTTTAGTTCATCAAGGACATATATATGAATTAGTAAAAGTAGATTTACCTCGTAAATCATGCACCCCAAACCCGGGATGTGTAAAAGTAGTCCCAACCCGGACTAGAAACGTTACGTAAGTTGTCTCAACCCGAGACGCATGCTTTTGAGAAAAGAGTAGTGAAACTCACCTTATCGCGTAAGCAAAGAATCCGAACAGCAAGTATTATATGCTACCGACACCCTAATAACAGTGTCACTACGTGAGAATAGGCGTAACATCATTACACCATATAACTCGTTTGTCCAAGGCGTTTTAATATTCAAAAGTGTGTATGCGACGCCTAGTGATTCTACATGCAATAGTAAACCCTACGGACTCGTTGGTGAATGAGTTGGTTATAATTAGTTTCTACAGCCCGTATGTGTCATAAACATGTGTACTTCCGTTATATGTCAATTTTAGATCACCTAAGACCTCAAGTAATCACATAAGCACATAATACACAATCTGTGTTTTCAGGACAGATTGTGCGCCATCAAAACGAATTTATTTAAAATAGTAAACCAGTGAGTTATCCTCCCAAATTTTTACTGAATTTTCTTTGGAATTCAGTAAAAATTCGTACAACACAAATTTTCAGGCAATACCTATTTTTGTTTTGTCTTAATTCCAAACACAAAAATTATAAAAATTCGTACAACACAGCAGTGTTCAGAAAATTTCCTCAACAGGTCAGTTTAGTAAGAAAATTCTTAAAAATTGTGTATTCATCCAAACGAGATGAATCCACTTGGAAAAGCTCTATTTTTCCAGTATTGACCTACTGTAACAATTTCATAACCTAACTCCTTGTAAATCTCAAGTTATGACCATTTAAAGTTAGCCCAGTTTACAAATCCGAAAATCTGATATGACCCCTAATCAATTAAAATTCCAAAAACGACTCAAACGATGTCCAAATTCGATGGTTTTGCCCATTATGAAAAGCTAAGACCTTGTACGTTACAATCATGCAAAGAATCGATCAAACCAATTATTTTCAAGCCACGAAACAGACCCTACAAGTCGACATTCAGAATCTGTCCAGATTCTGATCGTGCAATATTATCAATTATATCAAACCCTAGTTGCATATTATCAATCAATAACACCTAATAATCATCATACAACTTTCCTAATACCTATTCCCATCAGATCCTATTATCAAACATGTCAAGATCAAAGCTTTTAGGATCAAAACACCAATAACTTGCGCAACAAGCATCCTATGATGTTACTACGCGTTTATTAATAGGTTTAACCCGTTTAATCTTCAAAAAGACTCATGTTTTAATGTTTATTAAACCCATTCAGACCTGGACAAACTTGTTATATGATTTTTACAATAAAACATAAAGTAAAAAGCGTAAGAAATCATGAGTTATACCCTTAGCTCTTCAAATCAATCAATCGCGCGCCTTGGAGCCTCCCAATTGATGATCTTGAGCCTTAGCAGGAGTTTTTGGAGTGAAATATTCGTGTGGGGCAGTAAGGGGGCGATTAGGGTTGAGTATGAGGGCTGCATGGGGGTTAAGGATGCTTATATACGAGTTTGAGGCGGTTTAAACCCGTCAGATAGGTTCGAGCGGCCGCTCGGAGCCTGTGAGCGGCCGCTCACAGGTCCGGGTGGCGCGCTTTTGCCTCGTTTCGCCTCCCGACGCGTTATCCTTCGACGTTTTCGTTATTTCGGACCGTAACAAGTGTAACCCCATGCATTAAGACCCTAATCAACCTCATGCTTCACTTTTAATGATTTCTATTAACGTGTTCGGTTTAGGTTCACATAATCACGTATGGTTTTCACATAAGTTTGTCAGGTATCACCGATACACATAAGTTTATTATTCACCAACGTCCGAGGTTCACTAATCATGCAATCACACCTTGACTCATAACCATGCACGTATGTCTTATCTAACTAACCCTAGTTAAGTATAATGCAAGGAATGTAACTAGAGTTTAGTTAAAGTGAGAACCTGAATTTTCGGGGTATCACATGTAAGTCGGAGTATTCGGTTCACCTTGGTTTGATAATATGTATAAGGATTTGGAAGAGCATTATTGGTGACCGAACATGGAAGGTGAGATAGCAGTTTATATTGGAAGTATCGCTTTGGAAAAGCGTTAATAAGATTGGTAGGCAAGGAAAGCTTATCCCTCGCTGCATTGGACAGATTGAGATCTTAGCAAGGGTAGGCTTAGTTACGTATTGACTTAAGTCACAATTACAACAAGAACTTTTTGGAGCCCGTGATGTGTTTCACGTTGTAATTGAAGGAGTGTTTGTCTGGCGAGGCGCCTGTGATACCGCTTGAGGAGATTGATGTCGACGACAAATTTTGTTTTGTCAAGGAACCTGTTGAGGTTACGGACTGGAAAGTCCAGGAGTTGTGATGGAGTAACATAAAGATTGGACTAGAGTCTACTTGGAAAGAGGAGATCAACGGAAGTTAAGTATTCTCGTTTATTACTGTCTGAACCGAAGTTAGTAGTGACGTAACGAAAATTTCGGGGACGAAATTTCTTAAACGAGGGGAGAATGTGACAACCGGTAAAATTCGGTCAACCGTTGACAGGATCTTGATCATGATCCCTATATGCTTCGCATATACTAAGGTTGATTTTGGTTAAGTTGAGTTGTTACAAGTCCAACAAATGTCTTTCGTGAAGTTCGTGGACGTCTAGATGTTCTAAAAGAAGATTGCGCATTGTAACGCTAACGAACTGACATCGATAAGAATTCGTCAGAATGGACAAACTTAGAGTTATTGCGTATATATACGGCACGTATTTATTGTTGAAGTGATCGGACGTGGAATCGGCTTGAAGTATGGATTAAAACGAAGCGTTTGGAGAATGCGGAGAGTAACCGATATGAGAACCGGACATTGAAATGCGTGGTTTTAACCGCATATATGCTTTCGGATTTATTATTTATTATAAATAATATTATCTGTTTAATATCGAAAGCTATCGGGTCGTTTACATGGAAGAAACGGTAACCGGTTAGGATAACGCGTATCTAACGGACGCTCCGAAAGAACGCGTGGGATACTGATATTAATTATATTTTTGCTCGTTTTAACGTTATTTAAAATTACGAATAAAACCGACCAATTCTTATAATTAATTATCGAACCTAGATATGAACCGAGACGTTTCGCGAGATTACGGGTTCGAAACGCGGTATTTACCTACCTAATCCTAACCCTATCTATAAAAACCCCTTTATCTTCCACATCTTCTTCATTCCTAACCTACACCAAAGATGAAACCCTCTCAAATCCTCTCATCTCTCTCTCTACACTCACCCTCTCTCTAGAAATCCCTCTCTCTCTAAGGTAACTCTCTCTCTCTCTCCAGCTCTCTCCCTCGTCTCCCTCTGTTCTCCTCCTCCCTACAGCAGAGCTGTCCGACCACCATAGAGGTGGCGGCGGCGGCATGGTGGTCCGAGAAGCCCGAAATGGGTAGAGGTGGATATGGAATCGGGTGGTTGTGGTGGTTCTCAATAGTGTGGCGTGGCTGTGGCCTGGGCTCGGGTGTTTTGGGGCCCGATTGGTGGTGTTTGGCCGGAGATGGTGATGGTTGTTGAAGGGGCGGCGGTGGCTCAAAGGGTGGCCGCATGTGGTTATGGTTATGGTTATTGTTCAGCTCGGGTTCGGGTCTGATGGGACTTAGGCTCGGGTCAGCTTTTGGAGATGGTTGCGGTTCATTGTTCGTCAGATCTGATGGGTGTTCGAGTTGGATCGGGGCTACATGTTGGTTTCGAGTGGTGCTCGGTCAGATCCGGGTCTGATAGGGCTCGGGTTTGGGCCAAATCTTGGTTATGTTAATGGATCTTGGTCTGCATGTTGCTTATTGATGATGATAAGGATGTTCGGGTCCAGTTTGGAGCCCGGGTTTGGGTCCCGAGTGTGAAGGATTAAAAGATGGTTTAAGTTGTGGTTTGGATCCCGGCTAGAAGCGAGTCCGGTCAGATCTGGTCAACAAGCAATGCATGCATATATTATATGGTATATTTCCTTGAATTTGTTGTTATTATATATATATATAAGTGTATATATATATATTATCGATACGAAACTATGGTGACTCACGAAACGAACCGACATTGATTATATTATAAGCTATATTGTATAATAAAGACGGATTTGATAATATTGTATATTGGACTGGACCGTTGGACTATATTATATAATTATATATATACATATATATAAATTATGATGTATATAATTATACAAGTATAATTTATATAAAATGGCAAAATGTATAAAGTCTCGTTCGATGGAAATACGGATAAATATATTGAATATTATGTATTTGTAATTAATATTTGGGTAACTATAGACAACTTGTGTTGTCTGGATTGTATAAAAACAGAGGAAACTCTGCTGTAACACCCCAACTGATGGCGGAATCATCGAGGTGTCACGTAGTGACGATTGTTCAAAAGCACATGGTACTAAAATGTAAATATTATTGAATAAACCAAAATTGTCTTACATGGAAATGGAAAATACATTGTCTAAATGAAATGTAAATATTGAAATAACTGAATTAAAATAAGGCACTAAATGTCTCTTGCTAAAGCACTAGATCAAACTGCACCTGAAACATGTACAAAAATAGGTTTGGTCAACATATGAAATGTTGGTGAGCATTCCTAGTTTTGATATATATAGTAAGTTAAAAAGATATACAATTCAAGTGCAAGCTACAGTGCAAATATGTAAACTATGTATCATACAAATGAGCGAAATCAATCCTGTGACTGTATAAATGTGCTGTATGAATGGTGGTGTACTCATCCAATAAATGGGTGATATCTTAACAATGGCCACGGATTCTCCGATGAAAAAGGGGAAGAATCAATCTAGGCGGGTTGTCAATCCAAATAGCGCTATCCAATGTTAAGGTCGGCTTCTACCATGTTAATGATTTCACTAAGTACAAATGTAATCCACATGTATTGTCTAAGCATAAAGCACGTTGTAAGCAATGCACATAGTACTAGAATTGTATTGTAAAAATGTAAACTTGTATTTGAAATTGTAATAGTGTACATGTAACACCCCAAAAATGAATAAAAGCAAAAAGGGGATAGGAATACTCATTGTCTACGTAATAGCTTGAAATTGAACTGGACAACGAAATATGCGATGGAATTATCCTAAAGGATCAACCTAAAGAATTTGATAACGTGTAAGGGAAATAATTTTAGGATACATGTATTTCTAGGGTTTCGAATTGGGGATAGGTATTTATTTGATTAATGAACAAATTGTTTATTAAATATAAGAAATTTAATAAATAAATAAATAAAAGTCTTTTTTGTAAATTTTTAAGTTGGATATAGTCACCACATAAGGTTTTAAGTTTGAAAATAATTTTTATAAAATTATTTTCTTGAAAATAGAATATATAATCTATTTATTTCAAATTTGTCTAAATATAACTTTAATATCCAAAAATATTAAAATTAAAGAATTTCTGAATTAAAAATTGTATTTCAGTTCTAGATAGTTAGAAATAATTTATATAAAATTTGTGCAAAAATATTGAAAAATGAATTTATTATGATTTATTTATGATTAAAACTAACAAAAATTAATTAAAAATATAAAATGAGCGGTTTTTCTGAAATAAAAATATTTTCTGGAATGTTTAAGAATATACAAGTTTAGGATAATTTTTGTGAGATTTAATAAAATCGTTTAGATATTTTTTATAGAATTTAATAAATATAAATGAATAAACTTGTATTATTAATAATATATATTAAATAAATTATTTTTGAAAAACTAAAAATTGTAAAATGAACTTTACCATTAGAAGGTCACACAGTATTTTTTTGTAGAATTTATAAAACACTTTTAGTATTTAAAAAACTATTTTAAAAGATTTAATATATTAAGTACATATATAAAAATGGCAAAAAAAATATTTGTTGGTTATGGGAATCGAACCCGGGCCTCTGGCCGGTTCGGGTTTTAACACAAGCGTGGCCACCAACTGAGCCACACCCTGAGAACGAGTTAAATTGGATTGGAATTGATTATATAAGTTAAATGTGTTAAATGATATTTAGTGTAAAATGAAAGAAAATCAAAAGGGGCTCGTGGGAATCGAACCTTGGCCAAAGGCCGGTTCGGTTCCCCAAAAACGCGTGTAAACCAGCTGGTCTATACCAGTTGGTTGTGTGTTCATTGTTTCAAAATAATTATAAACTATACTCGCTGTTCTTGTTCTTCCCCAAATACCCACTTCGAGCCTAGCTTTGTAATCGTTTCAATTAGCGATCAATAGCCCCTTAATCCTTGGGGCTATTGTTCACTAAGAGCCAATGAGCATAACCCACAAAAAAAATTCGACTTACCAAACCGTAATCGAGATTGATGCTTGGTCAAGGTAAAAGTCAAACACGACTCAAAAACTCGGATTGCAGATGTTTTTAACAGAAATTGAGAGTGGTGAGAGGTAAATCGGCGAGGTGTGATGGTGTAGGGCGGTCCAATTTATAGTATGAGGCTCGGATTGTAGATTTGGTATGTATTGACTATGGATTGAATGAGATGACGCGTATGAATGTAAAATAGGTATGATTTGGACGATAATCATGCGTGTAATAGTTGCGAGTCAGTCAAGGCATTCATCACCATTCCATATTTGGATCGATTAACGCGTAAAGGAATTGATTGATGATGATCGATGATAACAGTTGACTTTTGTTAGTCAACTGTTTGAATTCAGTTATGTATATAATTATAAAGGTGAGTTTCTAAACAGATTGTTGGTGTAGCTCAATTGGTTGGTGTGTGATGTGTATGTATTGAACCGGCTTGGGACGCGGGTTCAAACCCCATCCCAAGCATTTATTTTTTAGACAAGGTTTTAACTATTATTTTATTAATATTAACTTATATTATGATTAAACGAACCCGAATGTGTCACAGAATATTTTTTAAATGCTCGAAAATGATGAAAATGTAACGTCTCATTAATTGAGGTTTAACGTACATAGGATTATATGAAAAAAAATACAAAGAAAAGTGACGGATGTCACAGCATCCCCTACTTTTAGAAATTTCGTCCCGAAATTCCTTCAAGTGGTAGTCTCTTGAAAAAGATGAGGATATTTTGACATCATTTGGTCCTCACGCTCCCAAGTAAACTCTGGGCCTCGTTTGGATTCCCAACGAACTTTGACAATAGGAATTCGGCTCCGCTTAAGCGTCTTGACATCTCGATCCATAATCTCCACAGGTTTTTCTATGAAGCGCATCGACTCGTCAATCTGGATATCCTCTAAAGGAACATGGAGGTTATCTTCAGCCAAACACTTCTTAAGATTAGAAACATGAAACGTTGGATGAACATTATTAAGTTCTGGTGGTAAATCGAGCTTGTAAGCCACCTTCCCAACTCGCTCAAGGATCTTAAAAGGGCCTACAAACCGTGGTGCAAGTTTCCCTTTCTTTCCAAACCGAAATATACCCTTCCAAGGTGAAACTTTGAGAAGTACCATGTCTCCGACTTGAAATTCTAGAGGCTTGCGCCTTTGATCGGCATAGCTCTTCTGTCTGCTTCGAGCAACTTGCAAGTTCTCACGAATGCGAAGAATTTTGTCTGTCGTTTCCTGTATTAGTTCGGGACCGGTGATTTGTGTTTCACCAACCTCGCTCCAACACACTGGAGAACGACATTTGCGACCATAAAGTGCCTCAAACGGTGCCATGTTAATACTAGAATGGTAGCTGTTATTATACGAGAACTCAACCAAGGGTAAGTGCGTGTCCCAATTACCTCCAAAGTCGATGATGCACGCTCTAAGCATATCCTCCAATGTTTGGATGGTTCGTTCAGTTTGACCATCCGTCTGTGGGTGATAAGTCGTGCTAAGATTCAGTTGTGTACCAAGTGCGGACTGAAATGTCTGCCAAAAGCGGGAAGTAAACCAGCTATCACGATCGGAAATAATGTCTAGAGGAATACCATGACGACTAACAATCTCACTGATGTAGATCTTAGCCAGTTTCTCAGCTGTGTAGGTCTCACGAATGGGTAAAAAGTGAGCAGATTTGGTCAATCGATCGACGATAACCCAGATACTGTCATGCCCACGAGTGGTGCGTGGAAGCTTCGTGATGAAGTCCATAGCAATGTTCTCCCACTTCCACACTGGGATTTCTGATTGCACAAGTAAACCAGATGGACGTTGATGCTCAGCTGTGACCTTGGAACAAGTAAGGCATTTAGCCACATAAAGAGCTATGTCCTTCTTCATACCGGGTCACCAATACAAAGTACGCAGATCCTGATACATCTTATCTGCACCAGGGTGAATGGAGTAACAAGACTTATGAGACTCGTCCATGAGGAAGGTACGCAGGTTGTCACGATCAGGGATCCAAAGACGGTTCATGAAATAAAGTAAACCATTTTTGGTTTCCAACTGATTTTCGGCTCCACACGACATTTCTTCGTACATGTTGCTCTCAGTAACAGAGACATGTTGGGCTTCAATGATGCGGAGTTTGATATCAGACTGGACCTGAGCACAGTAAAGCTGGGCATGACCTTTACGACTAAGGGCATCGGCTACAACATTCGCCTTGCCAGGGTGGTAGCGAATCTCGCAATCGTAGTCGTTTAACAACTCGACCCATCGTCGTTGTCGTATATTCAGATCTTTCTGGTTGAAAATGTGTTGAAGACTCTTGTGGTCAGTGAAGATTACACATTTTGTACCATATAAATAGTGTCGCCAAATCTTAAGTGCGAAAACGACCGCTCCGAGTTCAAGATCATGGGTAGTGAAATTTTTCTCATGGTTTTTCAGGTGATGCATATGCTATAACCTTGCCTCGTTGCATGAGAACACAACTAAGACCTTGGTTAGAGGCATCACAATAAACCACGAAATCCTCATTGCCGTCAGGTAAAGTGAGGATTGGAGCACACACAGTTTCTGCTTCAATGTATGGAATGCTTCTTCCTGACTGGGTCCCCATACATATGGTTTATCTTTATGGGTCAAAGAAGTGAGAGGTAAGGCAATCTTGGAGAAGTTGAGAATAAATCGACGATAGTAACCTGCTAAGCCAAGAAAAGAGCGAACTTTCGTGGGAGACTTGGGTGTAATCCAATTCTTAACAGCCTCAATCTTAGCTGGATCCACGTGTATACCCTTATCACTGATGATGTGTCCCAAAAATTGAACTTCCTTAAGCCAAAATTCACACTTGGAGAATTTGGCATACAGTTATTCATTCTTCAAAAGACTCAAAATTTGTCTAAGGTGTTGTTCGTGGGCTGATTTGGTTTTAGAGTAAATGAGGATGTCATCAATGAAAACGATTACGAACTTATCCAAGAAGGGTTTGCACACACGATTCATGAGATCCATGAAGACAGCGGGTGCATTCGTTAATCCAAAAGGCATAACCATGAACTCGTAATGACCATAGCGTGAACGAAAAGCTGTCTTTGGAATATCATCTTCATGAACTCAAAGTTGATGATATCCCGAACGAAGATCGATCTTTGAGAAGCAAGTTGAACCTTGAAGTTGATCAAAAAGGTCATAAATGCGGGGTAAAGGGTACCGGTTTTTAATGGTGAGTTTATTCAGCTCCTGATAATCAATACACATACGGAAAGATCCATCCTTCTTCTTTACAAATAAGACTGGAGCTCCCCAAGGTGATGAAGTGGGACGAATGAAACCCTTGTCTGCCAACTCTTGAAGTTGACTCGCAAGTTCTTGCATCTCGGAAGGTGCAAGGCGGTACGGAGATTTTGCAACGGGCGTAGCACCAGGTACAAGATCAATACGAAATTCAACAGGGCGCACCGGTGGTAGTCCAGGTAAGTCATCAGGAAAGACTTCTGGAAACTCACGAACAACAGGAACATCTTGGATACTCTTGTCTTTACCTTTCTTTTCCACGATATGGGCCAAGAAAGCTACATATTTCTTACGTAGATATTTTTGTGCTTGAGTGCAGGACATGAGTTTAAGACCACTGGATGGTTTCTCACCATAAACCCGTAAAAAGTCACCCGATGCGAGAGGAAACTGAATAAATTTCTCAAAGCAGACAACTTCAGCATGATGTTTAGAAAGCCAATCCATACCCACGATAACATCAAAGCTTCCCAATTTCATGGGTATGAGATCAATGGTGAAGTCATGTTCGTTAAGGCTAAGAGTACAACCCTGGATGATGGAATCGATTGAGATGGGTTTACCATCCGCGACCTCGACAGTGAAAGGTGCTCCTAATCTAGAGCGAGTGTGAGATAATAAAGGTTCGAATGCTAACGACACAAAACTTTTATCCGCACCAGTATCAAATAAAATCAAAGCATAATGACCATCAAGTAAAAACATACCATTCACCACATCATTTGCTTCCTGAGCTTCTGCTGCATTGATGTTAAAAGCCCTACCACGAGCCACTGGGTTTGCTGCACGGTTTGCTGAGACAAGTGCTGGACATTGATTTCTAAGGTGGTTTGGATCACCACAATTGAAGCAAGCTCGACCATATGCTATAGGTTGTGGGTTTTGGCGAGCTGGTTGAGGGTTGGCTGGTTGAGGGTTGGCTGGTTGAGCATTGATTTGTTGAGGTCGAATCACTGATCGACATGTGGCAGCTACATGACCGTACCTACCACAGGTGGTACAGTGGCGACAAGGAAAGTTTGAGGGGTGATGGTACTGACAGGTGGCACACTTGGGTAAGTTTCCACTATAAACCTTCTTAACAGGAGGAGCCTGAGCCATTGGAGCCTGGGCTATTGGAGCCTGGGCTATTGGAGCCTGAGTTACTGGGGCTACAACAGCGTAGTTTCTACCTCTGGACTTCCGCTTCCTAGTGTTGGAACCGGTATTGTCTACAGCAACTCTTGATGATTCAGTAGTAGGGGTGGGGGTCTTCTCAGCTGGTTTCTTGGTTCCTTTCCTAACCAAATTTCCCTTCTTCACATGTTTGTTAGTCAAGGAGGCTGCAAGCTGGATGGCTTCTTCCACCGTAGTGGGTCTGCTTCCAGTGACTACATCTTGAATTAGGTCAGGCAATCCCTCGATATACTTCTCGATTGCTCGAGAGACCGGGGTAACCATATGTGGAACCAGTATGCTGAGTTCATGATATCGAGTAGTGTATGCAAGATTTTCACCACTGTCTTATTTCAACCCATGGAACTCTTCCTCTAGTTTCCTGATTTCATTCCTAGGGCAGAATTTGGCGATCATGAGTTCCTTGACCTCAGCCCAAGACAAGGATAAAGCAACATCAGCGCCCCGATTACGCTTTTCACCATTCCACCAGGTTAGTGCCCCCTTTTGAAGGACACTGGTAGCATAGCGAACACGGAGGTCATCAGGACACTCACTGTTCACGAAGGTACTTTCCATACTTTCGAACCATTGGAGGAGGCCAGTAGCACCCTCCTCACCAGTAAACTTCGTGGGGTTGCATGAGTTGAAGTGTTTGAAAGTACACTGAAATTGAGTTGCACCCTCTATGTTGGCACTGTTGCTGTTCTGGGTTAACTCACTAACAAGATTTGGAATCACTGCAGCAATTTGCTCAGCAACTAGAGAAGCAAGGCGACGATCAGAACGTTGTCCAGAAGCACGAACAGTGCGTTGACTAGCATCACGGAGCATACGGCGAGCAGACATCTAAAAGGCAGTCAATGAAAAATTATGAGATTAATAAATGTAAGTGTATAATTATACAAATGATTATGAATGTATGTGAAATAAGAGTGTATCATTGAAAAATTTGCATAACATGCTTGGATTGCCCTTGTCTAGCTATAAAGCCCAACAAGAACGTTGACTTTTCAAAGAAATTGAGCCCAATGGTGATCAAAGAAGACATACTTTAGCCTATAAGTGGACACTCACTCTAGGAATCCCTAGGTAAGCATAACAGGTCCGTAAATGGGTTTATGCGCTATGCTTGCCTATGCCAGAATACCCAGTGTACAGGCATCCACCCTTCCAGATTGCACGTGTCCTCATCACACTCATTAAAGTTCAACAACTTTGAAGGAGCAAAAATAAGAATAGGCATTATGCCTAAGAGTGTCTTCATGAAAGGTACTGCTCCCGCTCCATGATGATGTAGTCTTTCCACTCCTTGTAGGACACCATCTCTATACACTATGATGAAAGATGAGAAGAAATGGAGATGAAGGGGAAAGATTGAGGGAGGAAAGTGGAGGGAAATGAGGGGAATGATAAATTAGGAAATGTTGTACCTGAAAGTTGAAATTCGGTTATAGTCTAGGCTAAAAGGCATTCTAATAACCTAATTCCCTATAACCATGGCTCTGATACCAATCTGTAACACCCCAACCGATGGCGGAATCATCGAGGTGTCACGTAGTGACGATTGTTCAAAAGCACATGGTACTAAAATGTAAATATTATTGAATAAACCAAAATTGTCTTACATGGAAATGGAAAATACATTGTCTAAATGAAATGTAAATATTGAAATAACTGAATTAAAATAAGGCACTAAATGTCTCTTGCTAAAGCACTAGATCAAACTGCACCTGAAACATGTACAAAAATAGGTTTGGTCAACATATGAAATGTTGGTGAGCATTCCTAGTTTTGATATATATAGTAAGTTAAAAAGATATACAATTCAAGTGCAAGCTACAGTGCAAATATGTAAACTATGTATCATACAAATGAGCGAAATCAATCCTGTGACTGTATAAATGTACTGTATGAATGGTGGTGTACTCATCCAATAAATGGGTGATATCTTAACAATGGCCACGGATTCTCCGATGAAAAAGGGGGAGAATCAATCTAGGCGGGTTGTCAATCCAAATAGCGCTATCCAATGTTAAGGTCGGCTTCTACCATGTTAATGATTTCACTAAGTACAAATGTAATCCACATGTATTGTCTAAGCATAAAGCACGTTGTAAGCAATGCACATAGTACTAGAATTGTATTGTAAAAATGTAAACTTGTATTTGAAATTGTAATAGTGTACATGTAACACCCCAAAAATGAATAAAAGCAAAAAGGGGATAGGAATACTCACTGTCTACGTAATAGCTTGAAATTGAACTGGACAACGAAATATGCGTTGGAATTATCCCAAAGGATCAACCTAAAGAATTTGATAACGTGTAAGGGAAATAATTTTAGGATACATGTATTTCTAGGGTTTCGAATTGGGGATAGGTATTTATTTGATTAATGAACAAATTGTTTATTAAATATAAGAAATTTAATAAATAAATAAATAAAAGTCTTTTTTGTAAATTTTTAAGTTGGATATAGTCACCACATAAGGTTTTAAGTTTGAAAATAATTTTTATAAAATTATTTTCTTGAAAATAGAATATATAATCTATTTATTTCAAATTTGTCTAAATATAACTTTAGTATCCAAAAATATTAAAATTAAAGAATTTCTGAATTAAAAATTGTATTTCAGTTCTAGATAGTTAGAAATAATTTATATAAAATTTGTGCAAAAATATTGAAAAATGAATTTATTATGATTTATTTATGATTAAAACTAACAAAAATTAATTAAAAATATAAAATGAGCGGTTTTTCTGAAATAAAAATATTTTCTGGAATGTTTAAGAATATACAAGTTTAGGATAATTTTTGTGAGATTTAATAAAATCGTTTAGATATTTTTTATAGAATTTAATAAATATAAATGAATAAACTTGTATTATTAATAATATATATTAAATAAATTATTTTTGAAAACTAAAAATTGTAAAATGAACTTTACCATTAGAAGGTCACACAGTATTTTTTGTAGAATTTATAAAACACTTTTAGTATTTAAAAACTATTTTAAAAGATTTAATATATTAAGTACATATATAAAAATGGCAAAAAAAAATATTTGTTGGTTATGGGAATCGAACCCGGGCCTCTGGACGGTTCGGGTTTTATCACAAGCGTGGTCACCAACTGAGCCACACCCTGAGAACGAGTTAAATTGGATTGGAATTGATTATATAAGTTAATTGTGTTAAATGATATTTAGTGTAAAATGAAAGAAAATTAAAAGGGGCTCGTTGGAATCGAACCTTGGCCAAAGGCCGGTTCGGTTCCCCAACAACGCGTGTAAACCAGCTGGTCTATACCAGTTGGTTGTGTGTTCATTGTTTCAAAATAATTATAAACTATACTCGCTGTTCTTGTTCTTCCCCAAATACCCACTTCGAGCCCTAGCTTTGTAATCGTTTCAATTAGCGATCAATAGCCCCTTAATCCTTGGGGCTATTGTTCACTAAGAGCCGATGAGCATAACCCACAAAAAAAATTCGACTTACCAAACCGTAATCGAGATTGATGCTTGGTCAAGGTAAAAGTCAAACACGACTCAAGAACTCGGATTGCAGATGTTTTTAACAGAAATTGAGAGTGGTGAGAGGTAAATCGGCGAGGTGTGATGGTGTAGGGAGGTCCAATTTATAGTATGAGGGTCGGATTGTAGATTTGGTATGTATTGACTATGGATTGAATGAGATGACGCGTATGAATGTACAATAGGTATGATTTGGACGATAATCATGCGTGTAATAGTTGCGAGTCAGTCAAGGCATTCATCACCATTCCATATTTGGATCGATTAACGCGTAAAGGAATTGATTGATGATGATCGATGATAACAGTTGACTTTTGTTAGTCAACTGTTTGAATTCAGTTATGTATATAATTATAAAGGTGAGTTTCTAAACAGATTGTTGGTGTAGCTCAATTGGTTGGTGTGTGATGTGTATGTATTGAACCGGCTTGGGACGCGGGTTCGAACCCCGTCCCAAGCATTTATTTTTTAGACAAGGTTTTAACTATTATTTTATTAATATTAACTTATATTATGATTAAACGAACCCGAATGTGTCACAAAATATTTTTTAAATGCTCGAAAATGATGAAAATGTAACGTCTCATTAATTGAGGTTTAACGTACATAGGATTATATGAAAAAAAATACAAAGAAAAGTGACGGATGTCACATCTGCCAAAATTTTATAAGATCCAGAGCACAACAAGGGCAATATACTTTCCTAAAAACAAATATATTTATCCGATTCTATGATTAAATATGAGCTATACGTTTCGTAGCACTAAGTCCAACGTAGGTTACACACGAGTGGTAACAAGTGCGCAACTTGAGTACTACGTCGTATGTTAACACTCAAATAAGTCGTGATTGGTTCGTTGAGTCACAC
This sequence comes from Ambrosia trifida, assembly GCA_028751855.1. NCBI lineage: Eukaryota > Viridiplantae > Streptophyta > Magnoliopsida > Asterales > Asteraceae > Ambrosia > Ambrosia trifida. The sequence continues at coordinate 37,666,732 of CM054133.1, read as the reverse complement.
CACTTTCTAGACTCGGATTCGTACATACGAATCTAGATAGCTGGATAATATGCTTTTCGTGTTAGATCTTAAGGTGTCTTTGTTGGTAATTAGGACACAAAGATGTGAATAATGATTCGAGCGTTGATAGCTAACTTAGCAGGAATGTTCAGGTGAGTTCATGCCCCCACTTTTTACTGTTTTATAACTGTTTTTGGGGTGGAAGACATACTTGTTTTATGAAAATCTGTTTACTATAAAACGTAACAAAGATTTGATTATACGGATTGGTATAAAAGGAGATAAATTGCATTGAATTGTACAGATTGGTACAAAAAGGGATAATTTGTACGGGAAGATACAAATTGGTATTAAATGGATAAATGGTATTATATGTTTTTCTTGACCCTTTTCATTTAAATGTTTTTCGAACATCTTAACAATCGGGGGGATTAACATGCGGGTATGATGAATAAACTGGAAATATAAAATATATGATGCCCTTAGGATAAGTACACCGGTGGATACGTTCGAATAACGTGACACCAGTGACGACCGACGGGTTGCCACCCTTTCCCAGCACACCTTAATCTTTAGCCTTCAGAAAAGGCCGTTGTTTATGTTATAGTACTATTGGGTTGACGCCCCCGTTTTCATGATTTGACTGAATCAAAATCTGCTTGAAAAATGAACATAACCTCCAAAAAGTACCTCTTGCGGAAGAGGCCACCACACGGGAACAAAGTTATGGATTGATTAAGAGCCTTTGGATTACATCATATGCTTGTAGGACCTAGCTAGTCTACATAATTCTATTCTAATAATACGGAAATCATACATCCTTTGTTTTAAAAGCTAAAGAAATATGAGTAGTTGCTTTAAAACCTGTAAATGCGACAATCGCTTTTTATTTTATGAAAACATGTTGGCATCGAATGTTTTGTTTTACTACTTCTGCTTTTAAATACATTTTTAACTATGGGAAGAAATCTCATTATTGAACAGGATGGTTCAGGTTGGGTGATTTATGAAAAGAAATCACGTCATTGAATATGGGTTTACAAAGTACAAATATAAAACCATGAACTCACCAACTTTATGTTGACGTCTTTAAGTATGTCTTTCAGGTTTAGATTTTGGCAATGGCATGGTTGGAATAGGCAAACATCTTGGAACTGGAAACCTTAGAGTTTAGAAATGGCGTTTGGAGTTCAACGAGTCTTAGAAGTATATATTCCGCTGCGTAGTATTAAAAAGTTTAACCCACAAGGATTTTCGGGGTGTGACAGAAATGAGTTAGAATGAAATATCATTGATCCTCGTACTAAACAATGTGAACCAAAAAAATATATATATAGTGATACTCACGCTACTTTATATGGCAAATATATAATTTTGCTTAAGAGCAAACTTTACATGCTATGTATCATATGGAAGAATCTTTAAGTTCTTTATTATGTTCACATCATAGACTCGGTGTGGTCTTACCGGTCATGCCAACTAATTAAATAATTATGATCCATAAACTAAACTTCTAGTTTATGATCGAATATGTATTACGTGCACGTATGTAATACAAAACACATGTGGTGGTCAATCTCATTAGTAACATGATCATTATTGCATTTTTATGATCAACCTCATTATTAACTTGAATATTATTATAATCTTTGATGGTTGATCACATTATGACCATCATTGCAACTTTCTCAATTATCTCCATGATCATGACAATTTCAATTATTGTTATATAATCTCATTCACTTCAAGAAATGAAGTAAAACCAACCAAGCTTTATTATTTATTTGGACATAAGAATATAAAGTCATTTCAAACTCTTCATACCCTTTTAATGGTATTGCTACTTTAGGAGCGTATTTGAGGTATGATAAGTAAAATTCGTTCTATCCAATTTTCCCATTTAAAATTGAGAAGAAATTATATTTCCTCAATTATCATGGTCATGGACTTTACACTGATCATTATATCATCACATTCGCTTCACGGAATGGATTATAACCACAAAACTTCCATGGTGGAATCATTACAACTTCCTTAGTTATGTACATGATCTTTAACCTTTATACTGATCATTTTTCATAACATTCACTTCAGGGAATGGATGAGAACTACACCACTTTCATGGTGGTCATTTCAAACCTTATATATTCTTCGATAATTTGCTACTTCAAGAGCATATATGAGATATGACAATGGAAACTGTTTTTAATCAACTTGTATAAATAATCTTTTCATCACATAACACTAATTAAGAAGAAATATGACCAAATCATTACGATTTATCGATCAAAATTCTTACAAGCTTCCATAAATTTATAATAAACCTTAGAAAGTTTGACAGCTCAAGTGTCATATTATAAATAAATCTTGATCACAATTCAATCGTAGAACTTGTGACAATATACCATAATGTTCTCTTTGATTTTCGCTTTCCTTTAACATGGTAATATTCATCAAATGGATGCAAGCGGGAAATAAACAAAATCAAAATCCCAATATAACTCATTCTTATTACATCCTTCGAAATAATTATATAAAAATCTTTATTGGTTTAAGGAAAAAGATATTATTATTTGGAGTATAAAACCACCCCGAAATGAAATAAGAAATACCAACCAATTTCATATTTATATTATTAGACGAAAAATAACAAATATTTTAAAGATATTTTTCAAGATTAGACATTAGAAATATCATATGAATTCAATATCGTGAAAATAAAATACCTTTTGATGAGATCAACGTAAAAGTTTAAATTCTATCATAACTCCTCTTTTATACTTCTTTTATATGGTTGTAGCGATACATGAAAGGACAACCAAAGTTATCCAAATAAATAAAGCACAAACCCAAATATCTCATATCATTAAAACAAAGGGAGTTCAAATAAAATAATTGGTCATAATACAAATGTTCAGAAGAGATAAAATGGTAACCTATTTTAGTGTAAATTCATCACGTCTTTGTCACACCAAAATCATTTTATCATAATGTTAGTATCCAAAGATTTGATAAAGGTCCAAAGTTATCAAACTTTAAGGGAATTATGAATGATATTAATTCCGTTGTTTACAAATTTAGAATAATATTAAAATGGGCGAGACACCTATTTAAAATATAAATTTTATCAGATCGTCATGATTATCTAAATAACAGTTTGGTGGCACAATATAAATTGGATTCATACCCAAATTATGACTTTGATTGTTTTAAGAGTAGCTAAATTTCTTGAAAAAATATAGAATCAAAAAATAATAATTATAATTCTATATCAACCTCTGTTAAACCAATCGACGGGTCATAATAATTTTCAAACTAACCATTTCAGTTACTAGTTTTAAACTCATGGGTTTACTCAAAACTTTCAGTTTGTTAATACATAACTTTATTAATATTAATAGGTAGCCAGTTTAGATTCAATTAATATAATACGACATTTAAAAGAATTAATCCGCTTGATTAAGGTGTACGATATGATTTAATAGAACGTATTTCATTAACAAAATATAATCGTTATCTAAATTCCGATCATTGTAGTGCCAACCAACACAGGTGCCTCCATTGCTTCTCCAGCCATATTCATCTTCATGATCCGACATAAAAGAACAAATAGAGGTTACTTGGAATATAGGTTGTTATGATGGTGGCTATAGAAAATCAAGGCTTTTGAACAGAGCACTTTCGTGCTGATAACGTGTTGTAAAACAACGGCCTATTAACAACTAAAATGCTAGATATGTAGATATAAGAATATGGATTAGAGAGAATAAAGAATGGAATGATTCATTCTTATTGATGTGTATCATAACAATTACATGAAGCCTCTATTTATAAGGCTCTTACATTAATGAATAGGATATGAAAAGATGGGAGTTAGAATATGAATAGTCACCATAATAACTTATTTATAACATATTGTGCTTTTTGGTGATGTTCCTTTTAATTTGTCATCCCCAAACTATGGTTGGTGGGTTTGTTCATATTTTCCTTTCAAACTGATCACAAATCGTGAACACTCTTTGATATTTTCTTTTTCGTATAACTTGTTAATTAAAATAAAACGATAACACATTACATTACAAGTGAACGTTTTGTAGGCGGGTAACAAGTTGTGCCGTCATTCACTATTAAATAGCAAAACCTCCTCTATTAAGAATAAACTTTGGTCCCTGACCAATGAGCAATTACTATGCATCACCTTTTAAACCTGATTTAGAAACCAGATGGCTTCGGGGGCAAGGCCCCCAAATATATCAAATGCAAAACGTATAAAGACATTTTTGCCCTGTTACAAATCCCGAATTCCGAAACCCCACCAGAGGAACACCCCGGTAAGTTCATCACTGAACACACGCATGCTCCATTTAACTAAATTTTTTTTATTTTTATTTTTTTGAAATGCCAACAAAGTCGTCACGGGCTCTCATGGGAATCCCTTTCTGACGAATTCAGGATACCCACGGCGCACCCGGTCCTCCAGGTCCACCAATCCAGGCAAAACCCGATCACCCACCGGCCCGAAGGCACGACAGTGAATAATCGGTAAAACCTGGTATCCTTCAAGGCTCGAACTTGTGACTATTAGATCTCAAGTCACTAATCATTAGGTCTCCATACCACTCCATCAGAAGGTGGGTCCGTTTAACTAATAATTTACTAATTTCTTTTTCTTGAAAAAATATTTGATTATATGTAAATTATTAGACATTAGTTCAGTCCATGTCAACCTCGACGTGCTAACTGTTACAAATCAACAAGTCCCTCTCGGCCACGTTGGCATATCTTAGCGTTTTCTAGTTAATGTGTGCCACGCGTCCGTGGTTATTAAGCATAAGACCCACTATTTGCCGACAAAAACAAAAGGAATTATCATAACGTACAATATATTATAAAAATGTTTTACACAAATTTAGTATGGTATAATTTTGTTTGATGATTTAAAATTGAGAATTTAACTACTTCATGTTAAACTACGGGTGTGCCTCTTTTGCGGGTTTTTGAGATAATGGTTTTTTTGGTTGGGCAAGCTGTTGGGAATCATGGTATCGAATACACAGCGGAAGCGGTTTATATATTTAACAAAAACGGATTATATATACAATATATATAATAGCCGATTTTACATATAAATTGTTAATTAATTTTATTAATCCAATTAATAAAATATTCCCAATCAGGATCTCAGTTAAACGCGTATAAACAAATAAATAATAAACAACCATAGGGGGTTTAGTAATCAACCTTTGACGACTACACCGGAATTGTAACACGCGGGTTACAACGAATCCTCGCTAATAGGAAGTTCACAACCGAGCACGAACCAACCGGGAAACAACACTTGCAAGAGGAAGGTGGTGGCTTGTGGTGGTTGATGGCCGAACAAAAAAAAGAAGAAGGCGGCGGCCTTCTTTTCTTTGGTGGCGGCCGCAAAAAACCAAGAAGAGGAGGCAAGGGTTTGTTGTTTTATCAAAAGTGTGCCTTAGGGTTTACTCCTTAACCCTCCTTTTACAAGACAACAACTTGCAATAAACCCGCTTGCTAAATATCTTAATACTCCTTAATATTAATCTTATTAACATTAAGTCCCTCAAGATACTCCTTAATATTAATCTTATTAATATTAAATCCCTCAAGACTAAAACAATTATTATTTCATAAATAATAATCCACCAACGCGTGAACTTATCTGATTCGTGTACCAACGTGTAACTCTTCGGATCGTACCGGTTCGGGTTACGTTGATCTCGACTTTTAATTACATCGGACATCCTATATATCCTACACAAGCAATGAAAAGAGCGGAGTCGAAGAAAGTTGAAAAACATACTAAAGCCTGTAAAACTAGTTGACATGTCTTTGTTCTTTTGGCCCTTGATAACCTTGGATCTTTAGAACCGGGAGTTGTATGTTTCCTGAACAAAGTCTAACGAGTTGTCCACAACAATATTTCAACCCCTAAGGGACAGAGGTTTGTTTTTAGTAGACTAAGTTTCACGAATTAGAAAAAGGTGGCATCGCACTTGTTGCCTGTCTAGCTGCTATGTTAATGTAATTTGCCAGTTTTAAAATGAAAAATTATATTTTAAACTTTCAGAAAAATTATTTACTGCAAAACAAAAGTTACATAATTTTAAATATCCTTGTACCATTTAACCAAGCCACGCAAGTAAAAAATCTAGTGATGTTTGTACTATTGTTATTATTATTTACTAATCTATATATCTACTATAATCTAGATTACATTTTGGTTTGAAATATAATCTTGCATTGTTCATAAAAGTTATTATTATTATTATTATTATTATTATTTTGTTCTTTTTTTAAAGATAAAAGTTAATGATTCTATATTCAGTTTTCCTGTATATTAGTTATTCAAAAACTATATTTTTACCGTGTGGGTTTGGATTAGCCATGAATGGGAAACTAGGTATCAATATGGGTTTAATAGCTTCTCTCTCTTTTTATTCTGTTAAAACTTTAAACGAATCTTAGGTTAGCAGAAATATAAAAATGGTTTATACGTAATATAAGAAACATTTTAAATTCAAACCAAACTCTCCTTTTCTATTTTGAAAATGTCACATGCAATCTATATATAGTCGGTTTTCTCTAGTAATCTTCGACCAATTCACATATAATCAATATTCAAAAGTTGCAAAACATATTTACTGTCTAACGGGTCAAGAAATGATTTATATAGTGTGTACGGGTGATTATAAATCGTTGAAATATGTCAAATCATTTGGTCGGTTTGCAATCCAAACAATATTGTTTAAAATTAAAATTTTATCAAAACCAGTCAAAAACTAAACAGTAAGCATCCCTAGCTCTAACTTGTGATTATCATCATCGTTTTCGTATTGACTTGTAGTTTTATTAAAATAATAAACTTATATTTTAGTCGAAACTATTAAAAAGCCTTAGATATTTCAAGAGATGCACAGGATTTTAGCTCATTTGACTCTCTTAAATATTTTAACATAGTTTTTCTATTGTTATATTACATGTTTAATCATTATCAATTACTCAATTAGGCATAACTTAAGTTACCCTTGTTTTATATAGATAACCAAACATATAATAAACTTTTGAAAATAAAATCACCAACATATATATGATATTTTTCAAAGATATTTTTTTGTCACAAATGGTTAACAAATATAAGTTGTGTCATTTTACACTCCATGCAAGTCATCTTTATTTTTCCTTAATTAACCCAAACACTAATCTCTACTACCTTATTAAGGAGGAGTGATAGGTAAGAAAGTAATTTTACACAATTTTTAAGATGGGAGTTGAAGAGTCCCTTCACAAATTTCCAATATTTGGTCATTTTGTTCCCTTTATGCCCTTATGTACAACCTATAATGCTCATTGTATATATGTGTAATGCATACTTCATATCCATTTCAACATGTAACCCCAACACCTAATTAAACCCCAATTCAATTTCAATAAAACCCAAGCTTTTCATTAAATCCTTCTACACATCTATTTAATAATAACAAGCAATGTTTGTGATGGTTCTATTAGGCTTTGTTGGAGCTTATAAACATTGTAGTAATTGGACATTTTTGTCTTTTTTTTGTTTGTTGAATTGTATAACTCTTTAAAGCATCATGTCTAACCTCATATAATATATGTATTTTTAGCCAATAATTCTATCTCCTTCTCTCTGTATATTACAACTAACTAAAAGAAAACTTAATATCCTGATTTATATATATCAAATACTTTTAATTTAAAATTACCATTTTGGTAAAAAAAAATTATTTTTTAACTTGGGTTACCTTTACATACTTAGTCAGGTTTAAAAACCGCCGCAACGCGCGGGGTAATTTACTAGTAATATCATCAAATTCATACTTTATGCTTTAAAACCCTTCTCTCTCTCTTTCCAAACTCATTTTTTTATATAATTCCATAAAGACAAACATGTTTAATCATCAAATACCTTCTTCCACACATCAAGATCAAGATCAAGATCAAGAACAAGATGATCATGGTCATGATCATGAAAGCATAAGAGAAATACATGCTCTAACCTCACCACAATCACCACCACCACCATATCGCCACCGTTGGGACACCACAAGCCACCGACCATGAGTCGAGAATTTAACGCGCTAGTTCTTGCTGGAACACACATAACCACAAGTGAAACAAGAGATGAGGTTGCAAATGCTATGAACAACAACAATAACAATAATGGAAGTGTGAGTACTAACTTAGAAAGAATTGGGGAGGAAGTATGGACGGATAATAATCCGTTAGCAATCGTGCGCGATGATAATCCAATCGTGTCAAGTAGTAATGGCCGGAGTTCCATCACTGTGGATGGAAACCCTAGGGACATGGTGTCTGTTCAATCAGTGAAGAAAGAGGAGGTCGAATCGAAGATATCTGCTTGGCAAAACGCGAAGATTTCGAAGATTAATAACCGGTTTAAGCGGGAAGATGCGATCATCAACGGTTGGGAGAATGAACAAGTTCAGAAGTCTAGCTCATGGATGAAGAAAATAGAGGTACGTTTTTTGGAACATGTTACTAAGTTTATGGTTTAATTAATTGGTAAGATATAAACTATATAAATTAGTAACGTGAAAGAACAATATAATATGTTATTATTAGAGGGTGTCTAGTGTTGTTTTTTGTAGTTTTAACATCTAAATTTCCATTTGGAAAGTGATCGAAACAAATGTAAACATGCAAGTAATATGTTTATTGTTGGCTTGAGTTACGTTGTGTTCCGTAATAAGAGGAGGATAATACAGAACTTTTTGGGTGATTTTCAATTTTTCCAATTTGAAAGGAATTGAAGAGAAAGGAAGAGGAGGGAGATCCTTTCTCTCCCCCTTTAAGTCAATATCTGAAACACAACGTTAAAGCTAGGGCGTTTTCTACTGCTATGGAAATATAGATTTAGAATCTGGTACAAATGAAATTAATCTACTGAACGTACAAATAAACAAAGTAAATATTATTATTACTCTACAATGTTTAACTAGAGTAATTAGTAATTGTAATATAAAAAATAAATTAGAGTAATAATGATTACTATTGTTTAAAAAAAAAAACTCTTGAGTAACTACTTTACTTATTTGTACGGTTGGTACGTTAAATCTATTTATCTTGATCATAACACTAGAAATATATGCCCTTTAAGCCCAGAAATTTAGGGGCCCACAGAATACATTATATGGATTGTGAGTGATTATGAGTGTTGACTTCATTTCATCAATATGTATGTTCGAAGTATTATCATCATCATACTCAGTTAATCCCATTAATAGCAAAGTTAAGGTTAGATATCAAAATTTACAACCATAATTTTGCTAAGGGTCATTAACATATTTCACCTAATTGCTTTCTTCTATTCTCGCGTACTTGACAGAGGGTTCAATTAAGTTATATTTTATGTAAATGGTACCATTCTAAATTTGCTTGTTATAGAAAAATCTACACATTGAAGTTTGAAGGTCCAAAGTGAAATTGATTAACGACGGTAAGCTATAACAAATGAACACAATTTTGGAGTTCTCATTAAACCCGAAAAAGGTTGAGGGGACTGATTTCAAAGATTTTGCATTATTGAATTTTATATATGTGACCTTCTAAGTTAAAGAAGCCTCACATAATTAGGTTGTCATAGCTAATTAGCAGGGCCGGCTCAACCCTTTAGGGGGCCTAAAGCAAATTATCAATTTGGGGCCATTTTTCCAAAAACATAAAATATTTTTTTAGTTCTTGTATAGTCCGTGTTGCAATACGTTGTGTCTAACGAGCCAAATCAAATCATAATTAAATGGAGGGTATTTGTAATTGTCACTTTCTTATGATCTGTTCCTCTACTTCTTGGAATTACACAGCCCAATTTAGTGTTTCAAAATAAAAAAATGGTGGCCCTATAGATTTTGGGGCCCAAAGCCCTAGCCTCATTTCACTTGGGCTTCAGCCGGCCCTGCTAATTAGTTATTGGAAAGCTTTTGGTTGTTGTTTTAAATACTTAAAAGAGTTGACACAAATTTCCATCATGTAGAGGAAACTAGAGGCAAAACGAGCACATGCAATGGAGAAGATGCAAAACGACATAGCAAAGGCTCGTAGGAAAGCAGAAGAAAGGCGAGCCACATCCGAGGCCAAGCGAGGAACCAAAGTGGCTCGGGTCATGGAAGTGGCTAACTTGATGAGGGCCGTTGGTCGAGCTCCTGCCAAGCGATCCTTCTTTTAAGTTTTGACACATCATTATTAAACTATATCCAATCCATCAAATCCTCCCTATAGAGTTGCAATGTATGTTTTGATACACAACTATATATATGAGTGGTTAGTATTTAAGGCGATCTACAAATTTAAAGGTATGTGAATATTTTGTGTATTTTCTAGCTTTGCAATAAGGTTGCATCTTTTTATTACAATACAAGAAGTACATATTTGATTAAAGTTACTTAAAATATTTTTGTGTGTTTCTTACGAACAACTAAATGGTTTAATTGACTGTTTTTAAAAACAATTAAAAAAACGATTGTCCATTAAAATTCAGCTAACTTTTAAATGGTTACTAGTCCATAATATAATACTTAATCTGTCCCAAATGGTACATGTAGTTATGTGTTAAATCTTTCACTTGATGACATACGCTTGACGACGTGGATTATACATACAAACAAGTGCCTATGATAACGAAAAGAATGAAATCTTTGTTTGGAAGAGCTAAGAATTCAATCTTCAACTGATGAAAACCAATATCGAAGTTATATTTTCTTTCGACGACACAATTGACTCTGCTCAAGAGTACAATGTATGCATATTATGGAGCAAAATAGGAGGCAAAAAAGAGAATTCATTTGAAAGTTTTTGCGTCACAGTGATTTATAAAACAACTTTGGAAGTCTACACATCATAATAATAGAAGAATTTAAAAAAAAATTATTCCACATAATTCATTTTTAATAATTTTCTCATAGACTATCAAGATATGTAACGAAATAGAACAAAAACGAAAACTATCATGTAACAACCTAGCATCGAAATAGGCACTTATAACATCTTTAGACAAAAAGGTAAAACTATGTTGTTGCACAATGAAAAGGGTGTTTGGAATTGAGTTACTGGTTTTTCTAATAAGTCAATAAGTTGTTTGTGTAACCCAAAATCACTTTCTATTTTGACTTTTGGCTTTTAAAAAAAAAATTACAAATCTACCACCCATACAACCAATATTCACAATAAATTAAGCGAAACACTTAAAAAAAACAATCTATTGACTTTCTGATGTTTCTCATCCCAAAAGCCAATCTAAACATTTTTTTAAAACTCATTTTCAAAAAATCATAAGTTAATAAGCACTAGGGATGAACACATAGCGCCGAATACCAATCCCATCCCGTCCCAATAACGATCCCGTACCAAAGCGAGGGTATTCGGTATCGGTACCCACATTTAGAGGTTTTCGGTTTCGGTATTATCGGTATGGTATCGGTATTTTAAAGTTAAAAACCGATACCGTACGTATGTTTTCGGTATCGGTATTGAGATTTGGGAGTTTTCGATATCGATATCGGTTGGTACCGATACCGTCCCAAGCTCATCCCTAATAAGCACTTATGACCAAAAGCACTTTTACATTTCCAAACTCAATCCCAAACACCCTCGAAGTCTACTTATAGGGATTAAAACCCAAATGTTGTGAAAATTGAACAGGTCTATCTGACAGTGAACCAAACCCTCTCAGGTTCGGTTAGCAAGTCATGGCTCATCGTATGTTGCACCAACGCTTTTTTCATGTTTTTCGATTGGTAACTCATCGATTTCTATTAATAGAACTCTAGGTGCATATAAACCCCAATTACACCTAGCCGAGCATGTTCTTTCACACACATTAGTCATATCATCTGGGGTTGTAAACTTGTAGATTTAGGTTGGCTTAAAAAAAAATACTAGGATTTTCTCCCACACACACACAAATGACAATGCAAAGTAAGCAACTTGGAAACGCATTAAAGGTCGAAAAATACAGAAGATATAATAAATAAACACAACTTTGAATTTCTTCCTGTCAAAACACTTTCAAAATTGCAGATAATAAGATCCTACATGAAATGAAACACTATTGCACAACCAAAAGACATTCTCACCCGTCCATCATAGAACACTGTAATGTCTACGAATCAGCAATGGTGACCTCAACTTCAACACCAGGTTCAATGGTGATTGAGGTAATTTGCTTCACCACATCCGGTGAGCTGAAAAGATCAATAACACGTTTGTGGACTCGAAGCTCAAATCTGTCCCAGGTGTTTGTTCCTATATAAGAATTTTAAACAAGTTACTTTTCGGTCATCACTGTTAAGTCAGATACAACAAAATTTATGGATTAGAACTTCGGAGTTCAGACACAACACGACACGATCCTAACAAACAATTCACAAGTTTCAGTTGAATCTAACAGGCTTGAGCCGGTTGCAGGTTGAACTCACAGACAGGTTTCTCAAAACAAGTCAAACCTCGGGTCAACATGCCAAAACTTAAAAATTATATACAAATGAGTCCAGATCTTTAGTTTAAAAACAAATGTATATAGACATTTGCGTTTTTGGGTGAAAGTTTGTAATATTAAAATAGCGTATGCAAAAAGAAAAGAAAAAACTAAAAAAGTTTCTACAGGTTCGAGTGTCTGACACAATTCAGACCCATGTAGTGTTTGGTTCAAAATCGGTGCATGTGGTTCGACACATCTTCAAAACCATTATATAAAAAAACTAAATTGCATGTCGCATTGTGTCAGTTTCTAATCTACTAAAATACACACACATATTAATACCTTCACCACAAGGAGACTTTCTGGTTGTGATATTAAGAACCTTAGTTGGCATTCTAACCGGTCCCTTGACCCTCAACTTCTTGTCCTTGGCCCCACGAACCAAATCAGCGCACACTATAGTAAAGTTCACAAAACGAAAAATCAAATGAGCTAAACAAATCATAACAATCAAATGCAAGAAACATGATTTAAAATGTACACATAATGTTTGATGCGCTCGCATGAGAACACGTTTCTCTGAAATTGACAACTATAGACCTAGGTTGACAAAAGCGCGCAAGGCGCACCAAGTGAGCTGCAACTGGTAAGGCGCGCATTTAGGCGGTGAGGCGCAATTTCAGACCATTTCCCTGGCAAATTCAATTGCTTGAAACCTCTAAAACATCCTAAATGAGCCATAAACAAGTTCACATCAACCCTAAAACATCCTAAAGTAGCCCTAAACAATCCTAAAACATATCTAAAACCCCAAAAATTGAATTTTATACTATGCACCTTATTTAAAAAAGCCCTCGTTTTTTGAGCGCCTAGGCTCCGTGCTCGGCCAATGCCCCTTGAGTGCGCTTAGGCCCTTTGACAACATAGCTATAGACTATTGTAAAGTGTGCTTAATAAGCTTGTACAGTGAGCTGGTGAAGTTGTTCTGTTAGTTTATACCTTTTGCATAGACTACCAACTTAAATGCTGTTTTGCTTATAAATAACTTCTTTATTGGTACTAGGGCTTGTTTTTTGTATCTATTTATTTATTTAATCACTATTTTTTTATGCTTATAAATTAAACCAAATTAAAAATATCATATATAATAATAATAAATATTTTAAAATAACACATTACGCATCGGTTTTTAGGATCAAAACGCATCGGAGCGCATAGCACAATTTTAAAAATGCTAAACTAAAAGCATAATAATACTCTAAAAATGAAAATAAAATAAAACTAATTAAGGTAAAAAGATAATAAAAACCTTTTTCAAGATTCTTAACATTCTTGGAAGAAAGAGTAATCCTAATCTTGTGAATCTGTTCTTGGGGCTCTTCTAGCCCTGCCTTTGTTGGCTTCATTGCTGCGTAAGCCATCTTCTTTGTTCTAATAAACACAATATTATTACTAATATTAATATTAATATTAATCAATGTTCATGAAATCATACAATCTGATAGAATATACACAAATTATTATTATTACCAAAATGTTTAGGTGACGATGACGGCGGCTCTGCCTCGTTGAACACTTGCAGTTAGTTGTGTTGTTAAAGTAGACGGAAGAAGCGATTGAAAACCCTAGGCCAATTTATAACCCTGATTTGCATTTGGACTTGTATTGGGCAATTCAGCCCAATTATGTAGATCATTTGGGCCGGCTATATATTTATGACAACATAAAATGGGTTAGACCCGAACTCGTCGGTTCGGTTTTGCACCGGTTTCGTCGGTTTGAAAGGCCGAATTCGGTGTGGTTTCGTTTCGGTTTCAGGTAAACCAATTCTTCTGCACAATTTATTTATTTTTAAAATAAAGGTGACAAAAAAAAATTTACGTAAATTACAACTTTCTAGGAAATGAGGGGAATCGGTGGGGGGCCCATCAGTTTGGATCTAAAACCAGACCGGTTGGTTTCGGCGGTTCAAATCCTAAAATCGGGTTTTTGTGCACCTCTAGTATCGGTTGACAAAAACTTAAATGGGTAGGTGTTTAGGTAAACACGTTTGGTTAATGGAAACGTGTACATGCTTAAACTGTTTATGACATGCATAGCAAGATTAACTTATCATGTTAAGTTTGTGGTCACAAGGATGTTCTTATTATAGGATTTAGAGCGAATTCGCAGTAAGATACATCAATTACAAATAAATAGGTTTTTTCCTATTTATACATAGTGAACAGGTGTGATACCTCTTAATGAACCGACATGTTGGTTTAGTAATAATTTCCATATAACTAACTAATATAAAACTTAATATAACTAACTAATATAAAACTTAGGATATACACTAATAACCATACTTAGGATAACATCAAATATTATGTCTAAGATTCTCCACCCTAATTTTGATTTATCCTTTCTTACTTCATAGTATGATTGGATCTTCTTCTTCATGAACCAGAAGGGATACTTGCTCATTCTTTTCTTGCTTCTTGTCTTTCCATTTGGTGCATTCGTTTGCAAAATGTCCAAGTCTTCCACAATCATAACACCTGAACGTACTCTTGTCTTTTCTTTCTTGACTCTTGCTTCTTTTGCGTCCTCTTTTCTCAAAGCTTCTTGCTTGTCCTCTTCATTGGTTTTGATTATTACGTGCTTTTCCATGGTGCCAACTTGCTAAATGGTTACTTGAGCTAAATCTTTTGTATCATGCCTAGGAAGTAAACAATTGAAGCTTTAGGGTTTAAACATTTGGGTATTACTTTAACTTTTTAATTGTGTGATTGTGTGTTGAATTAACTGTATTAGATTGCGATTAATCTTATGTTGAATTCATTTTAGTTAATTGATCTTGTGCCAATTTATAGTGTCATGAACATGTTTTCTTGCTCTAATACAAACATAGAGTTGTATGTTCTAGGTAATGAAGTGTAGTTTAGTCCATCTCTGATGTTGATGAAACTTGACACCTAAGCCTATTGAACAATCATCCCGTTAACACCAATTGCACTACATTTGTTTGACCCATTTGTGAAACCTTAGACTTCAATTGTGGAAACCTAGGTGTGATCCTTTTTATTAAAGTATTTGCAAACTACCTTATTTTTCATTCCTATAATTTCAATTCAAGTTTTCAACAAAACCCTTTCAATCAAATTCTTAAATAATCCTAGTACAAACTTTATACGTTCTCTAGCAATCTTCATAAGTAACACGTTTAATCAACTAAACAATATCCACTAACCACACGCTCCTTGGATTGATACCCTACTTATCCTATCTACCTAGGTTAATTAGGTTTTGTATGAACCGTGACGACCGGCTCATCAAATGGCGCCGTTGTCGGGGAGCTAGTGCGCTTAGTGTTTAGAGATTAGTTGATTTTGTGATAATCTGTTTAATTGATTGTTTGGTTTATTCTCTATTTTTTTCTTTATTACGCGGGTGTGTTACTTGTGCAGTTTACAGGTAGTGCATGCGTACAAGACATTCGGGGAGGACATCTCCTTTAGTGTTTGAACCGGAAATTGAAAGGGTAGCAAGAAGAAACCGACAACACCAATTAGAGGTGCAACTTGCCTCTAATTCACCCACTACAACATCCACTTCAAACCAATCCATTGGAAACATGGACCACCATCAAAACCCTTCGGGTAGCAATAACCGAAGATCACCTACACCAACACACCCACCAAACACCCAAAATCAAAACCAAAACCACTTCTACAACCAACCTCAAAACAACCGGAATCCAAATAACCGTGTCTCTAACCAACAACCACCTATTCTAAACCGCCCCAATCCCGGGTGATTTTGGTGTAGAGAATGATAATTAGAGTTACGGGTATATTAGTGATGATGGGAACAACTATCAAGCTCCAAGAAGACAACAACCGCAACCGGGTTCCTAACTATGTGGGTCGGATGGACCAAAGAAACCAAAGGCAACCTCCATCAAGAGACCAAGAGGTTGATGCTCCAAGAAGAAGGCCTCAAGCTCCAATGCAAGGGGTTAATGGTCGGTTTAGACCTACAATCTGTAACATCGCAAAAAAAATTTCCCCAAATTCTAATACGTACTTTATATTTTTATCATTCATAATGTACCTAAGTCTTTAGTTTACTACCACACAACTTATATATATATATATATATATATATATATATATATAAAGGTTTATAATAATAATAATAATAATAACTAATATAATGGTAGAACTAAACCAAATCTACAAACAAAAAACAACCCAACCCCCCTACCTGAACCCATCGGACCATTCCCAAGCCCAATCAGAAGCCCAATCATCCCGGCCCAACCTCCCCCTTATCTGTTTAAAAAAAAAAATTTGTTGCTTCTGCTAGGGTTCGAACCGGAGCCGGAAGCAAACGCAACACCCGCACCAAACCATCTGGGCTACACCTCACATTTGATTAAATCCTAACTCTAATTGTATAAAAGCCCACCCAACACTTAACCACCTCCCTTTGTTTGCTGCTGTTTAAACAACCGAACACCCAAACTTTTTTTTGACTTTAGATTGATCTTATAATTGGAAACAATTGACTAATTGATCTCGCCTAACGACTAACACTTCAATCCCGCGTTCAATCATCCTATGTTTACTATACATACAAATGTAATGGAGATTATTACTCGACTTTGACCAAGTCATGGTCAAAGATTAAAACCTTCTAATAATACGATTACACTATAAATTGAACCCACCTATTCACTCTAAACTCGTCGAAAAATCTCTCTCAACCCCCAATTTCTGTTTTAATTCATCCTTTGAAGCATTCTTATACGAATTTGACTTTTTCTGTGACCGAAGCAATCCACACGAATTCGTGTTTGTAAGTCCAATCTTTTTGATGGGTTTCGTTATTCGGCATTCACACAACAATAACCCTCTGATTAATTGGGTTATTGTTGTGTGAATCAATCGATTGAAAAAGCTAGGATTCGATCATTTATATTTGGGGAAGAACACTTCAGTACATGGTGTTATAATTTAAACAAACAGAAACCAAACACAACCACTGATCTAGATCAAGTGGTTGTGTCTGGTGCCTTTGAACCAGCCCACGCAGGTTCGAATCCCAGCATCACCAGTGTTTGTTTTTCTTTTTTTTTTAAAACAATCAAGCTTTATATATATATATATATATATATATATATAATTACTTATATTTTAAAATTCATTTTAAAATACTAAAACTCTTTTATAAATTCTATAAAAATTATTTTATATTATTCTAGTAGAAAAGTTTAACATACAATTTTTAGTTTTCCAAAATTCATTTATTTAATATATATAATAAATAATTCAAGTTTAATCTATTTTATTTATAAAATTCTATAAAAATATCAAAACAATTATATAAATTTCCACAAAAATTATTCTGAGTTTTTATAACATTAAACTTTTCTGAAATAATTTTTATTCCTGAAAAATCATTTATTAATATTTTTAATCAATTTTTGTTAGTTTTAATCACAAATAAATCATAATAAATTAATTTTTTTAATATTTTTGCACCAAAATTTTATATAAATTATTTCTATTTATTTGGAACAGAAATACAATTTTTAATTTAATAATTCTTTAATTTTAATATTTTTAAATATTAAAGTTATAATTTGACAATTTGAAATAAATAGATTTAATATTCTATTTTAAAGAAAATAATTTTGTAAAAATTATTTTCATACTTAAAACTTTATATTGTGACCATCTTTATTTTAAAATTTCCAAAAAGACTTTTGTTTATTTATTTATCAAATTTCTCTTAATTATTAAGCATTTTATTTATTAATCAAACGAACACTTATCCCCAACTCGAAACCCTAGAATATATTTGTAGACTAGAAAGACTTAGACATATTTATTACCTAAATTATAGGGTAATACTTGGCATCGTTGGACAACACATATTCTATATTCATGAGACATAACATTTTGCTAAGGTGAGTTTACATAGCCCCTTTTCCCTATTTTCACTATTTTTGGGGTGAAACATGTTTAAACATTTTATACTATCATTTACTCATATTTACTTATGATTCAAGTACATCATCATTCTATCATTTGACTGTAACAAAAAGACACAGTACAATCATTAACAATGATCAAGCCGCCTGTTTAGATTATAGCGCTATAGGTCTGACAAACCCATCCCCCCGCATAAATTCAGGGATGATCGATAACATTAACAACATTTAACTAACTTGCGAGTTAGTCATCAGTCGACACAAGGTTTGATTGTACAAAGACGCATTGTTACATGTCGGACACATACTCTATCATCATACAACTGTGAATGTTGTACAAACCATTATTATCTATCATATTCCAAAAACCTATGTAATCCTCACCAACTTTTGTTGACCCAAAATATTTTCAAACTTAACATGTTTCAGGTCCTACTTGCTTGAAGATTTGAGTTAATGCTTGAAGATGTGTGCATAGTATTATTCATTTTGATGTACGAATTCTTGTATAACAATTGCATGTAAGTTATTTAAATCATTTAATGAAATTTATTATTCACCATGAGCTACTGAACAATCATCATCACGTGACATCCCGATGTTTCCGCCATCGGTTGGGGTGTTACACAATCACTGAAAATGAATCACCTATTGTTCCACCACCTCAGGGAAGACGAACTTTCGATTGCAAGCCGAACTACATCAACATTCTTCCTCACATCCATGGGATGGCTACCAAAGACCCTTATGGTCATCTTTCCGAATTCACGGCCCTTTGTAGCACCATGGGAGGTCACAATTTCTCTCAAGATGAAGTGAGGTTGAGGTTGTTTCGGTTTTCTCTCAAGGACAAGGCAAAACAATGGTTCCTCACTTTGCCTTCACATAGCATTTACACTTGGGAAGAGATGCAACAAGCATTCTTGGATGAATATTTCCCTAGTTCCAAAACGGATAATGCTCGGTTGGAAATCCGTTCGTTTCAGCAACTACCGGGTGAGCTTCTCCATGAGTCCTTCACCCGTTTTAAAGAAATGCTTCGAAAATGCCCACATCACAAGATTGACTTGTGGGAACAAGTCAATTGCTTTGTAAACGGGTTGAGTAAGGAGGAGCGGAAGTATTTGAAGTCCACAAGCAATGGGACTTTATTATCCAATCCGGAACAACAACATTGAGATTTTTTGGAACTAATGGCAAGGAATTCAAAAGCGGAAGAGTCGGCCTATCGAAGAACTAAGTACCCGGTCTCTAAGTCTCTTCCCGATTTAGATTCAAGCTCTAAAGACCGGATTGCTCTGTTAGAAAGAGTTTTGGCAAAGATGAAGAAACAGGAGGTGTCGGCGGTACAATACCTGGTTTGTGATGATTGTGGAGATTTGGGGCACAAGGCTAGTGAGTGCCCCGGTGATATGAGTCAAACTACCGAGGAGGTGAATCAAGTGTATGGGGAAAGGAAGTATGACATGAACTCCAACACTTATCATGCGGGCTTGAGAAAACATCCTAACTTTAGGTATGGTAATGCTTCTAATCAAATGAACCCGAATTTTCAATCGGGAAATCAAGGCGGTGGTGGGCAATATCAAGGTCGCCAAGGGGGTAATCAAGGTGGTTACCAAAGAAACAACTACAATCAAGGTGGTAACCAAGGGTACAACAATCGTGACAATAATTACCAACGGGGTTACAACCAAGGCGACTCTTCAAGCAGTCAAGGAAATTCTTTGGGAAGTCAAGGTGGTGATGAGTCTTTGAGTTCAAAGATGGATGCCCTAATGAACATGATGAAAGAGAACAACAAGGCAAATGAGGTGAGAGATAAGTCACATGAAGCACTAGTGAGACAAGTGGGTCAACTTGCTGAAGATGTGGCTCAATTGAAAGGAAGCCATGGGAAGCTTCCAAGTGATACTACTATAAACCCACAACATCAAGCATCGAGCTCAAAGAACACTCAAAGCGTGCACATAAACGCGGTAAGTTTTATTTTGAATGATAAGGTTGTGGGTAATGAAACAACTCCACCACAACAATTTGTTGATGGTGTGGTGGAGGAGGTTAGTAGTGATGATGAGCAGGAAAAGGAAAATATTTCGCAAAATAATTTTGAAGTTAAAAATTATAAAAAATCTTTTTGCGAAAATTGCTTAAATGAGATGGCTACTAAGACAAGTGTGGGGATGGAGACTAATACCATCCCATACCCTGCAACTTTAGTAGACCCAAATAATGTGTCAAATATTTATAAGTGGAGCCCACCAAAGGACGAGAGGTGGGAAATTTTTAAACAGGTCAAAATAAATTTACCACTTATTGATGCTATTGAAAAAGTTCTTGCCCGAACACTTGAAGCTTTAGGGTTTAAACATTTGGGTATTACTTTAACTTTTTAATTGTGTGATTGTGTGTTTGAATTAACTGTATTAGATTGCGATTAATCTTATGTTGAATTCATTTTAGTTAATTGATCTTGTGCCAATTTCTAGTGTCATGAACATGTTTTTTTGCTCTGATACAAAGATAGGGTTGTATGTTCTAAATAATGAAGTGTAATTTAGTCCATCTCTGATGTTGATGAAACTTGACACCTAAGCCTATTGAGCAATCACCCCGTTAACACCAATTGCACTACATTTATTTGACCCATTTGTGAAACCTTAGACTTCAATTGTGGAAACCTAGGTGTGATCCTTTTTATTAAAGTATTTGCAAACTACCTTATTTTTCATTCCTATAATTTCAATTTAAGTTTTCAACAAAACCCTTTCAATCAAATTCTTAAATGATCCTAGTACAAACTTTATACGTTCTCTAGCAATCTTCATAAGTAACACGTTTAATCAACTAAACAATATCCACTAACCACACGCTCCTTGGATTGATACCCTACTTATCCTATCTACCTAGGTTAATTAGGTTTTGTATGAACCATGACGACCGGCTCATCACTACCTTAATACCCAAATAAACGAACGGGAAAGCACCCCTCCTACACCCTAAAACCTCCATCATATTATCCACTTCCACGTCTTCAGTACCAAGCCCAAGTAAATTAGACTTATGAAGGTTTATTCGCAAACCTGAACACAAGTAAAAAACTCTTAGAACCCTAACCGTACATTGAAGATTTCCACGAGACCACTCTCCCATAATAAGGGCATCATCCGCATAGAATAGATGGGTAATGTCCACTTCATCCGTCGCCAATTTAATACCTTTGAGTTCTCCTATATCTTTCGATCTCTCCAACATCCATGAAAGACATTCCATGGCAATCAAGAATAAAAAAAGGAGATAATGGGTCACCTTGCCGGAGGCCCTTTTCGCAATTAAATTGAAAAGTAGGCGACCCATTAACCAAAACCGACACCCAACTTGAAACAAGGATGCCTCTAATCCAATTACACCACGTAGACGGGAAACCCATTTGGTTCAACATAGATAACAAGAAAACCCAAATTACATTATCATAGGCTTTCTCGAAATCTATCTTCAATAGAAAAGCTTTTTTCTTCCTTCTTTTCAACCATTCCAAAACCTCATTCACAACGAGCGGGCCATCAAGAATAAAACGATCGGACAAGAACGCCGATTGGGATTCCAAAATCACCTTCCCCAAAACCCTTTTTAGCCGATTAGTAAGGATTTTAGAAATAACCTTACTAATCATACCGATAAGTGTAATAGGCCTATAATCTTTGAGTCCCAAAGGTGATTTGACCATTGGTATCAAAGTAATGAATGCTGAACCACAACCTGTATTGATGATACCTGTTCTATGAAACTCATCCAAAATATTACAAAAATCCTGTTCCAATAAGTCCCAGAACCGCTTCACAAAACGAAAATTAAAACCATCCGGGCCAGGCGCCTTGTTAGACCCGCAATCAAACACTACTTTTTTAATTTCTTGTTTGGAAAACGTACCAATAAAAAACAACCCATCTTGTTCAGTAATCCGTTTCAACCCCGTACATAGAACACTAGGCCGAATCTTCAAGTCTTCCTTAAAAAGATATCTAAAAAATCCAAGAACATCACGTTTAACAAGAGTTGGTTTGGTTATCCATTCACCTCTAATATCAAGACTCGGAATCGCATTTCTCGTTTGTCTTCCTTTAACCACATTATGAAAGTAACTTGAATTCTCATCTCCAAGGGATGCCCAATTTACCCGAGATTTTTGTCTGATGTCGCGGGATCTGTGAAGTTCAATCTCTTGAAGACACTTCGTACACTCCGACTAAACCCATAAATCGGACTCTTCTAGATCTTGTTGTTCCATCAAAATTTCTAAATCCTCCTTCTCTTGCTTTAACCTTTTATCTTCTTCTTGCTTTTTAAGTTTACATTCTGCGACCCAAATTTGTAATCTATCACGAAGGGTTTTAAGTTTATTTGTCAAATTCAAATCGGCCGGCCCATCCAAAACCCAATCGACAAAAACTGAATTCACAATATCCAAACAACCCGGTTTTTCCAGCCAAGAATCAAACCACCAAAATGGCTTCAGACCAAAATTAGTATCAACTAACGATAGGAGTAATGGAGCGTGATCTGATTACCCTCTTCCAAGTGCTCTAACATAAGCATTAGGCCACTTGTTAAACACATTTTCGCAAACGAACACCCTGTCAATTCTACTTAATTTTCAAACACCACGCCGATTAACCAAATATGTGTATTTCAACCTTTTTAAATCATATTCGCGAAACCCTGATTCATCCACAAATTGGTTGAAATCCCTAGCACACACCGGGTCAAAAACTGAATGTGACATCCGTCATTTTTTTTTCATACATATATATATATATATATAATAAAAGTAATAATAATAATAATAATAAAAATTTCAGATTTATATATACATTTTTTTATTTATCTCTAAACCAAACCCAATCAATCTTACAATCCATAACCCCAAACCATATAAGCCCCCTTCCTAAACCTTTTGGAGCCCAACATCAATGACCTACAAACCGGCCCGCCAGACAGGCCCAACAACGGCCCAACAGCAGAAGCCCAGCTCCTTCCCCTCCCTTAACTGTTTTAAAAAAAAAAAGAATGGCTCCTGCCGGGATTCGAACCCGGGCAGGTAGCCGGGTCACACAAACACACACGCATGTACCACCACTTGAGCCACGCCACTGTTTGTTCTATTTCCCATTCAATTTATATTAAAGGCTTTCCAAAATCAATTTTCTCCTTCCCTTATCTGCTGCAACAGTCACGCGAATCCAAACACCCTCTTCTTTTGCTCCTTGACCTTGACCATCTAATTAGCCTATAATTGACAATCCTCTTTCTTGATTTACTTGTGTAATGAATGGACAACTAATTACGCGTATTAACACAGTCAAAACATTCCAAAATTTCACTCAAATCACGCGCATACATTCATTCGTGGTCAAGCTTTCCAATTTGATGAACCAGGCCCTATCACTATAAATTGGACATCATTAGGCATTCACAACTCGCCACTAATTCTTTCTACACCTCTAATTCCTTGTAACAATCCTGCTGTTCTTGAGTTTGGTTCGAAGTTGACTTTTCAGTTGACCGAGTCACATACCCGAATTCGTAAGTGTTAGATCTTGATTTTTTGTGGGTTTCACTCATCGGCCCTACACGATCAATAGCCCCAAAGATTCAGGGACTATTGATCAACAATTGTGATAATTTGGAAACTAGGGCTCGAAATATTTAGAATTGGGGAAGAACACCATCACCACTTATGCATATAATTATTTCGAAACTAAAATCAGCATCAAATGTCCAACAGATCAGTTGGTTTGTTCCTTGTTCAAAAGGTTTGAACCGGCCGAAGGCCCGGGTTCGAATCCCACTTAAAACGAAATTTTGTTTTCTTTTTATTTGAATATAAATCATGTTTTACAAATAGTATATAATTAATATTATCTGAAATAAATCGTTCTCAGGGTGTGGCTCAGTTGGTGGCCACGCTTGTGATAAAACTCGAACCGGCCAGAGGCCCGGGTTCGACTCCCATAACCAACAACATTTTTTTTACCTTAATTATATATATATTTAACATAGAGATCTTTTAAAATAGTTTTTAAATACTAAAAGTGGTTTATAAATTCCACAAAAATTATTATATGATCTCCAAATGATAAAGTTCATCATCCAATTTTTAGTTTTTCAAAAATAAATTATTTAATATATATTATTAATAATACAAGTTTATTCATTTTTATTTATAAAATTCAATAAAAATATCTAAACAATTTTATTAAGTCTCACAAAAATTATCCTAAACTTGTACATTCTTAAACATTTCAGAAATTATTTTTATTTCGGAAAAACCGTTTGTTTTATATTTTTAATTAATTTTTGTTAGTTTTAGTCATAAATAAATCATAATAAATTCATTTTTCAACATTTTTGCACCAAAATTTTACATAAATTATTTCTCTTCATTTGGAACTGAAATACAATTTTTAATTCAGAAAATTCTTTGGTTTTAATATTTTTAGATATTGAAGTCATATGTTGGCAATTTAAAATAATTAGATTAAATATTCTATTTTCAAGAAAATAATTTTATAAAAATTATTTTCATACTTAAAACCTTAAGTTGTGACGTTATTCAACTTAAAAATTTACAAAGAGACTTTTATTTATTTATTCATTAAATTTCTTATATTTAATAAACAAATCGTTATTAATCAAATAAACGTTTATCCCTAAATTCGAAGCCCTAGAAGTACATGTATTCTAGAGTTATTCCCTTACACATTATCAAATTCTTTAGGTTGATCATTTGAGATAATTTCCAATACCTATTCCGTTGTCCAAGTTCAATTTCAAGTTATTACGTGAACGGTGAGTATTTCCTATCCCCTTTTTGCTTTTATTCATTTTTGGGGTGTTACATGTACACTTATACAAATTACAAATACAAGTTCACATTTTTACAATACAATTCTAGTACTATGTGCATTTGCTTACAAACGTGCTTTATGCTTAGACATTTCATGTAGAATACATTTGTACTTAGTGAAATCATTAACATTGTACAAGCCGACCTTAACATTGGATAGCGCTATTTGGATTGACAACCCGCCTAGATTGATTCTCCCCCTTTTTCATCGGAGAATCCGTGGCCAGTGTTAAGTTATCATCCATTTATTGGTTGAGTACACTACAGTTCATACAGTACATTATACAGTCACAGGGTTGATTTCGCTCATTTGTATGATACATAGTTTACATATATTTGCACTGTAGCTTGCACTTGAATTGTATAATTTTTTTTTTAACCTACTATATATATCAAATCTAGGAATGCTCACCAACATTTCATATGTTGACCAAACCTATTTTTGTACATGTTTCAGGTGCAGTTTGATCTAGTGCTTTAGCAAGAGACATTTAGTGCTTTATTTTAATTCAGTTATTTCAATATTTACATTTCATTTAGACAATGTATTTTCCATTTCCATGTAAGACAATTTTGATTATTCAATAATATTTACATTTTAGTACCATGTGCTTTTGAACAATCGTCACTACGTGGCACCTCGATGATTCCGCCATCGGTTGGGGTGTTACAGATTGGTATCAGAGCCATGGTTATAGGGAACTAGGTTGTTAGATAAAATGGCCTAGACTATAACCGAACTTTTATGCATAATATTTCCTAAATTGCCTTACCCTCATTTCCCTCTACTTTCCTTTCTCTATCTTCTCCATTTCTCCTCATCTTTCATCCTGGTGCATAGAGATGGTGTCCTACAAGGAGTGGAAAGCCTACATCACCATGGAGCAGGAGCAGTACCTTTCATGAAGACACTCTTAGGCATAATGCCTACTCTTATTTTCGCTCCTTCAAAGTTGTTGAACTTTAACGAGTGTGATAAGGACACGTGCAATCTGGAAGGGTGGACGCCTGTACACTGGGTTTTCTGGCATAGGCAAGCATAGCGCATAAATCCATTTACGGACCTGTTATGCTTACCTGGGGATTCCTGGAGTGAGTGTTCACTTATAGGCTAAAGCATGTCTTCTTTGATCACCATTGGGTTCAAACTCCTTTGAAAAGTCAACGTTCTTGTTGGGCTTTACAGCTAGACAAGGGCACTCCAAGCATTTTATGCAAGCTTTTTCAATAATACTCTCTCGGTTCATATACAATATTTTGTATTTCACGATTTTCATATATTGCTTACAAATTCATACTTTCATAACCATCTATGGATTTCACAATCACACTTCACCTTACCCTCTTAGCCACTTTTTAAATATTCAACACCCTACCCAAATCATATTATTTCTTTTCTCCACATGTTATTTATTTTAAAAACTATAACCTCATACTTTAGCACAAACTAAAGATTTCTAAAACTAGTTGTATTACCTAGTAACTTTACAAAGTACATATTTTCCTCGAACTTAAATTCAATTGACTATTTATTGACGTAACAAACGATTTTCTATATAATGTTTTAAACTATTACAAAGCCTACTTAGCTTGTACTATTTAACAACTTTTGCCTTATGGACAAAAACCAAATTTTGAAAATATTTATTTTTTGGAATAATATATAGTCTCTAGATTCTCCATCAACACTCACTCATTTTCAACTTGTTCAAATTTTTACAATATTTGGCATACACCACAATCATGTTTTCTTATACACTTGATTATAACCTTTGATCCAAACCCCAAAATTTACACTGCTATATAATCTCCTTACTATAAAATAAACTCTTTATCAACTATCTTCACATTCACCATCTCTCACAACCTTGATTCTGCTTCAAGATTTTTCATCATCCTCTCAAGAACTAAATTCATATCCTTCTCACACGTGAGCTAGTTACCCATGATAATCAAACTACTAAAAACCTGATACTTGATTCTACAAGATTTTTCCAAAACATCATTGTTTATGAAACTTGATTTTCCCTTAATTTGACTATTCATTGAACATCTAATTATTCATGATACTCGTAAACATTTAATTATTCATGATAACACTTACACTTAATGGTTGTAGTACTCACAAACTTGCTTGCATAAACATGCTATCAATTTGCAATCTATGTGAATAATAATTGTTGCACTTAATAGAGGTCATCATGCCTTTTTCAACAGTCGGGAGAGGCCCTACAACCTGCTCCACGACTGGTGGAGGCTATCGAACATACTCAACGATTGGTAGAGGTCACTATGCCTTTCAAACAGTCGGGAGAGGCCCTACAACCTACTCCACGGCTGGTGGAGGCTATCGAACCTGCTCAACAATCGGTGGGGTCATAGAAGGACACAAAACCCTAATGTAAGGTAAATTGATGATTCCGGTCCGGAACGTAATCATGAATTTACAGGTACATTAGGGTAGTGTGAAATTCTATTAGGGTTTTTGGAAAGGCGACCAGTACGTTTTCAAGGTATCAAAGGTGTGGTGGGTTAGCTGCGGTACACCCTGTATACAAGCACTAATGATGCATTGAAAGTGAGATTGGAAGTCGGACCAGGAACAAACTCTGGTTATTTGGTAGTCTATTTAGTCTTGTTATAGTCAATCAACTCGTACATTTATTTTAGGAGTCCTAAAACTTGAAGTAGTGATTTACTAGATTCTCATTCTCCTTATTATTCGAGACAAACCTAATCCAATCCTTAACTCACACCTATCAAATCTCCTACTCAAACCATTCGAATTTTCCAAACCACAGTTATCTTAATTTCTTATCCAAGCATCCATAACCCTATGTTTCTAATAACTTCGGGACGAAGTTTCTAAAAGTAGGGGATGCTGTGACATCCGTCATTTTTTTTTCATACATATATATATATATATAAAAGTAATAATAATAATAATAAAAAAATTTTCAGATTTATATATACATTTTTTTATTTATCTCTAAACCAAACCCAATCAATCTTACAATCCATAACCCCAAACCATATAAGCCCCCTTCCTAAACCTTTTGGAGCCCAACATCAATGACCTACAAACCGGCCCGCCAGACAGGCCCAACAACGGCCCAACAGCAGAAGCCCAGCTCCTTCCCCTCCCTTAACTGTTTAAAAAAAAAAGAATGGCTCCTGCCGGGATTCGAACCCGGGCAGGTAGCCGGGTCACACAAACACACACGCATGTACCACCACTTGAGCCACGCCACTGTTTGTTCTATTTCCCATTCAATTTATATTAAAGGCTTTCCAAAATCAATTTTCTCCTTCCCTTATCTGCTGCAACAGTCACGCGAATCCAAACACCCTCTTCTTTTGCTCCTTGACCTTGACCATCTAATTAGCCTATAATTGACAATCCTCTTTCTTGATTTACTTGTGTAATGAATGGACAACTAATTACGCGTATTAACACAGTCAAAACATTCCAAAATTTCACTCAAATCACGCGCATACATTCATTCGTGGTCAAGCTTTCCAATTTGATGAACCAGGCCCTATCACTATAAATTGGACATCATTAGGCATTCACAACTCGCCACTAATTCTTTCTACACCTCTAATTCCTTGTAACAATCCTGCTGTTCTTGAGTTTGGTTCGAAGTTGACTTTTCAGTTGACCGAGTCACATACCCGAATTCGTAAGTGTTAGATCTTGATTTTTTGTGGGTTTCACTCATCGGCCCTACACGATCAATAGCCCCAAAGATTCAGGGACTATTGATCAACAATTGTGATAATTTGGAAACTAGGGCTCGAAATATTTAGAATTGGGGAAGAACACCATCACCACTTATGCATATAATTATTTCGAAACTAAAATCAGCATCAAATGTCCAACAGATCAGTTGGTTTGTTCCTTGTTCAAAAGGTTTGAACCGGCCGAAGGCCCGGGTTCGAATCCCACTTAAAACGAAATTTTGTTTTCTTTTTATTTGAATATAAATCATGTTTTACAAATAGTATATAATTAATATTATCTGAAATAAATCGTTCTCAGGGTGTGGCTCAGTTGGTGGCCACGCTTGTGATAAAACTCGAACCGGCCAGAGGCCCGGGTTCGACTCCCATAACCAACAACATTTTTTTTACCTTAATTATATATATATTTAACATAGAGATCTTTTAAAATAGTTTTTAAATACTAAAAGTGGTTTATAAATTCCACAAAAATTATTATATGATCTCCAAATGATAAAGTTCATCATCCAATTTTTAGTTTTTCAAAAATAAATTATTTAATATATATTATTAATAATACAAGTTTATTCATTTTTATTTATAAAATTCAATAAAAATATCTAAACAATTTTATTAAGTCTCACAAAAATTATCCTAAACTTGTACATTCTTAAACATTTCAGAAATTATTTTTATTTCGGAAAAACCGTTTGTTTTATATTTTTAATTAATTTTTGTTAGTTTTAGTCATAAATAAATCATAATAAATTCATTTTTCAACATTTTTGCACCAAAATTTTACATAAATTATTTCTCTTCATTTGGAACTGAAATACAATTTTTAATTCAGAAAATTCTTTGGTTTTAATATTTTTAGATATTGAAGTCATATGTTGGCAATTTAAAATAATTAGATTAAATATTCTATTTTCAAGAAAATAATTTTATAAAAATTATTTTCATACTTAAAACCTTAAGTTGTGACGTTATTCAACTTAAAAATTTACAAAGAGACTTTTATTTATTTATTCATTAAATTTCTTATATTTAATAAACAAATCGTTATTAATCAAATAAACGTTTATCCCTAAATTCGAAGCCCTAGAAGTACATGTATTCTAGAGTTATTCCCTTACACATTATCAAATTCTTTAGGTTGATCATTTGAGATAATTTCCAATACCTATTCCGTTGTCCAAGTTCAATTTCAAGTTATTACGTGAACGGTGAGTATTTCCTATCCCCTTTTTGCTTTTATTCATTTTTGGGGTGTTACATGTACACTTATACAAATTACAAATACAAGTTCACATTTTTACAATACAATTCTAGTACTATGTGCATTTGCTTACAAACGTGCTTTATGCTTAGACATTTCATGTAGAATACATTTGTACTTAGTGAAATCATTAACATTGTACAAGCCGACCTTAACATTGGATAGCGCTATTTGGATTGACAACCCGCCTAGATTGATTCTCCCCCTTTTTCATCGGAGAATCCGTGGCCAGTGTTAAGTTATCATCCATTTATTGGTTGAGTACACTACAGTTCATACAGTACATTATACAGTCACAGGGTTGATTTCGCTCATTTGTATGATACATAGTTTACATATATTTGCACTGTAGCTTGCACTTGAATTGTATAATTTTTTTTTAACCTACTATATATATCAAATCTAGGAATGCTCACCAACATTTCATATGTTGACCAAACCTATTTTTGTACATGTTTCAGGTGCAGTTTGATCTAGTGCTTTAGCAAGAGACATTTAGTGCTTTATTTTAATTCAGTTATTTCAATATTTACATTTCATTTAGACAATGTATTTTCCATTTCCATGTAAGACAATTTTGATTATTCAATAATATTTACATTTTAGTACCATGTGCTTTTGAACAATCGTCACTACGTGGCACCTCGATGATTCCGCCATCGGTTGGGGTGTTACACTGAATTTTTCCTCTCATTCAGATCTCTAACCGCGCTTAAGTCCCCAAAAACAATCCACCAACCTTGACCCTCTTGAATAACCCGAGCAATCTTTTCCCAAAGAATCCTTTTATCAACATTGTTTTGAGGGGCATAGACATTCAAGAAATTAATCCTATTCTTCCCATCCGCAAGTAAACCGAAGACTAGTAAAAAATTCGTATCTTTTCTAACCAAATTCTTCGACAAAAACTTCGGATCCCATATACTTAGGATACCACCTGAGTTACCAGTCAGTGGCGGATCTAGGATTTTTTTCACTGGGTTCCCTTTTTTAGATGCTCTAATTTCATATGGCCAAACAAAAAAAAAATCGGGTCGGTTCAGGGGTTCGGGTCGGTTTGACAGTTCGAGTCAGGTAAGGTCCATCACCTAAAAAAATACGGTACAATAATGAAAAAACATCATCATAAGAAAAATACATACCTTGCGAGATAGCGGTGGTGATACCTCCCTTAGGCTGAAGGGGTACCCCTCACGAAATCGGCACCTTCTCTATATGGGTCATACAATGTGTTGAAAAAGAAAGGTGTTGATTGTGTTAGCAAGTTGTGAATGTGTTGAGCCAATGGGTTAATTTCTTGTCCGAATGAATCATTAGCCACCTTCATTCCAATTAAGATGTATTCAATTCGTTAATATATGAATTTGAGATGTCATTAGCCACCTTCGATGGTTTTAGTTGGATCACCATCACAAGTTTAACAATATTATTATACTAATGCACACAACAATCATATTCTATTCTATTCTATTTAGAAGATTAACACAAACTATCTAATGGGTCAAAAATAACAGGTAGCGCAACTTTTTTTAAATGTGTAAACACTTTTCAATTTCATAAAACATCTACTTCTCTCACAAAGAAATTCTTTCACTACACTAGATTTCTAAAAATCCTAACACCTCAATCACTCTCAACTAAGTATTATGTCTCAAAGTGCCAACAAAATAATAGAAATCAGTAAACAGTGGCCATAATTAGCAGTCATAGTGACATGAATCAATCTTGTACATACTAATAAATCATTCTCACAAACAGCAATAGTAGCCATAATTAAACTTTAAGATTGCGACACACAAAGATCCCCATTCCTCTTAATTCCAGAAGTTATAAAACACACAAGTAGATAACATTATGTTCATATATATAATTACCTGAGGTAGAGAGGAGTGAGGAGGAGGCAGGGGTAATGGGCGGTGGTCGGAATGGATGAGAGAGGAGCAGCGGTGGCGCGATGGTCTGAATGGAGAAGAGAGGAGGCAATGGCGGTGGGCGGAATGGAGAAGAAAGGAGGCAGGGGCGGTGGCGCGGTGGTCGGAATGGAGAAGAGAGGGGCGGTGGCCGGTGGTCGGAGAGGACAGAGGAGCTGTGAGTGAGGGATGAGGATTTGTGTTTGTGTTCTCACTTCTCCATGCGTATGTGTAATTGTGTATTATGTTCAAACCCTAGGTTTTTAGAACAAAAAAAATAACAGAATCGAAAAAAAAAAAAAAAAACTCTCCTACCATATTTGAACCGCTAACCTTTGGTATAACATGAAGGGTTTCAACCAGTGAAGCACTTGGTATCATTTGTAATGGGTTCCTTAGCTTTTTTTCTTATGGGTTCCTTCCAATTTTTCATATATATTAACACTATAATTTTGAAACCGACTGGGTTCCTGGGAACCCACCGAATAAGCCCTAGATCCGCTCCTGTTACCAGTTGAGTTAACACTTTCAAACTCATATCCCGAACCACCCCAGTAAGAAGAAACCAACCCCGTAGAAACGTTTTCTGACATCGTCTCGTGTAAACCAATAAATGAAATCCCGCAATCGTTCTTCAATTTCTTTATCCAGCCCGCTTTACCCCGAGACCCAATCCCACGAATATTAATCGACAGACAGTTCATTGCTTACCGGATTGTAAACCTTCATGAATAATCAACTCATGGATCAAGTTATCATGTACAAACAGATTCACACCCAGCTTATCCCCCAATATTTTTGTAGCTTCAACCTCATCAACTATTTCATGACCTGAGCAGAAAGCATCTGAGCGGACCCCCTCTTCCACCATAGTTGAGTCAAAAAGTTCCGTAACAGGTTCCTGGGGTAAAGGTTGTGTGTTAAGATCTATTGAAAGGTCCTGTTCTTCATCCGAATTCCTTTCAACTGGGTCACTATTGTTGTCGTTTAGCCCTAACAAAGAATTAAGCCTAAATATGTCATCATCACTTTTGGGCTTTTTAACAACTTTTAAGCTTTCATTGCTACTGGTGTAGTTAATGTTGGTCCGGCCCACCTCATCCTTTTTACATTTTTTTCTTTTGGAGATTTTTGAACTTGAGGGGCTATTGTGACAATTATCAAAAGTTTGTTCAAAGTCAAAGGTTGCAGCTGGAATAAAAACCTTGTTGACAAAGCATTCATTCAAATTCCTTTACTTTAAAACATTTGACTAGACATCATCAATGTCATTTATTGAGCAATCATGAGTTTCTAAATTATCATCCTCAACATTACCGATGATGACGTCACCAGTTTCAGGCAACCTATCCGGTACTTCCTCTAGTACATCCGACGTTTCATCCGAGTCCGAGTCCCCGACGTCTTCCTCCTCTATTTATGAATCAACACTACCATCATTTTCCTGAACACTTTTAACCTCGACAAAATCTGGTACACAATCACCTAGCTCTTCCATTACCCAAATCCGAAACCTTCGATTCTTCCAATTTAGCGTTATTTCCTCATAAATGCTCCTGCCATCACCGACTAGAACACCAACATATTCAAAAGATAAATCACGGTCCCCTTCTGATATGTTTGCTTTGTGTACAATTGTTCCAAACAATCCACCAACCAGATCAATGACTTCATTAGTTAAAAGGTGTAAAGGGATTCCTTGTACCTTTAACCAAGCTAATCGTTCAAAACTAAAAGATTGACCTTCCCAAAAAGTACTGGCAGAAAAACGATCCTTCATTGTGATGACAACATCATGAACCATCCTAGCCTTCTCAACATCTTCGAAAGATAGTAAAACATCCAATCTGCCTAGATACTGAACAGTACCGGATCCAAGACAAATGGTGTTCAATATAACATATATGTTCTTCAAAGCTTCGACATTAATCATCCTTGCGACTAGCGCTCTCCCATGAAGCGTAGAAAATGCATTGACATGACTATCAATGTTTAACGACTTCCCCACAAACAAATCTTTAAACGATCTTACCCCTGTATCTAGGGGTGAGCAGAATTGGCCCGGACCGAAAAAAACCGAGGCCCGACCCGAAATTTCAATAAAACCGGCCCGAGTCTGAGAGGTAGGTTCTGTTATCGGTCCATTAGATCAGGCCCAACCGGTTCTCGGGTCGGGTCGGTCCAGGACCCGAAAAAAACCAAGACAAACCCGATGGACCGAAAGTAGTTATGAAATAACTAACGGAAAAGATTTAAGGCGCTAAATCATTGGCCTATAAGCCTGTTATATTACAATGGACAGCAGCGACAGCTAATAGCTTACCCCTAACAGATTTACATACTCTAATATAAACTTATAAAGCCACCTTTGACCTAATAAGATCATGAAGGCTGCTGTCGAACAGGAAGAACAAGAACATTAAGGCTACTAGTCTGCAACAATCTTCCAACCTGCAATCAATAAATCTAAAACGTTTATTTCAGTTTTGACCTAGTAATATGGTATTATTAAACATATTGCATATATATTTTCGCTATTTATTCATTTATTTGTTGATAATTGAGCCCGTTTAGTTAAAATATTGATTTCATGCATGAACAAGAACAAGAACATGAAGGCTGCAAACATATTTTCGCTTTTTTCATATTTTTGCTCAAGTATTAGTCTGATGGTCCTGCACATGGTATAAAAAAACTGCAGTTTAGCAATTCTGATGGTCCTGCACAGATTTATAAAAACTGCAGTTTAGTTTCATAAAAACTGCAGTTTAGCTATATCTTTTTACATAAAAATTGCAGCTTAGTTTCATAAAAACTACAGTTTAGCTATATCTTTTTACATAAAAACTGCAGTTTAGTAACTAAGTTACGGCTCAACCCACATAATATACAAAGTCGGTTGCTGCAAGCTTAGTTGCTGCAGCCGTAATGTTTCAATATTATACAGCCGTAATGTTGCTGCAGCTAGTTTACGCATTGATGGGTCAAAACTGTTAAAGAGTTACTGTACTAATCATGGATAGGAGGTTAAAACTGACAGTTGATACCGGTGATGTGCTGCTGCTGTCCTAATTCTTTGCGGCTGTCCTCAATTGAAGTCTTCGAAAATAATATCTATTCTGTTATAGTTGTTGCAGCCTGCAATAACGGCTGTCGTTTATTCAGATTTAGTAGTGGTCGGCTGCACATGTTAATGTTTACAAGTGCAGCCATGAGGCGCACTTCTTGAAATCCAAAAGCTTTAGATTTATACATAAAACTTGTCATATGAATTGAAGTTTGTGACAGCACTGAGGAATTCTATCGAACATTTGGTGTGCAAACATATTGTACATACAACCCAAACACAATTAACCCAACTAATTATCAACCAATCTATCATATCAAACACAATCAACCCAACTAATTATCAACCAATCTATCATAACTCCTAACCTTACAAGTTACAACAACACAGAAATTTTAACATACAAAATCAACATACAAAGTTCAAAAAAGAAATCTAACCTGAAATTTTGTTGGTTCAGAAGACAACAGTAGTGTTCCTGAAGTATTCGACCAAGTCATCCACCTCTAAAACAAGTTAATTGTAACAAATCGAAGGTTTTTAGTTGTTGATATGATGTTGCAGATCTCGGTTCGGGTTTTGGATCTTGGACCGAATGAACCGGAATGAATGGACCGAAGACCGGACCGAATATTAGGGTCTGAATTCGGTTCGTGGTTTATGTATATTCCGGTCCTCGGGTCGGGTCGGGTTTGTTCGGGTCGGGTCGGGTTTGGACCATTGCTCACCCCTACCTGTATCAAACGTCCCTTGATTATTCCCTGACTGTCCCTCACCTCTTTTGTGTGTATATGATTATCATTAGTATGAAAATTCCTCTCCCCATTAGAATAAATCTCGCCATCCTCTAACACAAAACGAGCAATGTTGAACCAAAGTTTATACTCTCCCATATGAATACCACGAAGATTCTTAAGTAGTTCATTCTTGTCTTTCACATCCAACATTAAAATGAAACTAAATCGAGTACCCCCCTATCACGTTTTCTTGCAATATAGAGATAAAAAATCTGTCCATACGATCAAACTTGAATCGCCAAATCATAACCGCTACAACCCTCTGGGAGATTAGTAACAAAAAGCTTGGTAATACGACGTTGAACATTTTCCGGTATCGGACTCCCCGGCGCCGGTGGTCCATTGAGAGAGTGTTTTTTAAACAAAACTTAGCTTTCACATAATATTAAAACACTGTTAACGTTTTGAATTAATAATTAGTATGTCGACAATTTTTATAAAGAAAATAGAAGAAACATGTTTTCCATACTATTAAATACCATGAAAGAATGAGTGTCACAAAGGTGAAATAATTGACATAAAGGAAGTTTATATTCACTTGTCTTCTGCTTTTGAAAAGCATATTACTTAATTACTTAAATAATTACAAATACAAAGAATAATCTAAAATACATGTCCAGTAATATACTTGATATTGAGCATAATCTTATATAATTCAAGTATGCACATTAACAACGGGTTTAATATTTTGTTAGTGTTCACATTTAAAATCATTAGCATACATGTATATATCAGAGTTTGATATATCAGAGTTTGATAAAGAAATTAGATAGAGTAACTTCAAACTAAAAGAATCGCATAAATATTTATACATTTTGTTTTAAATGTTACATCATATATAATAATGCAATCCCTTGGTAGTTAAGTCTAAAGTAATGTATTCAGTATTTTTTAAGATAAGTTTCTATGCTAAATATCACTTAACCAATAAACCAGTATACTATGTAAACGTATGCCATATATACAATGGAATATAAGTTACAAAAGCGATAAACCGTCAAACATGTAGGATAAGAATAAGGAATCCTAAAATAGGGTTATATTCCATTATTTGCAAGATGT
Organism: Ambrosia trifida; assembly: GCA_028751855.1. Lineage (NCBI taxonomy): Eukaryota > Viridiplantae > Streptophyta > Magnoliopsida > Asterales > Asteraceae > Ambrosia > Ambrosia trifida. The sequence goes on along the minus strand of CM054133.1, from coordinate 37,629,526 downwards.
GGCGCTCTGATGTATCAAAAGACTTGCTAGTATCTACATAACATAAGCGACTGCAAAATCAAGATAATTCAATATGTTAATGTAATTTGGGGAAAAATATGCCGCCTGTAGGTCTGCGGTAAAACTCTTCTGGATCGGATTTAAACTTGAGACCAAATAGCTTCAAGTTTTTATCTTCATTTCCCCATACCACTCCACCAAATGGTGGGTGGTTTATTCATTGGTTTATTTTTTTTTATTATTATTTACACTTTGACGTTGATCTATTATTAACTAGTTTATCATTTGAAAACTTTTTGGGATATACAAATCTAATATAAAGTGACAAAATGTGTATATCATAAAAGGAATAGGCCGCTTCTTATAAAACATACTTCCAATTCTACGTGTGCACTTCTTGCCTGAGTAAAGTCTTCGTACAACTTTAACACTTTCTCAAGACACTATAAAGCTGCAATGTGAAACTGGGAAAATAACAACCAAATTAATATCAAATGATATATCATAATGATAATGATGATAGACGTCTCTGATGTGTAAAGTGAGCATCATACTTGTTCAATCTTTATTATAGATATACAATTGATTACTTTGGGTGACACCGAATAAAAGAATCAATAAGTAAGTAGTGAATATCAATTTTGAATTTGAAGATATATAAAAATGATCTAACTCCTATCGTCTAAAAAGATTGTAGGATGATAACTTTTCATGTCACCTGACTATTTTTTGTACTTATGCATAATTTAAGTATTATTTCAATAATCACTACATGTCAGTCGATTTCAAAGTATATACGTATCACTTATCAGCTAGAAATTTACCTCGTGTATAAGAATCATAGGCTACATCTAACCGGCTTAGCAACATTTGTTATCAATGTTGCTAACAACACCAATCAAAATACAAAAAAAATAAAGAGACTGCTTCTAAAATGACACTCGGCTAAAAATATATAAATGCATACATAATAAAAATACAGTAGCGATAATTCTAATAATAATAACAATAACAATAACAATAATAAATATAAAGGGGGTTGCGAAAAGAAACAAGGTGTAACAAAGAATAAGAGCATATATAACCTCATAAAAATCTAATTGTAACAATATACCGACATGTATCACCTAAAAAGTAGACATATCTGATCCCGGGTTGGGTTATTCTACAAAGGCTACAAAAAATGAGAAGGGTGAGAAGGATACAAAAAACACAATAGATCATCAAATATGACACAATGAGCCACAAAATATAACACAGTGCCAAAAAATACAACACAATGCAGAAGAAAAAAGACACAATGAATTGAAAAAATGACACAATGATGAAAATAAGAAAAAGACACAATGGTACATAAAAGACACAATGATATAACGCGTATTCTAAAAACTACAAGCTAAAACCCCAAAAAAACGAAGACCTAAAAACTAACGACGTAGGGTTCGATAAGACGATTCCAATGCCGCTTGAATGAGTTCAATCGGAGTCCGTTTGATACCTTTCCTACGACTTCCTATTTTTCTTTCACTGTGTATTTGATCCTAACCCATCTGATCCCTAAGATAACTAGTCATTAACCTTATTTCTGTGTCTCTACAAGTCCTATTGTAAAACATTTTATTTAAGGGATAACAATATATTTTATTTAAATACTTGCACGTTAAAAAAAATATGGATTTTACTGTACTAATATTAGCTTGATAAAATGTCCAATGAATGTTTTAAAAAGTTTATTGATTTTAATATACCATAATCAGATTTACAGAACTAAAAGAAAGAAAATGTTAAAATTTCAATATATATATATATATATATATATCTTGTAACATTATATTTTTAAGAAAATGAATAGTATTCGTTTTTTTTTTTTTTCAAACAGTGAAAAAACAAATAATTAAATAAATAGTATACTCACATAATAAAACTATCTTATATTTTGTTTATTTGAGAATTTAATCAGGTACACGAATAATCCCGAAATTAATAAAAAAGAAAAAGACAAAGAAATACATAATCCCGCTTTTATTGGGTAGGCGTTTCTTTCAACAAAATAAAAGGAGGGCATTATGTATAAATAGAATACAATGTCACCCCTGTAGTTTTGAAAAATAACATAACAATCACTATGTTTTTGGAAATTAAAACATGTACCCCTTTTAGTATAAAGGACTCAAAACATGTAATAATGACAGGCATTGGCGTAGCTTCGTAGGGGCGGCCGGGGCGGCCACCCCTTTTTCGTTCAGAAGTTTCGATTATATAGTATCCGTATAAATTTTATGGTATATACGGTTTCGATCTCCCGTAACCGGTGACTTTCGATCATCGAGATTTTTGCTCAAGCTTCACCACTAACGACATAAACATATATTGGTAATTATAAAAGTTACAAACTACATGATTTAAAAAAAACTATTTAGTGTCGAGACATATAGTCAACGATTAAAATACTTGTATACACATATCAAATTTAGCATGCCAATATATGACATAACACACTTCCAAATTTAATGAACAATGCTTGAATCTTTTAGTGGCTTAATATCATTAGAATTTAAAAATGATAGTATCAAACCTAGATAACTTGTGGTTTAATTCAACAAGAACTCATACTATAGTGATTAAAATCCCAACAAATGATTTCAAAACATAAAAGATTGTAAACACAGATCCCTAACATCCAACGGGAATGAGTCAGCAACTAATAATGTTTTCAGAACTGGACCGGACGTCAAACCGGAGTCCCACCGGTTCATTGGTCCGACCGACTCAATGAACCGACCAAAAAATCACATCACCCCCCCCCCCCAAAACCCGGTCCAACCGTGAATAATCCCGATCCGACTACCGAGTCGTATTACCGGTCCAACATATCAACCCAGACCGGCCGAGTTTGAAAACATTGGCAACTAGTTATCCAAAATGAACGAAACATACTATGTGATACATTTTACAGTCAGTTATACCTTTGAAAATACCGAAAGGCAATCCTAACCTGTCTGTTACATACCCACAAATTAATGAACTCTTTTAAAGTAAGCTACTAAACTAAAACTCATTAATATTTCCGTTAAATGTAACATGTATTTTTCCACAAAATTCATGTTTATTATTATTATTATTATTATTATTATTATTATTATTATTATTATTATTATTATTATTATTATTATTATTATTATATCTTGGCGTGGAGAAGGGTTTCAAGCCCAAAACACCATCCCCCTTGGCGTGAGGGGGGGGGGGGGGGGGGGGGGCAAGGGCGGGGAGTTTCCAATGGGCGTGGGGCGGGTGTGAGATATAGGTAGCAACTTGTGATTTTGTTGTTTTTTTAAATATCTAACACACATTAATAATAATATTCCTTACCCCCTCCACTCCCCACAATTTTTATCCTTTACACATGGGTCTTACAAGTGTCATATGGCGCTTCATCCCCCCCGCGCACGCGCGCACACACTCCTTATAGTCTAAATACAAGGACTTCAATGTCACAATTTCAACTAAAGTAGCCAAAGTATGAATACATTTAAACTTGTAGACCGTATCTGAAAACATTAGCTACCTTTGTAATAATAATTTTATTTCAGTTGAAGAAGAGGGGCATAGGAAACAGAGAAGATGCAACAACAACAATAACAAGCTCTTCTCTTCTGATTATCCCTTCACATCTCTCTCTCTCTCTCTCTCTCTCTCTCTCTCTCTCTCTCTTCTGATTCCTTAACCACTCTGTCACTTACTCTGATTCATAGATCTGTAGATAATGATCAAGTAAACTAAAGTCTCTGGTAAGTGTTTAATAATAATAATTATATTATCATTATTTACTATTAAAACTGATTATGTTGTCTTTAGTTCTTTATATAAACTATCCGATCTTTGTATTTCTGAATACCCTTTTGAAATCTATATCTATATGTGTATGTCCGTACACACACATACCTTTTCTGTTTTGATTAATATTACCCGACCGTTTTTTTTTCAGTTCAAGAAACGGTTTTTTTTGGTAAAAATTTCTGCTTTTTGATTGGTTAAGGAATGTGATATTTGTGAGTTGATTGATATAAAACGACATTGATGAAGCATGTTCGTTGTTTTCAGAGCAAGAAAAAAAAAGTACAAGTTGGTAAGCGTGTGGTACAACTCCTTTCTGATGCTTGATTTTTGGGGCTTTTGTTTATTTTGTTGAGATTTTTATGTCTATTTTCTTATGGGTATGTTTTCATAGTTTTTAAACAACTGATTGTTGTGAATTTTTGGATAAAGATTTGGTTTTTCTTATCAGTTTTGACTTTTGGTCAACGTTCTTGAATACTCTGTTTTCATGCAATCTTTATGATTAATAGCTAACAATCAGGGATTTTAACGACTGTTTCTTAATGGGGTTTTTGTTTTTCTTTGAAAGAACCGATTGTTATCAATTGTTCATAACTTTTGAATACAGATTTAGCTTTTCAGTTCAATTTTGACTTTTTTTGGTCAACTTTCTTGAATACATATATAATAACTTTTGAGATGCAATCTTAATACTAAATAACCAAAAACAACTGATTTAAAGACTGGTTTTTCATGGGTTTTTTTGTTTTCTTTGAAAGAACTGATTTTTCTCAATCTATGAATAAAGATTAACATTATGTTCCAGAGTTTACTAACGGAAAGAAAAGAAGAGAAAAGAAATTTAGGAGAGAAAAGAAAGGGTGGAAAAGAAAATACATGACTTTATTTCGTGTTCCCGAGTTTGAAGGAAAGGAAAAGAAATTAAATATTTTATGTGTTCCCGAGTTGAAGGGAAGAGAAAAGAAATGTTTAATTTTACAGTTATACCCCCATTGTGTATTATAATAACTTAAGTATAAGGGTAAAATAGTAAATGATAAACATTTTATTTGTTTTCCCTTCCCTTCCTTCTACTTCCTTCCATTTTGGGAGGAAAGTTTTGTTTAAAGATTTTCCTTTTGCTTCCCTCCCATTCCTTTTACTTCCTTCCTTTAATGAAACTCTGGAACACACATATTTTTTACTTTCTCTCCACTTCCTTTCAGTTCTTTTCACTTCTTTCCTTTAATGAAACTCGGGAACACAGTGTAAGCTTTTCATTTCAGTTTTGACTTTTTTTGGTCAACATGCAATCTTGTTGATAAATAACCAATAAACAGGGATTCAAAAGACTGTTTTTAATGTTTTTTCTTGGGCTTCTTTAAATTATTAACCAATCTTGATAATAAACAACCAAAAAGCTAGGGATTTAAAACTCAAAATATTTTTATTTTTATATTTTTTTAAGTGAAGAAAAAAAGATACACCAGAGTGAATTTTGCAACATAATTGTTTTGTTTTTATGGAAAAATTTGATGGGTTGTTAGGTGATCAATCACAGTATTCTAAATACCAATAAATTTGTCTTCATTCTCAGGAGCATATTATCATGTATCTACCCATGGCCCCAACTTATTTTTATCTATTTTTGTACAATATTTAGTCTTTCATATTGTCTGCATCTTCATTTTTATATATTATATTAGTTATCACTCTGCAACTTCACTTTATCATTTGACTTTTTCCCCAATTTATTTACTTGAAATCTTTTATGTGTAGCGACGCAACTTGTAGTAGTCTGTTTACCCGCCGGCCAGTTGTAAAACATGTTGCTTTGTTTATGTGTTTTTGATAAAGTTTTGATCTTTAATCTTGTTCTTTGTTTTTTTTTTTTTGGTTCTTTTGCAGATCAAAGTCATGGGATAGGTAAATTGTACACAGTTTGACTGTTGACCATCACCTTTTTCTCTCAACAAGTTAGTCAACATGAGCCAATTAACTGTTGAAACTGGAGATACTTTTGCTACTTTACTTGAACTGGCTGCAAATAATGACGTTGAAGAGTTCGAAAAATCAATTGAATCTGACCCTTCTGGTGTTGATGAGGTTGGACTGTGGTACGGCCGTCAAAAAGGGTCGAAACAGATGGTTCTTGAACACCGAACGCCGTTGATGGTGGCTGCCATGTACGGAAGCATTGATGTATTGAAGGTAATTCTTGCTCGGACGAAAGCTGATGTGAATCAATTATGTGGTGTTGATAAAACCACTGCACTTCATTGTGCTGCTTCTGGAGGATCTTTGAACGCTGTTGAAATCGTTAAACTGTTGTTGCTTGCGGGCGCTGACCGGAATTTGATAGATGTTAACGGGCTTCGACCCGTGGATGTGCTTGTTGTTTCGCCGAAGTTTCCAGATATGAAAAAGACACTCGAAGAGCTTCTTGGCGTTGATGGTGAAAGTACTGTTTTGCCTTTGCCGGAGCGGGAGCCAGAAACGGAGGCAGAGCCTGAATCTGACAATGACCCTGAATCGGAATTGGTATGTTCTCTAAAGGCGTTGAATTTTAGTGACCCGAAACGGGAGTACCCTATTGACCCATCATTACCTGATATCAAGAATAGCATTTACTCAACTGATGAGTTCAGGATGTACTCGTTTAAGGTCCGGCCCTGTTCACGGGCATACTCTCATGATTGGACCGAATGCCCGTTTGTCCACCCGGGTGAGAATGCACGTAGGCGGGACCCACGAAAATACCATTACAGTTGTGTTCCGTGTCCTGATTTCAGGAAAGGCACGTGCCGAAGAGGTGATATGTGTGAGTATGCTCACGGGGTTTTCGAGTGTTGGTTACACCCGGCCCAATACCGGACCCGTCTTTGTAAAGATGGCCAGGGTTGTAACCGACGGGTCTGTTTCTTTGCTCATGCACAAGAAGAGCTTCGCCCTTTGTTTGTGTCGACGGGCTCTGCTGTCCGGTCACCTCGGTCAAGTTCCGGCCCGAGTGCTTTGGATTTTGCTGCAGCCATGAGTTTGATGCCCGGTCCGGGCCAGAGCCCATCTTTTACACCACCTATGTCTCCAAATGCCAATGGCAACTGGGCTCAGCCGAATGTCCCGTCTTTGCATTTACCGGGAAGTAACCTTCAATCAAGCCGTTTAAGATCGTCTCTAAATGCTAGAGATATGGATCAAGAATTGAATATGCAGCTTTTAAATGAATTGAACAGACAACAACAAAGGGCGATTTTAACCCCGACAAAACTGGATGAAATTTTTGCAGCCGAGAGTTCGTCTCCCAGGTTTTCCGATCAATCGGTTTTTTCACCAAGACACAGTTCATCAGTTTTTAATCAGTTTCAGCAACAACAGAGTATGTTGTCACCAATCAACACAAACTTCTCACCGAAAAATGCTCCCTTTTCGGTACAATCTCCTGGGCGAATGTCCCCTAGAAGCATCGACCCGATTTCACCCATGAGTTCTCGGGTTTCTATGTTGGCACGCGAGAATCAACAGCAGTTTAGGAGTTTGAGTTCACGAGAACTCGGGTCGAGATCCAGCGGTGTTACAGGCTCGGGTATTGACCCATGGTCAAAATGGGGTTCGGGCAATGAGAAAGCCGAGTGGGGAGTTAACGTTAGTTCAGATGAATTCGGCAAGCTTCGCAGATCATCATCTTTTGAAAACGGCGGAAATAATGGGGAGGAACCTGATCTGTCATGGGTACAGTCTCTTGTTAAAGAAACACCTTTGGAAAAGATTGCGGCTCATGGCGGCTCTGGTGGTAGCGGGGCGTTTGGTGAAGGCGGCAGTGGTGAGAAATCAAACATACAGATTGACCAAATCGATCAATCGGCACTGAGTGCATGGATTGAGCAAATGCAGCTTGATCAACTTGTTGCTCAACAAAATTGAAATCTTGGAAGGAGGTAAATAACAAAGATCCGATTTTCGGTTTCGGTTTCGGTTTTGATTTTGAGTTTTGGAGATGAAAACTGGCAACAAAAAGGAGGAACTAAACATGTTTCTCTCCAGTTTCTTTTATAATTTAATTATAATACAAGCAGAAGTTAGAAAGATTAGAACAAGATAATCATCTTTGATATTAGAAATTTTCTAAAAAGGAATTTACCAATATTAATTATTATTAATGTTTATTGACAGTAAATTTGCCTCATTTTTCTTGTTATTGAGAGATGTAAGGGGTTTGATGTAATCATGTCTAGTGCAGATCTCATAGTGTTTTGGTGAGGATGATGATGATAACTGATGTAGCAAATGATTTGGATCAAATATTATTTTGACCAATTATCATATAAATTACATTTTTCTGATGGTTTTATTTCCTTGTATGAGATTTTGTTGGATCCAAAATGCATGTTTTTTGGGATGTTATACACTGATTATAATGGTTGTTTTGAAATGTTTTAGAGGTGGTGTGAGGACGAGTATGGGATTCGGTGACAGAAATCCAACGGTTATTAATGAGCCATTTGTACACGAGCCGAGTCGAGCCAAGCCAGGCTTAGCTCGAGCTTGAACTTAAACGAGCCAGCTCGGCTTGGCTCGTTTTTTTGGTCGAGCTGAAAAGTCGAGCTCAAGTTCGGCTCGTAAATGTTCGAGCCGAGCTCGAGCTGGCTCGAGCTTGGTTTTAAAAAGCGCGCTCGAGGCGCGATTAAGCGCAAAGCGCACCTAGGCGCAACCCCGTGCGCCTTATGTAACCCTAGGCGAGCAGTGTGAAAAGCGCAAGAAAAGTGCCCTAAAAGCGCGCTTTTTGTACACATGCTATTTTTGTGCTTAAAATTGTTTTACATGTAGCTAAATAGGTTGTACATTCAAGTTAAATTATATATATACCTTATTTGTATTTATATTTTGAGTAAATAATGTTAAAAACCTATAGCATATATAAAAAAAAATTATATAATCGTCTTGCGCCTCGTGTACAAAAAGCCCACCGCTTTGCGCCTCGGTTTTAGACCTCGTCGCTTTTGTGCGCTTCGCGCTTTTTAAAACCAAGGGCTCGAGCCAGCTCGTTATTTTTTAATTATTTTTTTTATAAATATTTATAAAATAAAAAACAAAATAAAAATAAAATTACACATATACATGTATATTTTTTTATTTGTCTAAATTAAGGTTTATTGGATTATGAAAAGGTGAGGTAGATAGGTAGTATGAGCGGGACTTTCAAAATTTGAATTTTAGAATTGCGTTTGGAGCCAAAATATATTACTTTCATCTATATATTAATTACACATACACAAGCCTGAGTCGAGCCAAATGTCGAGCCATCGAGCCGAGCCACGAGCTGAACACCCCTGGCTCGAGCTCGGCTCGATTACAAAACGAGCCGGCTCGGCTCGGCTCGAAAACAAAATGAGCCTTTTCGAGCTTTTTACGAGCGAGCCTCGAGCCGCGAGCTTTTTGTACACCCCTAATTATGGAACCTGGCTTTGGACGCCCTCTCTTGTTTTACCTTGGCGCGTTAACACTATCTATTAGCTTCTTTCTCATCCCTCCTCTGCCTTCTAGCCTCATGTAACGCTCGTCTACATGTAACGTTCGTGTGGTTGCTGTCTCAAATGGTCCTATCACTTTCACTTTTAGCTAATGAGAAACTTTGAATCAATTATGTTACTTTGTTCATAACTTTCAACCAGTGAAATAGTTTTCAATGAGTGTCAAAAGTCTTTATTCATAACTTTCAACCAGTGAAATAGTTTTCAATGAGTGTCAAAAGTCGTAATACGGACATAACACATTGACTAACTGTGTAATTATTATTATTTTTTTAACACTGCCCTTAAAAAGCCATAGAAAACCTTGGCGAATGCTCTTTATTGTCGAATCGCACGAAGTCTGGGGGAAGATTTTTGCTTGACTCCACGCCAGAAAGCCGTCATGGAATGCTTGCAGAGGCCCCACGCCCAAGATTTCCTAACAGTTATCCCATCGAAGGACTGGGCCAACGAATGTCAGCGGTGGAATATAGAGTAATCCTTAAATATCGTTTGATGATTCCCATTTTTCCGGATGACGAAACATGCCCGGTTTGCCGTAAAGCGTGTTTGGATAAATATGGGGAGCATGCCCTCCATTGTAGAGAGTTATCGGGGTTTAAATACAGACACGATTTCGTTCGGGACGTTTTAATGGATATTCTTAGACGAGCAGGGATCTCGGCAAAGAAAGAGGCCCTGGTTAACTTTCTTACAGACCCGACAGAAGGGAGGTCCACTTTACGTCCGACTGATCTGCTACTGTTTGGTTGGGAAGGTGGGAAACACGCATGCGTGGACCTTACGGGTGTGTCACCTTTAGCGGGATTCAGGGAGAGTGGGTTCGTGGCGGGGCAAGCGGTACTTAGAGCAGAGTCGAACAAGGTGGCAAAGCACGCTAAAGCGTGCGAGGATAACCAACATGCTTTTGTCCATTTGGCTTTTGACACTTTTGACTCATTGGCACCGGAAACGATCAGGTTTCTGACGAGAGTCCAGCGGGTGGTCCACAGCCACTTCTCGACTCCTCAGGGGCGAGGATTTGTTTTCTCTAGATTAGGGTTCTCTATCCAGAAGGGGGTGACGGGGCAGCTTGTTGCCCGCCTGCCTGCTATTCTTATGTAATTTGCCCCTTTTGTTGAAATGAAAATTCACGATTCTACAAATAGATAACTTCCTTTAGTTTCATCCCCCAATAATCATTTAAACTTAGGGGTGTTTGAGGTTGCGTTTTGAAATGAATTTTTAGATTGTTGTGTTTTGAAAACGTAAATAATCAGTTTTTAATGTTTGGAGTTGAGGTTTGAAATGAATTTTTAGGCTACTAAAACGCAATAATCTAAAAGTTGCTCCACCGCGGCTTTTCCAAAACACAGAAGCTGTTTAGAAAAATCAATCCCAAACACCCTCTTAACCATATCTTGTAATATTTGTATTAACTAGGTTTTTATCCAGCCGCGCGTTGCGACGGCATCAATATGATCTAAAAATAATTAAGTGATGACATAGCGTTGCGACATTTCAAATTCCAAATCAAACCTAAATCAATTTTCATTGTGTTCGTGATATTAGTTTATCATACATAAACTTTGCACCTAAATTATTACGTATACTCGTGAAATTTCTTTGGTAAGCATCCCTAATAATAGCATCATTTTACCAGGAATCTCCCGTGGTACGCGGCACATGGTGGAGATGGCGCACGGTAGATGTGGTCGGTGATACGCGCGTTGTGCGTTTTTCACATGACGTGTTAATGCGGATTTTGGTAACCGGCAAAGGCATTGAGACTAACCGTGGACAATGAGAAAATACAAAAGTGCCAGTGGCTACGCGGAGAATACCAAGAATCTCCCGCGGTCCGCGGCACATGGTGGAGATGACGCACGGTAGATGTGGTCGGTAGCCGGCTGCGTACGTTAGAGTGAAGCAGCTATTCATTTCGTGGTTGTTAAATATAGATAATAAACGAACAAAAACCAAACCCGTGTGAAATCGGGTAAAAAAACGCATTATGTCGGGGCCAAAATGAGAAAAAAAAACTTAATAAAAAAGTTGGTGGCCAAAACGGGAAAAAAAAACTTAAACAAAAAGTAAAAAAACATTGTGTGGCCAAAATGAGAAAAAAAAAACTTTAAAAAAATTTTGGTGGTCAAAATGAGAAAAAAAAAAGTTAATAAGAAAAGCAAAAAAATGTGGCCAAAATAGACCCCATATTATGGTTGCAAGAATCGAACCTGAATAATGATCATATAAACCAACAAACCCAACCACCACACCACTACCAAACATGTTGAAATTATTTGAAATTATAAGTATTTAACATAACATTAATAATGATAATAATGAAATCACTATTCATTAGCATGACATATTAATATAGTATAAGGGTGTGTGTAGTGGTAGATAGTTATGTGGGGGTTATAGGATTAAAATATTAAAAAGTAATAGAAAAGGGGTTATGTTGGGGTTATGGAAAAAGAGGGTGTAGTGGGAAGGGGGGTTATGTGGGGGTTATAAATGATTGGTAATGATTGGTTAATTATTGTTTTTTATTTAAATAAGAATATTTAATACTTAATAATATTTCATTAAAAATAAAAATAATAATAAAAATAAAAATTTAAACTGAAAGTTTATTAAATTAATAAAATAATAAAAAAATTATTTAGTATTAAAAAATAAAATTTAATAAAAAAAATTTTGAATTTCAAACGGTTACTGTTCCAAACCGTTTGAATTTCAAACAGTTTCCCTCCTACTTCAAAGTTTGAATTTCAAACTTCCCCCCCCCCCCCCCCAAACCTTTAAATTTCAAAGTTTGAATTTCAAAGTTCCCCCCCCCCCCCCCACCAAATCTCAGTCACACCTATAAATACCCCCTCCTCCCAAATCTCAGTCACACCTCTTCCCTCTTCCTCATCCTTTCCTCATCCTGAACACAATGAATAATATGGGCAGTTTTCAAGCAGGAGCTGCCGGACCTTCTAATGTCCGGCAGTACGCTCGCCGGGTCCGGGGACGGGGCCGGCCCCGGAGACTACCATTCACCTCCTCTCCTCCTCCTCCACAACCTCCTCTTCCTCCTCCTCCTCCTCCACAACATTGGATTTATCACCCTCCTCCTCCTGCTGCGGCACCACCAACCTTTCCTCATCCTGAAGTCGATGATGACTTCACGGATGAAGAATGGGCCTGGGCCATGGATTATACCATGGCTATTAATGAAATGGACCGACTGAGGGTGTCGGCCCCCACCCCCCGAATTGCTGCTGCTATCCCCTCCTCCCACCACCAACCTATCCCCACCCCCCATAATACCCCCACCCACCACCACCAACCTATCCCCACCCCCCATAATACTTGCCCACTCCACCACCACCAACCTATCCCCACCCCACCCCGTGAATATGGGGACCCAACTCCTGAGGACTTGGAAGCCCTCAGGGAACTTGAGGAGGAGCGCCTTTGGAGCATGCCTTCCCCTCGTCGGGAGAACTACTACTTCCCCTCGGATGCAAGGTCCGATGGGAGGGACAACTCACGTTCCCTATCCCCCGAGTACTACACACTCGAGGACTGGGACAACTACTCTCCGTAGTGGGAGGTTTAGGTTTTAATAAGTAATTTAGGATTATATTATGTCTTTATGTAATGTGTTTATGTAACGTTTTAATAAGTAGTTTAGGATTAGGAACTCTGTTTGTAATAAGTAATTTAGGATTGTAATTTTATGTGTTTATGTGGTTTAAATTTAAAATATTATGTAATCTTTTAAAATAAACTAACATTAAACACAAAAGATTGGTGAAAACGCATTAAACATAAAGCCTAAAACATTAAACATTAGAAATACAACACAAAACATAAAACGTAACATTAAACATAAAGCCTAAACATTAAAAATTAAACATAGTGAAAACGCATCAGAGACCACGACAAAAGATTGGTGATTGAGAAGTCGCTATCGTATTGTTGACGATAGGCGTCGTGTGTCAACTGAATTGCCATCTGTTCGCTAACCCCAGGGTGCGCCTGCATCGTCGCTGAATAGACTCCATGCCACCTGTCAACGTTAGTTCGTATAGAATGCCACTTACTGTAGATCTGGTCAACGTTACGGTGGTTCGTTCCCGTGATTTGGTTGAACTCAACCAACACATCCTGCCAAAAAGCCCGCCTATTGGTTGACGAGATCTCCTTAACGTTTATCCACGCCCGCACTAACTCGAGTTGCTCTTGATTCGTCCAGGCTGCCATAGGTTTGGTTTTTGGTTTGTAAAGAGTGTGTGTATGTATGAATTGTTTGTGTGTGTGAATTGTATATGTGTGTTTATGTTGTAGAAGATGAAGTATATATATATATAGATAAAAATTAAATAAATCAGATTTTTTTTTTTAAATATTCGACCGTTCAACAACGGTCAAAGGCACAACCTCATGCAAAACGCTCGCTATATTCAAGGCTGGATACCACCATAACGCCACCATAGCGTCTGGGGGGGCGGTGTTCCCGGCGCTATGGTGACCTAAAACGCCGGAAAACGAGGCCACTACGCATGCTCTAATACATAATAGTCAAATACATACTTCTACTAAGCAATTCCAAACACTCCATAAGTGACTTTTAACATTTATTTTATTTATGGTTATTTAGGACCAAAATAACGATAACCATTTGTTTTGAAGGTAATAAAAGATTATGGTTTTAGATTTTGATTTGATTCAGGATTGCATTTTCATTTTAGTGGCAACTTTTTCCCTATGATTATTCTATTGTGGCCATAACTATATTTTATTTTTTTAGATTAAAAATGGGATTATGGTGAGATTAGTGGGTTATTGACTCAAGAAAAAAAGAATATGTGATGTGCAATTTTCAAATCTCTAAAGGTAGATTTGGGGCGGTGAGTTGTGGGATTATGTGGATAGGGAACCTGCCATTTGTTCTGGTTCTATTCTATGACACAAAGTTTTCATCTTTTTTTTTATTGTATTTTTAAGTATATTTTATTTTTTATTTAAGTGTAAATACTTTAATATATGTGGAGATGGGGATGAGATGCTTAGTTACAACCTTTTTTTATTGCCTAGGAATAATGAATCTTGATACTTTACAAGAGATGAGATTAGATTAGATGAGGCCTTGGGCAAATGCGCAATTTTTATTCTTTAAAATGGTACTCATCCTTTTCCGATATGTTTAATTTTGTTAGATTAAACAAAGGAATTGAATAATTATATCTTTGGTTAGTATTTGAATTGTTTAGTATTTGAAGAGATATGTACTCGCGTGTGCGCACTACTCCACATCTTCATACACATCAGCAACAACGCTAAACAAAGCTTCTGGAAGCTTGCGCATGCTTCCTAGTATGTGCCAGTTGTGACCCGACAAGGAAAGGGACGCGCATCCAATCAGAGGCCGTCATTTTTTGCTCCATGATCACCTGCAGGTACGCAGTACAGAAAATGACACAAATGACGATTGCAAATTACATGTGGCCAATCAGAGAAGGACAACAACTCAGCTCCAACGGTTGTCAACGACATGGGACCCGCGCGAGACAGCTGTCATTCCCAATGGGCCAATCACATGACACCTTCTAAGCATATAAATACCCCTCTCCCCCATGGGAGATGATTCATTCTGTTTTTATACATACAAACATTTACAGAATTTTGTAAGAGCTTAGAAGGAGAGATTATAGTCGAAACATTGTATTCGCTTATATTCGAGTTCATTGTAATCGTCTAGTCGAGTGTTAATAAAATACATGTTCATTGTGCTTGTATTATTAGGCGTTTACTCTCGTGTTTATTGTATCGTGTTGGTGTTGCATTTTGGATCAACTTATTCATTTAGATATACTTTTTTTGGAGAGTAGTGTTTCAACGGTAAATCCTGTGTTGCAAAGCGACCACTGCCCAGGATCGAATCCCATAACACCACACAGATTTTCCTTTCAAACTCAAGCGGTTATTTTTTCGATGGAGCGTGAGATTCGAACCTGAGACCAAACCCAGGCAGGAACCCTCCAATGAGGTAAACCTTCCCACCTCAAACCAGCTGGGCTGAAGATCGTTGACAATTCATTTAGAAATACGAGTAATAACGGATGAATTGGTAAATAATAAAATAATATATGACTTCATTTTAAAATTAACTTTTCAACAATTATATATATATATATATATATTAATATAATAGAACCCTAATGAATAGTAATATTAATATTTTATTCATTAGGGTTTTATTATTAATATATTATAATTATTATTTTATTTAAAAACTTTATTATATTATATACTATATAATGTATATATGTGTGGCCCTCGGGGGCAAAGTAAAGCTGCACTAATTTTAACGTTATTTTACTAATTTCATGAAAATAACGTAAAAAATGACGGACGGTTAATCATGCATCAGGTGGTTACGTTGATAGCCAAAAGACAAGGGGTACATGCACCAATCGGGTTTGTCCCGATTGCTAAGTGTTATGTGCCTTATGTCTAAGGCTTGATACAAAACCACTATTGAGCCGGGGGTCTCACTGGAAGCAACCTCTCTATTCCCACGGAATAAAGGTAAGGCTGTCTACATCTTACCCTCCTCAAACCCTACCTTAGCTTTTGCTATTGGTGGGATTAACTGAGTATGATGATGATGATGATAAATAACATAATCTTATATGATTTCGTCACAAATTTCATGTGTTACCTTATGTGTAGATTTCTTTATTTTTATTAACGTTTACAACCAAAATGGAATCTCGATTGTGTAATTCATTGATTGATTAACACCTCATCTAAATCTCGATTGTAAAACGCGCAACGCGCGTGATTTTATACAACGAGTTGAATTGATTTTAAGAAGTTTGAGTGTGTTTAATTATTTATAATATAAATCTAGAAGAAAAGTTGCATATAAGTAGGGTTGCAAACGAGTTAAGTATTATCGAATCCGAGTCAAGCTTGAGCCTAAAATAAAGCTCGTTTATTAATTGAGTCCGAGCTCGAGCCTAACATGTGAATCTCACCAGGCTTGTCGAGCCTTATCAAGCCTTTGTGTAAATATTTAATAATACTTACCCTTCATTTGAGCTTGTTTAGTAAACGAGCTCCAGGCGAGTTTCATTTATCGAGTTCGCGAGCCTATTATTTTTATTTAATATATCATTAACTAATAGATAGTAAACGGGCCGAGCTCGAACCTACAAAATTTCAAACGAGCTGAGCTCGAGCTTTGAAAACAAAACACCAATTGAGCTCGAGCTCGAACTCTCATAAGTTTTTCGAGCTCAAACTTGGTCGAGCTTTGACTCAGTTCGGCTCGTTTGTACCCTATGTAAGATAAGAATTTTATAAATGATTTTGATATTTAGATGTGTCCTCATACACTATTTTTTTTATTATATACAGTGGGAATGCCCGCGCGTTGCAGCGGGTGTCCCGACTAATATCAGATTCAATTATGATACTTATTACGAATCACAACCCATTTCGTGTTTCTAACATGTTATTCCATTTGACAGGAAATAGTCATAGATCCTCTAAGGTCTCAAACATGCAAAGAAAGTCTAGAATTTTGACAAACCATAAGACTAACTCCAACGCGTCCGAAATTAGGTCGTCCGAGCCACGTTGGAGCCGCCCGAATTTAAATGCAGCGTTGGAGCCAGCCGCCCGATGATGTCAGAAGGTGAGGCGTCCAAAGTTAAGGGCTTTGGTTGTCTTGGTTGTTTTAGAAAGCTTCACAGAGTTTAATGGAGACTTAATGGAGACTTCTTGTTGTGGAGAAGAAGATGCCCTTTTGTTTTATTATTAAAAGTTTATAATAACCCCCTTAACTTTAGAGTAAACTACATAATAAACCTTGAGGTATGATTTGAATTTAAAAAAAAAACAACTGAAAAAATAATTTAAAAAAAAATCCATTGAGTGTGATGCAAATTCCAAATTTTTATATTTTTTTAAAGTCTTGTTTACTTTTATTACTAATTTACTTATATTAATTATTTAACTATATTTTAGTAATTTACTTAATTAAATTTAAAGAAAAATGAGTGATGATGTGGAAAATGTAAGGATGTTTGTATGGTTGGAGATAAAATTAAGGATTTTTAAGGATTTGTAAGGATTTTAAGGATTCGTAAGGATATGATGTGGAAGCTGACTAGGCAGGTAAGGGCGTCTAAGGGCCTCCTTAGCGTTGGAGATAGTCTAAGAAATTTTTATCAAGAGAGATGTTCCGACAGTGACAGCGAGGCTCCTTTTTGCACTATGGATCAGTCAAACAGAAGTCAAAATAGTTTCCTGTTGAAAAACTCTAAGCCAACTTCAGCCCTGAAAACTCTTATTTGACCATTTTTTTAAAACTTGAAAAAAACTACAATATAAAATGTAATTAGAAAAACAAAAAACACAATTTAGGATATTGAATGTGTTGAAAATACATATCAGGTTGTCTTCAACTCCTTTGCCACATTTGACTCGTTGTTTCAGTTAAATTTTTAGATTTAAGATTTAAAAAACATGAAGCTCCGAACTAATTTTCTAACTTTTTACTTATATTTTGAGTTATATATATATATATATATATATATATATATATATATATTTGCATTTAGTTAGAAGTTTTCTAGTTCTCAATGAAATAAGTTTTTCACGGAACCATCCCCTACTTATCTATTAGTTAAGATAGTGGAAATGCCCGCGCGTTGATGCGGGGGTTTTTCCCGCTTGTTGCGTTACAGGTTTCACTTATGTTTTTTTTATAAAATTTATTTGATAATACCCCTAATATATTAATTCCCGAGGGGCAATCGATTATGAATCAAAAAATAACGTAAAGAACAACAATGTCGACCCATGTTAAGTAATGCCATAACTAATATTATGTAAAGATTAAAAAAAAAAAAAGAACTCCTTACATTCATCTCTCCATCCATATACCCTCATTAAGTGCTTGCCACTCAACCAAAGTAAAAGAATTTTTGTTCCACTTTCATATTTAAACGTTCATAAAATGCTTGAATGTCATAATATGATGGTTGACACTTGCTTGTATAAACAACTGACGAGCCAAGACACTCTAATCATAGTTTCCAACCATTATTAAGAAATGCGTAGCTTGTTTCATGTGGCTGAAAATTGTTGGTGATCATGAAAAAATAGTTAAATGACTTCTGTAAGGGGGAAATTTGAAGTCAAAGCCATACGTGCATCATTCATGAGCTAAAATGGAGCAAGTCAACAACCTACATACAAAATGCTATTTAGTTGAATAACTATTGGTTTGAAAAGCATTTACTGTTCAAGAACCTTTTTCTTTTTTGTAGATAAATAAATATTGTCAGGTATGATTATAAAAAGCTATATTGTTTCAGTAAAAAAAAATCAGCCATGAATAAAATGATTTTGGAGGTTATATGTTGTAGAAGCAACTTTGAGTGCCTTCAAATCTGATTTACCCATTTGAACCATTTCCTTCGAATCTAACATTTTAATTTGACTCGTTACATAGAAAGCATTACCCGTCTACTTGAATCAACCCATTAAAAGCTGGGTCAAAACTGCGACCATGTTATGTGCTAACTGCTACATGCATTGCGACATGCTAAACAATAATAGAAAATATATCTCATGAGAAAGAAAAGGTTAAACAATACCTTGGAAGTCCATATAAAAGTGAATCAATGTGACCTCACAGCGACGTGTTAGCCTATGTGGTTCGGATCTCATATCCGGAACCTAATTTTCCATCCCAATTCTTGGTCTTCTCAAACCTACCAACACATAAGATTTCAACAAATCTAAGATTATCATTCCATGGATTGTTAATGCGTGTGCGCGTGTGTGTATATTATGTAATAGTAATAATAATTATCTTGGAATATGTACTGTGCTGACAGTTGGTTCCTTAGAAAGGCAAAGTCCACGTGCCGCGGGCATGTGATAATTGACCCTGACAAAAAAAAAAAAAAAAAAAAAAAAAAAAAAAAAAAAAACCTAAAAGAAAAGAAAAAACCTCAAACTTTCCTTTCAAAATGCATATACAAACCTAAGGGTCGCAAGATGGATAGGTTGGATAACGGGTTTGGTGGGAGTTGATTTTGGTTGAGTTAAGCAGGTAACCACCTTTTGTCCACACTTCAAATGCATAAATAAAATTATTATAACAGGACAATATTATTATTACTAAAACAATCCACATATCTGAAGAGATGATTTGGGAGATTATATGCACTAATGGTGGATTTTAGGCTAATTTGAAATGTTCCCCTTTCAGCTCAAAATTTGTAGTTGACTTGTTTGAGACCAAACACAACCCATATCGACCCTATTTAAGTAATAAGCTTGTAAAGTTTTGATGATATATTGTAAAATCACATGTAGTTATTCAATGCATTTGTCAAAAGTGATATTGATAAACAATTAAAAAATAACAACATAAACATGTGTTGGAGATACCAAGCTTATACCAATTTGAACTTTTGTTGAAAGAAAGACTTGAATTCAACAAAACAACACAACAATATAGCAAGCATAGCAAACATGCTAAGTGAATAATATAAACCTGTTAAAAGCAGGCTAGTAATCAGTAGGAACTCCACCCTTATAACCGCAAAATTCACCCATGCCCTTCGGACCACTGCGATAACCATCACAATCACCAAACCTCAGCCTATCTCCTTCAAATCTAGGTAGGAGTGCTTATTCAAACTTTTAGCTAAAACTATTTAATTGACTTGTTTGAGACAATACACAACCCGTATCAACCCACTGCAAATTCAACCGCAAATATAACACAAATTGACACCACCCAGAGTCAAAAAAACCAAACAAATTCAATTACCCAGGATGGTCACCTGGAGGTCCACCGGTAGGATGTCCGAGATGCTTACGGTTTGTTTTATTTGATGTATATTTCTTAACTCACCGATTCTTCAATTGTAGGTATCTCCCCTATCTGAACATGAATGAAATCAAAATAAGAAAATTAGGGCTTCGATACGTATCAGTGAACATATATATGGTTAATCAGTGCTATTCAAGAGGGTGTGAGTAATATCTGCAATTATAGAAATTGAATGGAAATTGAAGAGGTAGATTGGTTTTAAGATGGTTACAGAATTTCATTGAAGGGGAGACTCTTCATCTACACTATTGAGGGGCAAGGATGGAAGAAGGAGGGTATAATTGTAAAAGTTATTTGATATTGTAAAGGAATTGGTGGGTGAAATGTCTATATTACCCTTTAAGGTGTCTTAATTGTCCCCAATATCCCTATAATACCCTTATGAAATAAGCTTTATTCTCTTATACTTGTTGCTTTAAAAATTGTACCCATATCAAAATTCCAATATGGTACATCACTCCTCCTTTATAATGTATTATAGATATGGAGTACGTTGAAGTAATATGCCTAAACACACGTACAAGTGAGGTGAGTGTACCGCCATAACGTCATTTCAACCAGCTAGAATCTTGGATTCAACCCTCTAAAACCGTGTAAGACCCCGTAGTGGGGCGTTGTTTTTCAAAAATAGCGCCCCCCACACCGCTACAGGGGGGCGCTATATGCTAAAATCTGTTGAGGGCTTTATATATATAACGCCATGTGATAATCCAACCAACCAATTAAACCTTGCCATGTGGCAAGGTCAAAGTCAAGGTGTTTTTTTTATTTTTAATAATAATAATAATAATAATAATAATAATAATAATAATAATAATAATTGAAAATTTTGAATTTTAAACGGTTACTGTTTCAAACCGTTTGAAATTCAAAATCCCCCCCCCCCCCAAACGTTTGAATTTCAAATTTTGAATTTCAAACGTTTTCCCCCTAAACCGTTTGAATTTCAAAATTTGCTAACCCTATAAATACAACACCAAAACTGATTTTTCAGTCACACCTCCAATTCCTCATCCTCAAAACAATGAATAACATGGGTGCTGGTTTTCAACCAGGAGCTGCCGGACCGTCTAATATCCGACAGTACTATCGCCGGGTCCGGGGACGGGTCTGCCCCCGGAGACAACCATTCACCTCCTCTACTCCTCCTACTGCTGCACAACCTCCTATTTCTCCTCCTCCTCCACAACATTGGTTATATCCCTCTCCTGCTGCTGCTGCACAACCAACCTTTCCTCCTCCTGAAGCCGATGATGACTGGACGGATGAGGAAATGGTCTGGGCCATGGATTATGTCATGGCTGTTAACGAAATGGACCGACTAATGTTGTCGGCCCCCACCCCCCGGACTGCTGCTGCTATCCCTACCCCCACCCCTACCACCAGACTACCCCCATCCCCTACCACCAGACTACCCCCACCCCCATCCCCTACCACCAGACTACCCCCACCCCTTCCCCAACTGAGGGGGACTTGGAAGCCCTCAGGGAAATTGAGGAGGAAGAACGCCTCTGGAGCCTTCCTTCCCCTTCTCGTGAGTACTGCTATTTCCCCTCGGATGCGAGATCCGATGGACGGGATAGCTCACGTTCCGTGTCCCCCGTGTACCCCACACTCGAGGACTGGGACAACTACTCTCCATAGTGGAGAAAATTAGGATTAAATAAGTAATTTAGAAATATGTAATGTTTAAATAAGTAATTTAGGAATTCTCTAGTAGGAATATGTAATGTTTAAATAAGTAATTTAGGAAGTGTGTAACTTTTTTTTTAATATTAGTTGTGTGTTTTTATTATTATTTGTAATTTTTTTATATTTATTTGTCTTTTATTTTAATTATTTTGAATTAAAAGATTAAAAAAAATAATAAAAAAATCAACCAATCACAATCAGTGGCTTTATAAATAAAGCCCCACCACTACACCCCTTTTTCAGTTTCTCTCTCCACACTGACTCAGCAGCCACGTGGACCAATCAGGAAGGGGGGCTTTATAAATAAAGCCCCCCACTACGCATGGTCTAACAAAACTTTCTTGTAAATATGGGTTGGTTTCCGCGTCTGCATTATTAATTGAAATATCGGATCTGACCTGACAGTTCTAGTTTAAGAACCACAAAAAATGTTTTTATTTTAATAAAAAATTATTAGAATTTATCAAAATGGTACAATAGATAAGTATTGTTAACACATCATATAAAACACTCATCTTCTTGCGCCTCTTCGTTCATTCTTTTTTACGTGTTATTGTAATTGATTCACATAAGTTTCACACAATATTAAAAGAAATATTTAATAAAATAACTTATTTTTCATGAAATAATTTTCCAACGTAACGTATATCTATGAATGAGATATATTACATAATATATTTATTTTATATCCAGAAGTATATATGTATGTTGTTGTGATATGTATATATGTATGTAATTTTGCATAAAATTAAAAAATAACGCACCAGAAATTATGTTTATGGTATAGTCTCATTTAGATAGCTTTGGAGTAGTTGACTATGTATTTTTTTTAACTTGACGCCCGGCTACTTAGGGTCACTCCATTTGCCAGTTTTGAATAGCTTCACTTAGCTTGCCATGTTCTTACAAGAAAGAATTATGACAACTGTTTTCAATCTTTTTTACCCTTTAACCTTTTAAGCTACTTTCCATACTTATCATTTTGTTGAGCTTGAGCTACACACGTCGTCAATACATGTTTTATATAAATATTTTTTACACATTTAATAGTTTTTTAGGTTACTTTTATATACACATTTAAAGAGAAAACGAGTTAAAAAAAAATATGTGATTTATATGAAAACAAACTTACTCGAAAGAATTAGAAAGTAAAACAAATTTTGTGTTGCACCTAAATTAGTTTTAAGAAAAAATTATTTATTGAATAATTTGGAAAGTAATTAGAATAAAGATGACAAAGTAAAATGAATTACATTTGTTATTTGCGCTGCTTAGAGCATTCACAATAGCTTCTCTAAATTTTCTTTATCTCCATCTATTCACAATCACTCACAACTACATATTACACTAAAAATCATCTCATTTCTTTTTCTTTTTCTATTTAATAATAGTTATTTTATACTTTTATCATTATCTTTTCTCTCTCCTCTACTCACAACCACTTTTTAAAATATTAAAAAATTATATAAGGTGAACAGTATCTCCTCCAAATCTATATATATATATATATATATATTGCAAAGGGATTAATCCTACATGTCATACTCTTATGCAATCTCTCCTTTGAGAGATGCCACATAAGATGTTATGTGACAACTCTAAACCAATTAAAAAAAAGAAATAAATATGATTTAACCTAATCTATTATAATTTTTAACCTAATCTACTAAATCTAAATATTAAAACTTTATTATTTTATCTCTCGTGTTTCCTTCCATAACTTTTAAACGTTAATATCTTTTATATACGATAATTTTTGAAGAAAAAAATTACACCAAATTAACGAGCGTTTTATTATCTTTCCAACGAGTACCATAGTGCTATATAAAAATCGGAGAAAAAAAATGACTATTTTTTGCAACCCAACAGGTATTGTGTCGGGTTTGGGATTAGTTTAAAAAAAATTGTGGGTTTGGGTCGGGTCTAGGATTAGGTGATACCCAACCCGATTACCCGAAATAACATACCCAAATACCCGAACTACATACCCAATCATATACCCATGAATTTTTTAACGCATCACATAACCCTTAGACTAATGCATTCGATATTTCAATAATTAACTTTTTTTTTCTTATTTCATGTTAGTTCTTTTTAGAATGATCGATTACAAACTTTCGAATTCATTTGTAATGGCACTAGATTTATACCCCGTCGCAGAGATTCGTTTTTTTATATTTGAATATGATAACTTATGGCAGAAATTTGTTTAAAATAATAATAATAATAATAATAATAATAATAATAATAATATATTTTATTATGTTATATTAGATATTTTAACCCGGGACGCTCCCAGGATAAAAACTAGTTTAATGATAAACATTAACTTTTTTTTTCTCCTCCACTCACAATCATTTACTACCATGTTTGGATAAACTTATTTGAGGCAAAAAGGACTTTTTGTTAAAAGGACTTATTAACTTATGACTTTTTAAAAAGGAGTTTTTAGAAAAGTGTTTGGATTAGCTTATGTGATGGGGAAAAACAATAAGTTGATAAGTTAGTTTGTAAAAAAATGTTTGGTTTAACTTATTTAGGTAAAATGACAAAAAAGGGTATAAGAAGGGAAGGTGTAAGGATATAATAAGGGCATGTAGGTAAATAACCATCAAATAAGTTATAAGGAGGTTCAAAAAGTCACTCCTCCCTTACTTTTCCAAAACAACTTATCATAGGCAAATAAAAAGTTAAAACAAAAAGTCCTTTTCCTTTTGCCAAACACTTTTTGCAACTTATTAACTTTTTGGAAAAGTTATAAGTTATAAGGAGGTGGAAATAAGGAGAGCCAAACATACAAAGGCTTCTCTCAAATAAATTTAGAGAAACTATTAGGTTATATTTAATGTTTTCTTTAGATTTAGATTAAAACTAGCAACAAAAGACCCAGGGAAGAGAGTTATTCAATTTTTTTTGGGCCTGGCTGAAATTTAAGATAAGCCCATAGTGCATTTTTGTGGGCTTCTGCCGGTGGCAAATAAAATAAAAACGGTTGGGTAACTGCTAGAGGTGTTCAAAACGGTTTTTTTGCTAGAACCGGTTTCGGTCCCGAACCGGTTTGGTACACTACCGGTTCTTGGCCGAACCGGTTCGGTTTTGGGCTGGTTTCGTCGGTTCGTATGGCCGGTTTTGGAGACTGGTTTCGGTTTGGTTTCGGTTTGTTTCGGTTTCGGTTCTTAATCGGTTTTTTTCGGGCGCATTTAGAAAAAAAAGGGCCGATAAGAAAAAAAACATAAAAATACGACTTTTATTATTTTTTTCGGTTTTCGAAATTAGAAACTAGGAAAATGAAATACATAAAAACATAATTCAAAATATTACAATCAATTTTTTTTTTGTTAAGCTTCATCCGAACTACTTTGGCGCAACGAAGCATCGTATGTGAGTTCTTCGTCCGACATGGGTTCGCTTAATCCTTCTTCCACCTCTTCGTCATGTATTCTTCGTTCAAGTTCGGTTTGGTCTTCAAGAGATGTTTTATCTTGTATTCGATCCACCGCATCCAAGTGATCTTTTAAGCATATGCACATTTCCAACGATTCGGGATTTAATTTTGTTCTTCGTATCGATAGCACCCTGCCACTAAGAGAAAACGCAGATTCCGAAGCTACCGTAGAAGCTTGGACACTTAGTAGATCACGGGCTATAGCGGAAAGGATGGGAAATTCGGTATGTTTTCCTTTCCACCAAGCCAATATATCAAAATTTTCAAATTCGGTGGCGGTGAAAGTCCCCGTAAAATTCGAGCCTTTATACCTTCCAAGCTCGCTATTTGGGGCCTCACCTCTTTGTCTTTTAGCCGTTTGGTCTTTGACAATATTAAACAAATTAATTTTAAGGTTACCCCAGCTCGAGCTAGCACGACTTCCTTCCCCACCCATTTCCATTCCCATTTGCAAGTTGGGACCATATTTTTCTAAATAAGTATCATACAATATTTGGAAATCGTTATCAAAAGTAGTTTTCATGTGTGTTGCCCAATTTGGTTTTGAAATATATAAACGTAAAGCCATATTTATTTCATCGATTATAGTATGAACTCCCGTAGCATTTAAGCACGGGTTTAAAGCCAATGCACACATAAAAACATGTGGTATTTCTTCAAAATATTTTAGAAAATTTTCAACCATTGGGGGTATCATTTTCTCAAACAATTCATTTTTTTCTTCAAAATCATATATTGTTTGAGCCATTAAATATAATTCTTGCAATGCTTCATTACTAGTTGGATAATAAACCCCCGATAGTTTTGTAGTAGCGTTTTTAAAAACCTCAAGAAATTCCGTAAGTTGTTCAATACAAACCCAACCCTCGTTAGGAAACGTCGTAACTTGACCACGACTAGCAAGCCTATTATGAAAATGTCGTAAAGTTTCTTTTTGTTTCAAAGCACTTTCGAGCATTGTAAAAGTCGAATTCCACCTAGTCGGCACGTCCCAATTAGGACCGAGGAAGGGACGGTTCGTATCTTTACAATATTTTTTATATTTTCTATATCGTTCGCGACTTGTTTTAAAAACTTCATGTAACATAAATCGAAAACTTTTTTTGAAATCTTCTACCATGGGAATTCCGAGCCCATCTTGCACACATAAGTTAATATTGTGTGCAACACATCGTGTATGGAAAAAAATACCATTGCAAATCGGATTTTATTTTAATTTTAATTTTTCAATCGCGACAGTATTGTTTGACGCATTGTCGAACGACATTGAAAATATTTTGTTTTCTAAGTGAAAAGTTTGTATTACATGGTCTAAAACATAAAATATATTTTCGCCGGTGTGTGGATACTCAAATAAGTCAAACGCAATTGTACGTTTCATCATTTGCCACGTCAAGGGATCGATCCAATGAGCGGTGACGCAAAGGTACGATTCCGGTAAACCGTGAGGAGCCGACCAAACATCGGTGGTTAAGTTCACACCGGTTTGTAAGTTTTAAAAAAAATACAATTAAATCTTTTTTAACTCTTTCCCATAATTTCAAACAATAACGTTTTAGAGTATGTCGACTTACGTGTTTATAACGAGGTTGGAGCGTGTCACGAATCAAGCTTGTCAAGTCGGGATCGTCGAAGTGGTTGAAAGGTAAAGCTTTTTGAATAACAAACTTCGCCATTCGGTCTTGAACCTTGTTAAAGTCGTAAAGAAAAATCCCACCTTAAGTATCAATAGTCGTTTGAGAACTTTCGAGCGGATTTTCTTTAACAATCTTGCAATACTTAGCTTTATGACTTCTCAAGGTAGAGTTTGCATTTGGTTGGAGAAGGATACCACACTTTCTACAACGTGCCTTTTTTTCGCCATTCGACAAAAAACACAAGTCGAAAAAACCGGTATCTTGGCCAAATAGTTCGGCGTTTCGTGTCATTTCAAGAATACGAAGTATGGTGGGTTGGTTTGAGGAACCGGTTTGCGATGGGTTTGATGAAGCCATGGAGGATGTTAGAAAGAAGCGAATTGAAAAAAAAAAACGGGCGAATATGGTTGCGTTTTTTGTTTTTTTCGGGTTCGTTTTTTGCGTTTTTGAGTGTTGT
The DNA here is from genome assembly GCA_028751855.1 of Ambrosia trifida. NCBI lineage: Eukaryota > Viridiplantae > Streptophyta > Magnoliopsida > Asterales > Asteraceae > Ambrosia > Ambrosia trifida. The sequence continues at coordinate 37,602,051 of CM054133.1, read as the reverse complement.
GATCAACCCAAACCATCTAAAACCTATTTATACTAAGTGGGGGTGGCAAAATGGTGAATTTGGGCCAAAAAAACGGTCACATAACGGCTAGTTTCGACCCCAACAGTCGTTTTTTTTGTTTTTCAAGGCCCAACGGCTAGAACCGGTTTGGGACCGGTTTTTTAGTCCGTTTCTGAACCGGTTTGGATAAAAACCGGTTCGGGTCGGTTTTTGATGTGGGGATGCAGAACCGGTGGGGAACCATCGATTTGGAATAAGAACCGGACCGGTTTGAGGAAAAACCGGTTCCTAGAGGAACCGGTTCGGGTCGGTGTGGGCGGTTCTTAGAGAAACCACTGCCCAGGATCGAATCCCATAACACCACACGGGTTTTCCTTTCAAACCGAAGCGGTTATTTTTTCGATGGAGCGTGAGATTTGAACCTGAGACCAAACCTAGACAGGAACCCTCCAATGAGGTAAACCTTCCCACTTCAAACCAGCTGGGCTGGAGATCGTTGGCAATTCATTTAGAAATACGAGTAATAACGGATGAATTGGTAAATAAAATAATATATGACTTCATTTTAAAATTAACTTTTCAACAATTGAATTGATTTTAAGAAGTTTGAGTGTGTTTAATTATTTATAATATAAATCTAGAAGAAAAGTTGCATATAAGTAGGGTTGCAAACGAGTTAAGTATTATCAAATCCGAGTCAAGCTTGAGCCTAAAATAAAGCTGGTTTATTAATTGAGCCCGAGCTCGAGCCTAACATGTGAATCTCACCAGGCTTGTCGAGCCTTATCAAGCCTTTGTGTAAATATTTAATAATACTTACCCTTCATTTAAGCTTGTTTAGTAAACGAGCTCCAGGCAAGTTTCATTTATCGAGTTCGCGAGCCTATTATTTTTATTTAATATATCATTAACTAATAGATAGTAAACGGGCCGAGCCCGAGCCTACAAAATTTCAAACGAGCTGAGCTCGAGCTTTGAAAACAAAACATCAATTGGGCTTGAGCTCGAACTCTCATAAGTTTTTCGAGCTCAAACTTGGTCGAGCTTTGACTCAATTCGGCTCGTTTGCACCCTGTATATAAGATAAAAAATTTATAAATGATTTTGATATTTTGATGTGTCCTCATACACTATTTTTTTTTATTATACTAGCAAGTTTCCCGCGCGCGTTGCCGCGCGTTTGCTACCATTATTGTTTTTGTTTATTAGGATACCAATGCGAGAATGTTAGCTTAACCTATCGCACAAAAAAAATTATGGAAAAACGATTGTCTCAAACCAAGTCTTGAACCTGTGACCATCCGTTATGGTAATGCAACTCAAACCACTACACCACCAACCGAATTCGTGTTTTATTCTGAAACCAGTATACTCTTTGTTATATTTAATATACCTTGAAAATAAAAAAAGACAAACACTTTGACTCAAACCAGATCTCAAATCTGTGACCTACCATTATGGAAATGCACCTCAAATCACGCCACCAACTCAATTTGAGTTTTATTTCCTACACAATTATATTTAGCATCAAATACCGCTAACCGAATGAATGAAGGTGCGAATACGTGTAATCTTGCTTCAACATTGTTAAGATCTTCGCCAAAAAGAATATCCTAAAATCTAAATGTGACAAAAATAAACTAATTTAATTGCTATATCTAACGGGGCAATATGATTAACAAATAACAATCGGTATTCAAATATGGAATACCACATATTATTTAACATAATGAGATCACACTTGTCATGCCACTAAAACAGTAATGAATCATAACCTCAAAGCCAAAGAGTTCTGAATTGGCATACAAAACAAAATACCAAAAACATCCATGTTAATGGAAGATGAACATATTAAAGCTTTTTTTTTTCTTTTTCTTTTTTTTACAAAACATCGTATGTAACAAAGTCAATTGTGTGAACAAAAGTATAATGAATCTTTTAGGCTTAACTTGCAATAAACCTGATAACTTGCTAAAGCTTATAAACTATTATGTTCTTATGCTAATTTTACTTATTGACAAAAATTAATCCATGTAAGTCATAAAGATATATGACTATAAATGATGCTGAATTCATATGTCCAGGACCAGTCATATTTATATACATAGGGCTGTACACGAGCCGAGTCGAGCCGAGCCAGGCCCAGCTCGAGCTCGAGCTCAAACCTAAACCGAGCCAGCTCGGCTCGGCTCGTTTTTCTGATCGAGCTGAAAAGTCGAGCTCGAGCTCGACTCGTAAATGTTCGAGCCGAGCTCGAGCTGGCTCGAGCCAGCTCGATATATATATATTTTTTATTTTTTTTATTTTTTTTATTTTTTACAAATATTTATTAAATAAAAAACAATAAAATTAAATAAAATTACACATAATCATGTATATTTTTTTTTATTTTTCTAAATTACACAAGCCTAAGTCGAGCCATATGTCGAGCCATCGAGCCGAGCCACGAGTCGAGCCATCGAGCCGAGCCACAAGCTGAACACCCCTGGCTCGATCTCGGCTCGATTACAAATCGAGCCAGCTCGGCTCGGCTCGAAAAAAACGAGCCTCTTCGAGCCGAGCTTTTTTCGAGCTTTTTTTGAGCGAGTTTCGAGCGAGCCTCGAGTCGCAAGCTTTTTGTACACCCCTATATATACATGAAGATTATAGGAGAAAGGAATTTTTGTTAGTACCCATACCCTTGACTATATGCAGAAAGGACCCTTGGAGCCGATTTCTTATCCATTCCAACACTAATTTTATAACCTCTGAGATCATAATATGATGAACAAAAAATAAATAAATGTAACCATCAATAATAATGTTGAGGAAGGATCCTAGTAAACCAAAACAACATATCCTTTGTCAGTGGCGAAGCTTGGTTCTCGAATCGGTTGGGGCTGAACTCAATTTTTTTCGATCGGTAGTGGCCGGAAGATCAAATCGGTGAGGGCCGAACTTAACCTGGACTCAATTTACCTATGAAAATCGCAAAATTCCTCCAACGCACCAAAAAACAGTGGAGGCCGAGGCCCCCTCGGGCCCTCGAGAACCTCTGCCCCTGTCCTTTGTTATTTCCTTGTTCATCAGTGTAAATCTTGTCAGGGCCGGCCTTGAGGGGGTGCGGGGAGGACTCCCGGCCCGGGCCCAATTTCTAAAGGGGCACTTTGAACGGCGACGAGTGTAGAGTGTATTTTTTCTCAAAGTATTTTCTTTCTGTTTTCAACCCAAAAAAAGATCTCATCTTAAACATCACTGGTTATAAACGCAAGAAGGTGAAGAGTAGATAAGGAAGAAGATGAGTCATACATGAAAAACTATATTTGAAGGATACGACAAAATTAAAAAAAAGTTGAAGTGTGTTACTTGAGATTTGTATTGTGGTACAGTAATTGTGCAGCATTTGCAGTAAATTTTAATATATAGTAGTACCACAAAACAGTAATTGTCTCACGCTTATACACATGATTCAAGTCAAATTCATTTCATTAAAAAACTTTTGAAGTCTAGACATAAATAATGGCCCTTCAGATTATTATGGAATTTCAAGAAATGGTGGTTTTTTTATGAGCCAATTAGCCAAACATATTAATTTTTATAATTATTACGACACTTTCAGTTCTATATCCAGTTCGACTAGGGAACCGGTAAGGACACTGGTTCAACGTCCGCTTCGGTTATGAAAACATTGATTAAAAGACCTAAGACTAAGGGGCACATATTTCCTGGCTCGGCCCGGGCACCCGAATTTTCAGGACCGGCCCTGAATCTTGTTATACAGAGACCATGGCAGAAACAATAGGAAACAAATGTTAGAATTTAATGCGATGACACATAACATGCCCTCGCCACGCATTAATTCAGGAAATATCTTCCAAAAAATGAGGTTGTATATATCAATGAACCGAGATTAGCATACCTAGAGTAGGTCATTTCAAGCGCTCTTCAAACCAGAATGAGGCTCCATAGTACTTACAAAAGTCGTTACAATCCCCCAAGTCCATATACATTATTCCAGACACAACCCTTAGCATTGCTGCTCGGTTTGCTAATTGACCACTTGTTTGAGAACCATTCATGACCTCAGCATTCGATGACGATTCATTTCCATCATGATCTATACCTGTCGATTTTCGTTTTTTGGGAGGCAGGGGTTGTAGCAATAGCAATTAGAAATTACAATAAATAAATAAATAAATAACAACAACAAAGCGTGACACAATCGGCAAATATCCGGTAAGAAGTAAGACAAACTAAATATTTATAATCAGCATGCACAAAATGAGAAAAAGAGCCAAACCTGGAAAAGGTTTCACGAAGACGCAAACGAAAGACATGATGCCTAACTGCTTTGAAACAGTTAATAGAAAGTAGATGTTAATTTACATGGCTAAACGAAAACCATTCAAAATAAGAACACCATTGCACATCCTTTAACAAACTGACCAGTAAAGAATGGCAACCCATTCAGAATGAAACACAACAGACAACGCCGCTAACTGTGTATCGATAGAAAGGTGGGGTGACACAACCCCTAAAACACCTTAGTTTTCATAAAAGCATGTAGCCACGAATGCAAAATGCGCGAGTAAAAGAAAACCAAAACAAATACTTTTTACTTACCCCAAGACTCTAAACCAAAGCCATACATCATAACAGAGCAAAAAAAGGGCAATAAACCCTAAAATAATGCGCATGTACCCGTAACATGTTAAATCATGACAAAATACTCTAGTTTACATATAATAATATCTACCATTCATCAACAAATATTGGCCTAAATTCCTATAGTTGAGTTATCAACCAGCCCTCATTTAGAAGTGAACAGGATCTAATCATATAATACTTACATCTTCACATAAAAATGGTGCAAAGATATCAAATAACCCTTCACTGTTACCTCTTCTTTTTCTTTTCCAAATGCAATCATAAACATTTGTTAGCATTTAAATAACAGTTGAAATGTCCAAAAATTGAGTAAAAAGAAGAGAAGAAAAGAGTAGTGAATTTCTTCAATTTTTATTGTGCCCTCAGGCCTCATTCCTTCTTCATCCCTCATTTCAAACACTTTTTGCAGACACGAAGGTATTATTATTATCATTATTAAAAAAATGAATATGAAGGCATACCTCAGCAATAATATGTGTTACTTGATTATAGTATAAGCATTAACATCAAATGTTTAATGCAAGCTGCAATTAGAAAAAAATCAAATTTTCACTATTACTATGTAACTAATCACATTGCAGACTCAAGTCAAATAAAAAAACAGCAAATGAAAGGAACCTTTTAGACATCAGACTAAACGAAAAGAACATGAATGAGAACCTCAGTACTAAAGCAATATATTTGCTTTGTATACATACTCTATAACTACTATGCAAGAACAAAATTTTGTAATACATAGAAATAATCAAAGTGGTACTGTAATCTGAAGCCAAATCAATATTTTACATTGAAAGTATGCAAATGGTAAATACAGAAACAACTGCTCTTTTATTCATTATGCTCTGTCTTAAGCCTAATTCTGTAAATTTTTAACAATGCAAAATTGAAGAATGGCGACTAAATTAGTAACATTATTCGTGTACGTATCGAGTAATATAATAGAGGAGTAAAATTTGTAAATAGTGTTATTAATAGGGATGCAAAGGCCGTCGTGGAACAACTCGCAGGCGATCCAGCAAGTGATAATGCAAAAAGCGTTGCTGGAACCGTCGCCGGAGTCTGATGAAGGTGGACGGAAGTTGTACTCACTTGTACATTGCGACTAATCAGCAGGAAGAGTCTCCGGCTGCTTGTGTACGTGACGAAGGTAGTATTATTTATTATTACAACATCAGATCAAGGCGTACTAAAGACCAACCTAACCATGCCTACTCTTGCAAGTAAAACCTCAAAATAAATGCATACACACAACCGTCACAAATGTGCAAAGGCCAACTACTCATCACATTTTAAAAACCACAAAGAAAATATCTTGTTCATGATGTTACCAGGTCACTATAATGCACAAAACACTTATACATTAAATTGTAGTTGTTCAATTAGGGGTCTCACCCATACATTAATTACCTAATTGAGTTATTTAAGATATTACTCCTGATACTATAATCAGCAGATCACCTGAGCAAACTGACCGAAGGGACTTGACTTATCAGAATCTTATGCCTACACCAATATCAGCTTGTTGGATCATTGACACATCATTCCCCATCCCCAATGGCCAGAATTCTATAGCCACAAGATGTAAGGATCTCTACAACCTGTAATGCAGTACATTTAAAATTTAGTAGAGACAATGGATAATTAAGAAATTACAGAATAAAATAATCCTTGTATTATGTTAACTGATATACAAATAAAAACAAAAATATCAATACAAATGCTGCAAATCAACAAAATTAACAAAACCACAAAACTGAATAATAATGATAATCACAATAGTAATAATAATATTACCTTTTTGGAGTGAAGGGAGGATATCAGATGCACAATGGGAATTGCCAATACATAAAGTCATAAAGCTCACCATCATAACCCTGAAACATTAATTACCGTCATATTAAAATGAATACATATCTTTTTCATATATCAAAACAATATATCCTGGGTCAGATTTTCGACAGGAATCGAAAGAGATAAGAGCTGTTGATACGTACCGATATCGCCTTCCAAAGCCGTCACCACCAGCGTTGACGTGACCTAAGTTAATACCACCAAAGAGGTTTTTTGATTTCTTCATAACTTGTTGCAAAGAGGTTGGTGAGGGAATGAAGACAAATGATGCTACAAATGTCTTGTTTTATACAAAGAATCATTGCAGGAGAAGTGAAACGATTCAATTAATCAGCGATCAGTAACAGACAATGATAGCTACAGGGGCAATAAATATTTGTAGGAGAAGTGAAACGATTTGCAGGGTATTAAGTTAGGTCGATTCATTAGTCATGGGAGCTCAACATAAGTACAAGGGTAGTAATGTAAATTTCCTTTCATATTGTAAAGAATGAGGATGGTGAAATGTCTACATTACCCTTCTAAGTGTCTTAATTGACACAACTATTCCTATAATACCCTTAAATTTCATGCTTAAATATGTTGTACATATTGCTTCTTAAGTTATACGTAAATGAAAATTACCATGATGGCCATCACTCCTCCTTTATAATGTATTATAGATATATGGAGTACGTTGAAGTAATATGCCTAAACACACGTACAAGTGAGATGAGTGTACCGCCATAACTCCATTTCAACCAGCTAGAATCTTGGATTCGACCCTCTAAAACCGTGTAACAAAACTTTCTTGTATATATGGGTTAGTTTCCGCGTCTGCATTATTAATTGAAATGTCAGATCTGACCTGACAGTTCTAGTTTAAGAACCACAAAAAATGTTTTTATTTTAATAAAAAATTATTAGAATTTATCAAAATGGTACAATAGATAAGTATTGTTAACGCATCATATAAAACACTCATCTTGTTGCGCCTCTTCGTCTATTCTTTTTTACGTATTATTGTAATTGATTCACATAAGTTTCACACAATATTAAAAGAAATATTTAATAAAATAACTTATTTTTCATGAAATACTTTTCCAACGTAACGTATATCTATGAATCTATATCTATATATATATATATATCTATTATCTATTAATATATATAAAAGAATTGAACATTGCTGACGTGGCGTGCAATGGTGCCTTCAACCTCTTCATGAAACTGCCACGTGGCATTATAATTGAAATATTTTAGTGTTTTTGAATTATTTCCTTCTTTTAATTAAAAACAAGATAAACATAAAACCCTAAATTTATCTCTCTATCTCTACATTCTCAATTACTAAAATTAAATTGAGTTATTTTAGAAAAAAAGATTTTAAAAACAAATTAAAATTTTTCTTTCTTATGTTTCCTCCCATAATTTTTAAACGTTAATATCTTTTATATTCGAGATTTTTTAAATAAAAAAATTACACCAAATTAACGAGCGTTTTATTATCTTTCCAACGGGTACCATAGTGCTATATAAAAAACGAAGAAAAAAACGACTATTTTTTGTGGGGTTTTGTTCATACAGGAAAAAAAACACAAAGTTTGAAAGATTTTAGTGTTTTTGAATTATTTCCTTTTTTTAATTAAAAACAAGATAAACATAAAACCCTAAATTTATCTCTCTATCTCTACATTCTCAATTACTAAAATTAAATTGAGTTATTTTAGAAAAAAAGATTTTAAAAACAAATTAAAATTTTTCTTTCTTATGTTTCCTCTCATAATTTTTAAACGTTAATATCTTTTATATTCGAGATTTTTTAAATAAAAAAATTACACCAAATTAACGAGCGTTTTATTATCTTTCCAACGGGTACCATAGTGCTATATAAAAAACGAAGAAAAAATCGACTATTTTTTGTGGGGTTTTGTTCATACAGGAAAAAAACACAAAGTGTTCAGGTTATTCATAAATCATGTTTTTTCTTTAAAACCAGGTTCTTATCTACGATGTTGAAATTCAGCCAAATCGCCATGCTATCATTGGAATTTTACTCTTCTTAAGATGGATAGGTATACTTCATCAAGAGAAGCTAGGAGAAAGAATCGTGCAACACTGCAACACATGGTGTCACCTTATAGCAAGGTTATTTTTTTATTTATTTAATTACAAGAGTAATAATTATTACTATTAGTATTAGTATTATTAGAATGATTATATTTTTCAACCCCGGGACACTCCCGGGATAAAAGCTAGTATATATATATTGCAAAAGGATTAATCCTACATGTCATACTCTTATGCAATCTCTCTTTTGAGAGATGCCATATAGGATGTGATGTGGCAAGTGTAAACTAATTAAAAAAAAGAAATAAATATGATTTAACCTAATCTATTATAATCTTTAACCTAATCTATTAAATACCTAATCTACTAAATCTAAATATTAAAACTTTATTATTTTTTCTCTCATGTTTTCTCCCATAACTTTTAAACGTTAATATATTTTATATACGAGATTTTTTAAAGAAAAAAATTACACCAAATTAACGAGCGTTTTATTATCTTTCCAACGAGTACCATAGTGCTATATAAAAACGGAGAAAAAAATGACTATTTTTTGTAACCCGACAGGTATTGTGTCGGGTTTGTTATTAGTTTAAAAAAATTGTGGGTTTGGGTCGGGTCTGGGATTAGGTGATACCCGACCCGATTACCCGAAACAACATACCCAAATACCCGAACTATATACCCATGAATCTTTTAACGCATCACATAACCCTTAGACTAATGCGTTCGATATTTCAATAATTAACTTTTTTTTCTTATTTCATGTTAGTTCTTTTTAGAATGATCGATTACAAACTTCCAAATTCATTTGTAATAGCACTAGATTTATACCCCGGGGCAGAGATTTGTTTTTTAATATTTGAATATGATAACTTATGGCCGGGATTTGTTTAAAATAATAATAATAATAATAATATATTTTATTATGTCATATTAAATATTTAAACCCGGGACGCTCCCGGGATAAAAACTAGTGTGATATATTACATAATATATTTATTTTATATCCAAAAGTATATATGTATGTTGTTGTGAGGCTATGTATCTAGTGAAAACCTTGGTGAGTTGTGAAAACTCTAAAAACCCATCCAATGGCTAGCATGCTTCCACATCTACCTTTTTCTTCATGCCATACAAGGGCAAGATGGTAACTACATTCATCTCTTGGCTGAGCATAAAAAGCATACATCCTGACACATGAAAGCATACCCATGTCAAGTCTCTCTCACACACATTCTATCTCTCAAGAATAATTTATAAAGATCTCTCTCTCCATTGAATAACCAAACCCATTCACATCCACTGCCCCCACCACGTAAATATGATACTCTATTTTTTAATAATTATTTGTTATTACTCAGTTGGTTTCATTGTTTGGGTTAAATGTTGTTCATGAAGTGTGTATGGTTTGGATGTTTTTTTATTGACTCGGAATGTTCTTGTTGATGTTGTTTCACTTTTTTGCTTAGCGCCAGACCACCCTTGCTCCGCCTAAACCATCGTCTCCCTGTTCCAGATCTGAATCGATGGTGGTTGTGGGTCGTGGATCCGGGTAACAAGATCTGGATGGTTCCTAAACCATCGTCTCCCTATTCCAGATCTGAATCGATGGTGTAAAGATGGTGGTTGTGGGTCCCCATCGGAGTTTCAAGGGTAAGTTTTTTAGTTTATTTTTGCTTATTATATGATTTCAACGATAGTTGATTGTAAATCAGTCACAAACTGCATGAAATTTTGAATGGGTGTTTTAATTTTAATGTGTTTTTGGGTTTATTTTTTTTTGATCTATCATTAAGAAAAAAGGATTCAACTATTGAAAGCTGAACTTTAGCTTTTGACCCATTTAAAAGGGTGACACTAAATCGTAAAAATCTGTTTTCTCCTAATCAAATTAATCTAACATAACATAACATTTGTCTAAGTTGTTAAACATGTATGAAATATATTTTGTTTATCTTTTGATTTTTCACTAACCTTGACTTGATTTCTCTTTGGTCTTGTTTGATATTTAAGGTGAAAGACAGAGGATTTTTTTATCTGTATTCCTTTTGTGTTATTAATGTGTTTTTGGGTTTACATCGAGATCTAGGTTCTTTTTCTTTTGAATATGTAGGTATAAGGTTTGACTTTTTGAGATGTGGAATTTTTTTGGTGTAAACTGTCATTTAGTTTGTTTTTTGGTTTAAAATGTTAAGGTGGTCATGTTTATGGCCTTTCCTCTTTTTTATTATTATTATTATTAGTTTTTTTATAGATCTGGTTTGGTTTTTTGTTTTTTAAATTTTAATAAACAAAGAAGTTTTTTTTTAAAATCTGGTTTGGTTGTTTTTTTAAGATTGTTTAACTAATGTTTAATTTCTTTTCAAGTGAAGGTAGATGGTTTGATGAAGATAAGAAAAAGTGCTTGGTTTGGATTTTTTTTCCTTGTAACATTAGGTTGTGAATCATATGGCAGAATTTAGAAAGTTTTAAGGTATGTATTTCTTGATAATTTGTATGTATTTTTTTTTCTTTTTCTTTTTCCTTTCAATTGGGTTTATCTGAATTTCCATGTTATTTTTATTCTTGAAAAAGATATTTGAATTGTGTGTTCTAATAACTTAATGTTATGTGTTGAATCAATACCTGGTGGTTTGTCGATTTTGGTGAAGACAGATGGGTTCATGAAGATGAGAAAAAAAGGGCTTGGTTTTGGATGTTTTCATTTTCTTGTAATATTTTTAAGTTGTAATCATTTGTTGTTTTTTTCGTGTAACATTGTTACAGATTTATGTTACAATAGATTTTTTATACCATCCTCTGAAAAAAAGGGCTTATTTTTTTTCGTGTAACATTGTTACAGATTTATGTTACATGTATATATGTTATGTTATATACAGTTTTTTTAGTTACAGGAATAAATCATATGTAACATCGTAGTTAGTTACATGTAATGTTTGTAAATAATTTGTAACTTACGAACAAAAATTGTAAACTGAATATTGGAAAACTAAATCTCTTTTCAATTCTCAAAATGTGCAGTGGATATGTGGAAACGTGTATAGATGCATTCAAAAAAAAGAGAGAGATGAGAGAGAAATGGAAGAAAGAGATGAGAGATGAGAGATTATGTACTTTGTGTAAGAGGAGAGAGAAATTCCTTTTGTAAAATGTCAATAATGCCCTTTTGACACTTTATGATATCTTTTGAAGTTTAAAAAAATAGTTAAAATGTAAGAATTAATATGAGCCATAGATTGACATTGATCAAGGGTGGAGATAGAGTTTCTTGGGTTTTCACAACTCAAGAGGGTTTTTATTTTAGCCCAACCCGTTGTTGTGATGTGTATATATGTATGTAATTTTTGCATAAAATTAAAAAATAACGCACCAGAAATTATGTTTATGGTATAGTCTCATTTTTTTTTGAACATTGACTTTCATTAAAAAGGGAGAGTCCTCAAAGCGAGGACAACACCCACACTAAAACATATATAACGGGTTATTACACCAAGCCTCCCATGAGAGGTCTTTATGTTTAGACCTATTCTTTAACCAAAAAAACGACAATGATTTTATATTTCCGATCACACGACTAATCTTTGGTTCCAACTTGTTAAAAGTCTTGTCGTTTCTGGCTTTCCATAACATCCATAGCGTCACCAAGATAATACCATGAACGATTTTCTTTGCCCATTTACCACCTTGTGCTCGCTTATTTAGATAGCTTTGGAGTAGATGACTATGTATTTTTTTTTTTAACTTGGCGCCCGGCTACTTGGGGTCACCCGTTCCATTTGCCAGTTTTGAATGGCTTCACTTAGCTTGCCATGTTCTTACAAGAAAGAATTATGACAAATGTTTTCAATCTTTTTTACCCTTTAACCTTTTAAGCTACTTTCCATACTTATCATTTTGTTGAGCTTGAGCTACCCACGTCGTCAATACATGTTTTATATAAAGATTTTTTTACACATTTAATAGTTTTTAGGGTAGTTTTATATACACATTTAAAGAGAAAACGAGTTAAAAAAATATGTGATTTATATGAAAACAAACTTACTCGAAAGAATCTATACAACTAATATATGAAACTCAATGTGTACACTTGTCCATCCCACATTGATCCTCCAATTACATAGCCAATCAATTTGTGCCAAGTGTCCAATTGTGAGATTTTATAAAATTTTTCTTTTTAAAAAAAAACAGAAAATATATAAACCTAAAAAAACGCGGACATAACACTCTTGACATAATCCCAATCGTCGCATCCTTTAACCCAACCCTAGCAGAGAGGCGATCACCGATTTGCATCCAAATACCGTCTTCTTCTTCATCTCTTATCAAGATATTATCTCTTCTATCCTACCCTCTTTTTCTTCTTCTCCGAATTTTGGTGTTTTTTGCTGATTCATTGTCGATTAAAGTTTTTTATGTCTGTTTTTAGTGAGTTCAATTGGTTTGTTATAATACTTGCTTTTACATCAATTATTGGTCAGTTTTATTAATATTTAGGATTAGGGTTCATGTTGTATGCTTCGTGTATGATACGTGATGTTTGATTATTTTTTTTAGGGTTTATATGATACATGATTGTGTTTATATCTTCTGCAAGGTAATGTCTACAATTATATTTTAATCAATCGTGTTTTAGTGTTTGATTTATTTATATTCATGTTTTACATTGTGCTATTGCTGTTTTAGGGTTCCAATGATGTTTTAAAATTTATTTAGGGTTAATCTGTTTTTATACGTGATTTGAATCCTTTATGTTATTTTAATCTATTTTTAAAACTTATTTATGGTTAATCTTTTTTTTTTCAGCTTTAGATTACTGAAAATAGGGTTCATATGTATACATCAAATCCCCTGTTTCTAACTGTTTATTGATTTAAGTATGTGATTTGTATGAACAAAATCATCGTGCAAGTGAAAGCACAGGATAATGTTAAATTTTGCCGATTAAATGTTTAGGTATACATTAGGTTTTATGTTTTTGGTTTGTGATTATTTGGACTTAATATCTTTTCCTTTTACTGATTTTCAGATTCTAATCATATAGGTATTTGTTAGAATATATTTCATCTTTTATAATTATTCATGTTTAGGTTTTGTTAGTTGTATAGATTGTTGTTTGATTAGCATTTCTTATGTTTCAGCTACATGTTTGTTTACTAATACAGGTTTTTCAAAGGATTCAGTAATAATGGTTTACGGATTTTGGGTCAAGTCTGAAAGCAACGACCGTGTATGTTTGGTAAGCAATGTAACAATCTTTGTTATTTAATACTTTTATATTTCTTGGAGTCAGTCGACTATCCTAGATGTCATTTGATTTAGATTCGTTATATTTACATATGACTGTATTTTGTTTTTATGTGTAGGGCTTACCTTCCCAGTATAATGAATGGGTTAAGCAGTACAACTACCCAACTGGGAAAACCAGAATTCACACATTGGATGAGAAAATCTTTGATGTTAAAGTGATGCAGATTGCTGGAAGGTGGTTCTTTTCAGCATATCAGTTGCTTTGTTTTTCATGGATTACACAATAAAGTCGTTCCAGCGGATTCAATTTTGTGCAGCTCATTTCCAGGTCATGTTTTCAAATCCAAATTTCTAAACTGATTTGATATTTGTGCAAAGACATAGGTACATGTCATGTATAGATTAATTAGGGTTGAATGATTTATCATGAAAATTGTTTAGAAATAATGTCATGTATAAATTGTTTCTATACAGTTGCTTCAGTTGCCTTTGTTTCGCTGATATCAACATGTTGACATATTATTTTCCAATACTTATGTATCTTTGCTTCAGAACATGCTTTCCAAATCAAGCTCGAAAAAGATTGTGGTGCGCTTTACATAACTAAAGGATGGCCTTATATGAAGAAGACGTTTCAGATAACAAGCGATCATCTAATTGTGTTTGAAATTTACAATGAGGTTTGTTTGTCAATTTCTAAATAGTTGTTGTCTTATTTATCCTAATGTAAATCGCAATACAATATGCTTTTTATTTTTTATTAATTTGTATGTTTTCATTTTTTTCTTTGTAAATAAAATAGAAATCGTATGAGATGTCTTTTTTTAAGAAAAACAAGCTTACTCTTCCTCCAGAGCTTTGGGAATACAATTACAAGGTCGAGGATGATGAAAATAAGGATGAAGAAATCGTTTTTGTTTCCGATAATGATACTGAAGAGATGAGTGTAGGAGATGATATGGAGGAAGAGGTTGATGAATCTGATGATGACGAGGAGGAAGAGGCTGTCGTTGATGTTGGCGTTCCAGTTGTTTTCACTGTTGACAAGCATGGGATAATGGTTTGAACAGGAAGAGGGCTTTGACTATTAAAGATTGTGAGGGTTGTACTTGGGGAGTTTATGTTGGTATTGAAGGTTCGAGAAGAAGTTACCGTTACAACATCAGAGGTATGTCAGTCTTTGCTGCCGATAAGGAGTTGCAATCTGGTGATCAGATGCATTTCCTTTTTTTCAACAAACAAGGTCTGTTCCAGCTAACTAAAGTAGCTAGGGTTGATGGTAATTAGTTATGGTTGTGGTGGTAGTTTTTTGGTGAACATTAACATATTTGGTTGGTAACTTTTTGCACCTTAGTGGTGGTAAGTTTTTTGAACATGATTAACGATTAGTGGTCACATACTTTTGCACCTTTTTACTGCTGATGTAGTAAACTGTGTGTTTTTTTGGTATGTTTGTCTTTTAAACCGAATATCCTGCTATGGTTTGTTGATAATGATCATGAATATTATGTTCGTAGGAGTAGTCTAAAATTGTAAATGTTAATTTAGTCAACTTTTAATTTGGTCAACTTTTAATTTAGTCAAGTCAATTATTAATTTTAGTCAACTTTTTAAATTAAGTATGAACTTTTAAATTTGTATCTTTCTAAAAAAAAGTTTTTTTTTTGTTATTTCAAACTTAAAACTTATAAATAACATTTTTTTCATAAAGAATTTCAAACTTAAAACTCACAGATTTATATCATATTATTAAGTACAATTCTAACAACTTTAGTTTTTCATAAGTCATTATTAGCAAAAGCACAATAAAACGGTTAAATAAAAAGGTTTACAATCATAAAATAATAATCGTTCTGCTTGAAAATATCAAACTAATTGGTTGTATATTGAAAAAACGGTATTTCATTTTTTTATTTTATAGATTTCCCTTTTTTAAAATATTAAATCATAGTAAACATGTCAAATTTTCGATTATTTTAAAAAGTAAACGCATTTAATAAAAAAATTAAAGTCAAAACTTGTATATAATTAGCCTTGCAATTTTTTGAATAACATACTAAATTTAATTTTTATTTATCTAATTTCGAAATTTTTTGATTTCCATTATCATAATTTGGTTTCCATTTCTTAAACCTATACTAAAAATACATTTCTTTAAAATTTCAATTATTAAATATGATTTACATTATTATAAATCGGTTTCCATTTCTCAAGCCTATACTAAAAATACATTTATTTTTTCTTATTACAATATTAAGTATGATTTACATTATCATAATTCGGTTTCCATTTCTTAAACCTATACTAAAAATACATTTTGTGTTTCTTATTACAATATTAATAAGATTATAAATAGAATGATCTAATCAACAACTTTTGAGTGAATTTTTTTTGCAGACTTGCTCAGGTAGTATCTACTCTTTTTTTCTTTCATTATTTATTTATATATCACTATAATACAAACAATGTAGCATTAACTCTGTTTTGTGTTACATGGTATAAAATTGCAGGATCATGGATCCAAACAATGTCACGTTTCTAAATGACATTACTTGGCGGCTTAATGATTATACAATCAAAGTGAGGGTACTTAGAATATGGAAGAGAGCAAATCGGAAGATACCAGGGGAAACTCTTGCAATTGATATGGTTGTTATGGATGAACAGGTTAGATTTTCTATCATCAGTTCTGTTTTCATTTATTGTTTATACAGGTGTTGTTATATTATTTCTGATTATACTTCGTTGTTTTTTTAATGTTTTAACAGGGTTCTAAAATGCAAGCGATGGTGTGGAATCGCTATATGAAGAAACACGAAATTTTTTTAAAAGAAAATGAAGCTTACTATATATTTAGACCACAACTAGCAGATAACAAATCTACTAAACACTTTGCTAAGAGTGACATACTGTCATTTACTTTTGAAACTAATATAACCAAATGTAAAAAATTTCAAGGCAGCCCTTATGGTTTTAATTTTTCTTCATTTGAGACAATTAAATCTGGTAACCTGTCTGTAGAAAATAGAATTGGTTTGTTTACTCATTGTAAACTTTCATATACGTTTGGTTTTATTCGTTTATACTATTTTAGTTAACTTTTTATCTTTTAGATTTCATTGGGTTTGTTGATGAATGGACTTCATCACAGCCAACAGAAACTAAATCTGGGTGGAAGAACAAGATGAGTCTTGTGTTGATTGATCTAGAGTATGTGGTTCATCTTTTCAATTACATTGTTTATTATTTCATCATCTATAACATTATGTTAATTTAGGTGTGTACTATCAATTTGTAGCAAGCCATATTTGAATGTTTTCCATTTAATAAACAATGTATTTTTATGTAGTGGTGTCAAAATTAGCTGTACTTTGTGGGATGAGTATTCTGACCAGATGTTTGAGTGCATCAAGCATAATGAAGCGGAAGTCCATGTGGTTCTGGTTGTTCAGTTTGGTAGTTTTAACAATTACAAAGCTTTGTACTTTATTAATGTTTTTTTAGATTGTACATATTTTTACTTTTTTAATATATATAACCGTTTGTTATTTTTAATCTATTATAGGGAATATAACTGTGCAAAATGGATTTAATATCACTCGGCTGTTTATCAACGAAGCCATTGATGATATTCTTGCTTTTAAGAAAAGGTAAGATATTTATCTATCTTTCTGTTATAATATATATACATATATATTTTGTTATATATACATAACTGATAGTCTTATTTGACTTTTAACAGTTATATTGAAAAGTTTATTGCTACCGAATCCTCTTCTGCTCAACGATCTCTCGGATCTTCTGGAAGCATGAATTTGGCAGATGAATTTCTGAACAAGACCCATTTCAGCACTATTCGCGATCTTCCGTTAATAACAGAGGTATATCAGTTTTGACTTATAATAATCTAATATGAATGTTTATATTCCATTCAAAAGATTATCACTTTTGTATTTTAATGTACACACTATTAGTCATTTTGTGTGGAATTATTTTTTTATTAAATTTTGACATTAATATTATTTTATTTTGCAGGTCAACAAACAAGTCATTGTTGTTGGTACAGTGAAGGGTGTGGATGCCAACGATGATTGGTATTACCTAGGTTGTGAGGCATGTAATTGCAAGGTTGAGCCAACTCTCATGTTACCTGATGATGAGGATGAAAAAGATGTTAATTCATTTAAGCAAGTTTTGGTTTGCACCAACAATGACTGTCCCAAGCATATTGTATCTGCTGAACTTGTGTAAGAATTATTTTTCATAAACATAAATTAAAATTTTACGATATTATTTAGTAAATAATTTGTTGTTATTACTTCCTTTAGGTTTAGAATTCCAATTAGGGTACAAGATTGTACTGGAATAACATCACTCACATTGTTTGATCGAGAATCAAAAAAAAAATGTTGGGCATGTCAGCGATGCAACTGCTGGAAAAATCCAAGCAGGTAATTTATTTTTTTTCTGCCTTAAACAATATATCTTATTATACCTAATGTTACTTATGAAAATTTTTATCTAGGTTTCTGACCAGTCAGAGAAAATAACTCCTGCTGAATTTGCTTCATTTGAAGATAAAAAGTTTGCTTTCAAAATTAAAATTGGCCAATTTAACATTGATAAGCATATGGATGGTTATGGTATACGCAAACTTACCGATGATTCTTCAATAGTTGCTTCGCTGGAACAAAGGTTCCCAGACATTCAGGTTATTATTGTCATTGAAATATTCCTTTATTATTACTCTTATGAATCATTAGTACATTTTTATTATTGTTCTTATTAATTTTTTTTGTTTTTATTATCAACGTTTCCTTTGAAGTATTACATGTATATTTTTTTCCAGCTCGATCAACCTGTTTTTGAAAACATTGATATAGATGAATCTTCAACACAGAATGCATTGTCTTTGAAGGTTGTTCTTTGACTTATTTAATCATATATTCTATTTAACTTTTTAATGTAGTTTATTCTAACAAATTTTACATCTCATTTAATATTGTAGGATTCTGTTGGAGATAACAATACTCCAGAGTCATCTTCTAGAGTTGGTGATGTTCGTGATGATGAGGAAGTGAAGCGTAGCCTGGACAAAGTGTATGACCTTGATGATGATGCAAGTGAATCTACAACAAAAGCTGCAAAGAAATCACCTGAGATCCCCCTTTGGTTCCTAAGGTTGAGAAATAGGAACAATGAACAATTTCTTTAAACATTTATGCTTCGTTTGGTTTTGTTGGAAAATTTCGTTTTTTTATGCTTGGTTGGGTTTTTTGGATAATTTGTTTTTGTTTATGGTTTCTTTGGTTTTTTTAGACTATTTTTACATATATAAAACATGTGGTTGCATTTTATGTTTCTTTTTATCAAGTTGGTGAAAATTTTACATTGTCGTGCGTTTTTATGATCTAACCCTAATGTTCATTGTTTACAAATACAACATTTGTAGTTTTTTACAAAAAAAAATGTAATACACTCAATAATATTAATCAAACAATTTTACAAAAACTATTATTAAATTTCATTGATAACTTTATACTTAAAAAATTTATTTTTAGTAGTTTAATATACAATTTCAAAGTAATCAAATGAATTTATTACCTTCAAATTATAAAGTTGCAATCATAACCTTCAATTTAAACACATTTATTGTAATTAATGACTCAGCAAAATTCGAGTTTAAAAAATTCGTTCAATTTTAAATACGAATTATTTAAAAATTTTAATTTTAAGTTTTAATTGCACCAAACATTCAAATGTGTAGAAATATTTAATAATGGTAAGTAATTATACCAAACAGTTACTAAAATTCTAATAAAAAAAATCGAAAAATTAATTTTCGAAAAGATTCAAAATTTTTAAATTTTAAATTCAAATTACACCAAAAATTCAAATTTTTAGTCTTATTTAATAATGGTAGGTAATTAAACATATTAATTATCATTATTAATTACTAATTTAATTCTAAGTTTATAAAAACCATACTACTTTCAAACAAATAATCAAACCAAGAAATCAAATCAATCAAACCTTCAAGAATTCTCTCTGGCTGTTTTTATTCTTGCTCAAATCTTCTATCGTACAAGTTGAATGTATGTCCTTCTTTTATTTCAATATCAATTATTTTATTAAAACATGATCATCGTGATGTATGTTTATTTTTCTTGAATCCATATTTCTCAGTAATACTTCACTATTGGTAGCCTAACTAGGGAAAAATCTATCGTTAGTTTATTATTATGTATCTTGAATCTTTATATGTATTACTGTTATTAAACATTTTATTTAGAAATTTCCTCCTTTTAGTTGAAATGGGACGTAAAAGACTGTCTAATACTTCAAAAGGTAATTTTTTTATTCTATCTACAATGTTTTTATATTTCTATTATCTGTGTTGTCTCATTCAAGTGTTCAATTTTTGTATAAGGTGATGACAAACGAACGCCGTTATCTAATATCTCAAACGGTACACAAATTTCATATTATTGACATCTTTATTTACATTATCTTAGTTTTATGTAAGTAATTAAAAATTTTTTCACAGCTTTGTCTGATGAACAAAAAAGAAATAACGCGGCCGAGTGTCGCCGAATTAGAAAATTACACTTGGATGCAAAGAGATGCTAGGTCACTAATCATAATAATGTACTACAACATTTACCGCCACCTAGAATATTCAACCGTGATTCAATTCAATGTTCCAACCATTCTATTCCGCAAAGCTCAACCTTCCAAACTACATTGAATGTTTTTACACCCGGTAAACGAATAACAATTTTTAATTTATATCTATATATAAAGTTTCAACTTCCAATCCCTATTTATGATTAAAGTAAATTTTATTTGTTTCTGTATTTTTTATAGGTCAATTGCAACCAACGCCTTTGTCTACTGTCTCAAATGGTATTTTTATTTATTTAAATAACATATTCCATCTTATAAGAAATAACTACTTTGTTATTCACTTTATTATATAAACTAATATTACTTTATATGTTCTTTATACGTTTGAAGTCAACATGAACATTGCATCGGAGTCTCGAAAATCCAAAAATATGCAAATGGATGCTAAGAGAAAGAGTGTTAAGCAATGTGAAAATACAAATCCCTCACAATTCAAAAATAGTTTGGTTTCAATCGATATATCATCCGTTACAACAACCTTCAACAACCCTTTTAACGCATCTTTTTCCGGTAATAATTGTTTGTAACATTTAATAATTTTAAGCGTTAATTTTTTCACTTTATGTCAATTTTTTTACTTTACCCCGTTATTTTTTATTTACTTTATGTATCAACAGGTTCTACAGAACGCACTCCTTTGTCCAATATTACAAACGGTATTGTAATTCTATCTTACTTAAGTTTTTATCATACTTCTGTCCAAACTTATTTTATTTTTATCTATTGTTTCAGTGCCTGAACTCACAACACAACATTCTGTAGAGTTTCGAAAGTTCAGAAAATTACAACTTGATGCAAAAAGACGTAAAGTAAATTCTGTTACTGGAACTCAAAAACAATCTAATTTTACAACTCCTACTTATCCAACCACATCTGGTACAACTTGCTATGTGTCTATTAATTTTCAAAATTTTTAATTTTTTTTAATATAAAGTTTGAAATAGTTAATATTAATTTCAGGTGGACTCACTAATGTTGATACAGTTTCACTTGCATCATCTTCTGCTCAATCAGAAACCATGAATACATTAAGAAGTAATCGACGTTGCATCTCACCTGTTCGCATGGTTAGTTTGTCTGACGAAGAAGCTGTCAACCCTCAACCAACTAAAGACTTGCAATATAACGGTGTCTGTAAAGGTAAATATTAAGTTTACAAAACAGTTACAACTATACTGATTTCTTTTATGCGTTAATTATTTTATTGGTTTCTATTTGCCAGATTATATGGATCACGGTGATCAAACGGTTGTATGTGAGATGTGTAACGCAAAATTGTGGAGATCAGAAGCAGGTAAAGGCCTTAAGGTTTCTGGAAGAACAACTTACATGCTATGTTGTTTTTATGGAAAGGTACAACTTCCAGATTTCAAAGAGAGCAGTTTAGATTATCAGAATCTTTTCAAAAACACAGAATCGAAGAGCAAATATTTCTTAAAACACATTCGCCGCTTCAATTCTATGTTTTGTTTTACTTCAATGGGAGCCAAGGTTGACTCAAATATCAATAGAGGAAATGTCACACCCTCAAAATCCACTTGCGGAGTTTTACCGCGAGGCGCATGACAAACCAGGATCCAAACCAACGATCACAATAAACAAGTCTAACATGAACATAATGTAATTTCAAAACAATGTTTAAAATTTCCGTTTACAGCGGAAGCTTATTCAAAACAGTATCTCAAAAGTAAACCAATTGTTCAACATATGAAAACCATGCGACTCTAACTAGACGCCGTGCAGACGCGTGCGCCCTAGTTCCATTGTGCTACCTTAGCGACCTGAGAAAACATGTAAAAGTTTACGTCAGCACAAAAATGCTGGTGAGTTTACAGGTTTTGTATCCAAGTACCAAGTCCACCTGTCCATACTATAATAATCGAAAACCAGTATACGCTAGCTAGGCGTACGTTTTGTTACTACCACGATTGGAAAACCATTACTAACGCGAATACCAAAAGTATGCCCGATGTATGTTCCTGTTGTTCCTGTTGTTCCTGTTTGAGACAATATGCACTCGCCCGGCCCTCCAAGCCGACGAGCAGGGTTGGTCACTCCCAATAGCGCTATTCACATTTCCCCGTTGTGCTAACCCGCACATTTATGGTTCCCCCCGGGACTTCCAAAGATCGTGTAGTACACAATAGAAACCCATAGTATGACAGTAGTTACCAAATAATCGTTTTAACACATGTTTTCTCCCCCGAAATATGAAACCAGTTTAAAAGAGGGGCCGTAAACTCACCTTAACGTGCAAGCAAAGAATCCGAACAGCAAGCAATATATGCTACCGACACCCTAATAACAGTGTCGCTCAGTGAGTATAGGCGTAATATCATTACCCATATAACTCGTTTGTCCAAGGCGTTTTAAATGTTCAAAAGTGTGTATGCGACGCCTAGTGATTCTACATGCAATAGTAAACCCTACGGACCCGTTGGTGAATACGTTGGTTACAATTAGTTTCTACATTCCGTATGTGTCTCAGACAAGTGTACTTCAGTTACATGTCAATTCCATACCACCTAAGACCTCAATTAATCACAAAGGCACATAATACACAATCTGGGTTTTCAGGACAGATTGTGCGCCATCAAAACGAATTTATTTAAAATAGCAATTCAGTGAGTTAACCTCCCAAATTTTTACTGAATTTTCTTTGGGATTCACTCGATAATACCTATTTTTGTTTTGTCTCAATTCCAAACACAAAAATTATGAAAATTCGTACAATACAGCTATGTCCAGAAAATCTCCTCAACAGGTCAGTTTAGTAGGAAAATTCTTAAAAATTGTGTATTCATCCAAACGAGATGAATCCACTTGGAAAAGCTCTATTTTTCCAGTATTGACCTACTGTAAAAATTTCATAATCTAATTCCTTGTAAATCTCAAGTTATGACCATTTAAAGTTAACCCAATTTACAAATCCGAAAATCTGATATGACCCCTAATCAATTAAAATTCCAAAAACGACTCAAACGATGTCCAAATTCGATGGTTTTGCCCATTATGAAAAGCTAAGACCTTGTACGTTACAATCATGCAACGAATCGATCAAACCAATTGTTTTCAAGCCACGAAACAGACCCTACAAGTCGACTTTCAGAATCTGTCCAGATTCTGATCGTACAATATTATCAATTATATCAAACCCTAGTTGCATATTATCAATCAATAATACCTAATAATCATCATACAACTTTCCTAATACCTATTCCCATCAGATCCTATTATCAAACATGTCAAGATCAAAGCTTTTAGGATCAAAACACCAATAACTTGCGCAACAAGCATCCTATGATGTTACTACGTGTTTATTAATAGGTTTAATCCGTTTAATCTTCAAAAAGACTCATGTTTTAATGTTTATTAAACCCATTCAGACCTGGACAAACTTGTTATATGATTTTTACAATAAAACATAAAGTAAAAAGCGTAAGAAATCATGAGTTATACCCTTAGCTCTTCAAATCAATCAATCGCGCGCCTTGGAGCCTCCCAATTGATGATCTTGAGCCTTAGCAGGAGTTTTTGGAGTGAAATATTTGTGTGGGGCAGTAAGGGGGCGATTAGGGTTGAGTATGAGGGCTGCATGGGAGTTAAGGATGTTTAAATATGAGTTTGAGGCGGTTTAAACCCGTCAGTCCCCTTCGAGCGGCCGCTCGGAGCCTGTGAGCGGCCGCTCACAGGTCCGGGGCGCGCGTTTTTGCTTCGTTTAGCCTCCCGACGCGTTACCCATCGACGTTTTCGTTGTTTCGAACCGTAACAAGTGTAACCCCATGCGTTAAGACCCTAATCAACCTCATACTCCACTTTTAATAATTTTTATTAACGTGTTCGGTCTAGGTTCACATAATCACGTATGGTTTTCATATAAGTTGTCAGATATCACCGAGACACCTAAGTTTATTATTCACCAACGTCCGAGGTTCACTAATCATGCAATCACACGTTAACTCACACAAGGAGTCAAAACCCGACCCACACAAGGAGTCAAAGCATCTCATAACCCGAGATGTGAAAGTAGTAACCCGACCCACACAAGGAGTCAAAGCATCTCATAACCCGAGATGTGTAAGTAGTAACCCGACCCACACAAGGAGTCAAAGCATCTCATAACCCGAGATGTGAAAGTAGTCCCAAACCGGACTAGAAAACGTTTTGTAAGTTGTCTCAAACCCGAGACAATGCACGTATGTCCTTTCTAGCTATCTAGCTAACCCTCGTTAAGTATAATATACGCGTGACTCGCTAAGGTAGACTTTCATCTAGACAATGTTGTTAACCAGAATTTGCCGGGTGTCACATCATCCCCACGTTAAAAGAATTTTCGTCCCGAAAATTTGCACAAGTACCAACAGGAATAACGAAGGAAACAACAAAAGATAGAAACCAAAAATAGAAACCAAAAGAGAGATTTACCCGAGTTGTCACATCATCCCCACGTTAAAAGGAATCTCGCCCCGAGATTCATTCAGCTGCAGAAGAGACATATCTCGACTCGAACGCTTCCTTAGGAAAGAGATGAGGATACTTAGACTTCATCTGATCCTCCCGTTCCCACGTATACTCTGGTCCCCGGTTCGAGTTCCACCGAACCTTAACGATACGAATCTTGCTGTGACGTAGGCTACGAATCTTGTAATCCAGAATCTCCACAGGTTCTTCCACAATCCGAAGACGATCATCAACCTTGATCTCTTCCAGTGGAACGATGAGAGACTCGTCAGCCAGACACTTCTTCAAGTTTGACACATGGAAGACGTTATGTACGTTACCGAGCTCCGTCGGTAAATCAAGACGATATGCCACCGGTCCAATCCGTTCCAGGATCGTAAATGGTCCGACATACCGTGGGTTGAGTTTGCCACGCTTCCCAAAGCGTATGACGCCCTTCCACGGTGAAACTTTCAGAAGTACTTTGTCATCAACTTGGAATTCCAATGGTTTGCGACGCTGATCGGCATAACTCTTTTGCCGGTCCCGTGCCGCCGCCAACCGATTACGAATCTGTACGATCTTTTCCGAAGTTTCGTACACTAGTTCAGGCCCAGTGAGTTGACTCTCACCCACTTCAGCCCAGCAAAGAGGAGAACGGCATTTCCGTCCGTACAGTGCCTCGAACGGAGCCGCCTTGATGCTCGTGTGATAACTATTGTTGTACGAGAATTCTACCAACGGCAGATGAGCTTCCCAACCCTTGCCAAAATCGATCACACACGCCCGCAGCATGTCTTCTAAAGTTTGAATCGTACGCTCACTCTGTCCGTCAGTCTGTGGATGGTAAGCCGTACTCATGTCTAGTTGGGTACCCAAAGCCTTGTGCAAAGACTTCCAGAAGTGAGAAGTAAAATGGGAGTCACGATCCGAGATAATAGAAACTGGTACCCCGTGCTTAGAAACAACTTCTTTCAAGTAAAGACGAGCCAAACGATCCATGGTGTCGGTCTCCTTAATAGCAAGAAAATGAGCTGATTTCGTCAACCGATCGACAATCACCCATATCTTGTCGTTCCCGCTTGGTGACTTAGGAAGTTGTGTGATAAAATCCATAGTAATCCGTTCCCATTTCCATTCCGGAATTTCAGGTTGTTGCAAGAGACCAGACGGTTTCTGGTATTCCACCTTGACCTTAGCACAGGTCAAGCATTTGCTCACGTATGAGGCTATGTCCGACCTCATGTTTGGCCACCAGTAAAGCACCTTCAGATCTTGGTACATCTTATCCGAACCAGGATGAATAGAATACCGGGACTTATGAGCCTCATCAAGGACAAGCTCCCGTAGTCCCCCGAACAAAGGAACCCATATACGTTCTGCGAAATAGTGCAGGCCATCAGGCCTTCGCTCTAGGTGCTTGTCGGCACCGTGCATGGTTTCAGCTTTAAGGTTTTCCTCCTTCAAAGCTTCCAACTGGGCAGAACGGAGTTGATCAGGTAACGACGAATGGATGGTGAGCTGCAACGCCCGAACGCGACGAGGTTTAGTAGATTCCTTTCTGCTCAAGGCGTCTGCTACAACATTCGCCTTGCCAGGATGGTACTTAATAGCACAATCATAGTCGTTCAACAGTTCGATCCAACGGCGTTGCCGTATGTTCAAGTGTTGTTGGTCGAAAATGTGTTGGAGACTCTTGTGATCGGTGTAGATGGTGCATTTGGTACCGTACAAGTAATGTCTCCAAATTTTCAACGCGAATACCACGGCACCCAACTCCAAATCATGAGTGGTGTAGTTCTTCTCATGCACTTTGAGTTGACGAGAAGCATACGCAATCACTTTCTCGCGTTGCATCAACACGCAACCGAGTCCATGAATGGAAGCGTCACAGTAAACAACAAAATCATCAGGACCCTCAGGTAAAGACAAAATAGGAGCAGAACACAGTTTAGACTTCAGTTCTTCAAACGCTGACTCTTGTGATTCACCCCAGTCGAACTTCCTATCCTTCTGAGTGAGAGTGGTGAGGGGTTGAGCAATCTTCGAGAACCCCTGAATGAAACGACGATAATAGCCCGCAAGGCCTAGGAATTGCCGCACCTCAGTTGGCGTCTTTGGTGCTCCCCAGTCCTTGATCGCTTCGATCTTAGCTGGATCGACATGAATCCCTAGTTCATTGACCACATGTCCTAGGAATTGAACTTCGCGTAACCAAAAGTCACACTTTGAGAACTTGGCGTAAAGTTGTTCCCGTCGCAAGAGTTCCAAAACTAACCGCAGATGTTCCCCGTGTTCGGTCTCGTTCTTCGAGTAGATCAGAATGTCATCAATAAATACAATGACGAATTTATCCAGATATGGTTTACAGACGCGGTTCATCAAGTCCATGAAAACCGCTGGTGCGTTCGTGAGACCGAAAGGCATGACCAAGAATTCGAAATGGCCATAACGTGTTCGAAAAGCAGTCTTCGCAACGTCAGCCTCCCTGACGCGCAGCTGGTGATAACCGGACCTCAAATCGATCTTGGAATAATAACTAGAACCCTGAAGCTGGTCGAATAGATCATCAATACGTGGAAGAGGATAACGGTTCTTGACGGTCAATTTGTTCAGTTCTCTGTAGTCTACGCACAATCGGAAACTCCCGTCCTTCTTCTTAACAAATAAAATCGGGGCTCCCCAAGGGGAAGAACTTGGCCGGATGAAACCCTTGTCCAAGAGTTCCTGTAACTGGCTGGACAATTCCTGCATCTCGGGAGGTGCAAGACGATAGGGGGCCCGAGCAATAGGAGCAGCCCCTGGTACAAGATCAATACCGAACTCGACTTGACGATGAGGAGGAAGACCAGATAAATCATCGGGAAAAACATCAGGAAACTCGCGTACAACTGGAATATCGTCGATCTTCTTCTCATCACCAGAGGAAACAGAATAAAGTGCCAAAACGGCTGGATACCCCTTTCGAAGACACTTAAGGGCTTTCATGCTAGAGATGATATTCAGCGGAACACCACCCTTGATACCGTAAACAGAAAGGAGTTCTCCATCAGGGAGAGGAATCCGAATAACCTTATCGTAACAGACAATCTCCGCGCGATACAGGGACAACCAATCCATGCCTACCACTACGTCAAAACTACCCAAAGGTACCGGCATAAGATCGATGGGGAACGATAAACCCGACAACTCTAATTGACACTCCCGAAGGATACTAGTAGCTTCAATCTTTTTACCGTCAGCCAACTCAATAATATACTTGGTCTCTAATGGTACGGGTACTACATCTAGCAGTCGACTAACATCCATGGATACAAAACTCTTGTCGGCACCGGAATCAAATAACACACTAACAGAACGATTATTGAGAAGGAACGTACCGGTAACTGTGTCAGGATCCTGTCTAGCCTCAGCGGCTCCAATGACAAAGGCACGTGCATTTCTGCCGCCGCCCCCGTTGTTCCCATTACCGTTGTTTCCACCCTGCTTCAGTTTTGGGCAATCCTTCTTGTAATGCCCGGTCTCACCACAATTGTAACATCCTTGTCTTCCCGTAGTCCCTTGAGTAGTCGGAGCTGAGCTATTAGTCGGAGCCTGGGTCGATGGAAGTGTAACCCGACAATCTTTAGCATAATGCCCTGTTCGCTGGCAGCGATGACAACGGTTACTGTCGCAGTTCCCTTGATGATGACGTCTACACTTGTTACATTTGGGCAGTTTCCCCGCATAACCACCCTGCTTGTTACCCGAAGAAGAAGAACCCCCATTATCAAACCTCTTACCCTGCTGTGTTGGCCCAGATCCTTTCCCGTCATTTTCCCACTTGCGCTTGTTGTTCTCTGGGGCCTTAACAGTCGAACCCTTCGCAGGCAAAATACCCTCATTCACCTTTAAGTTGGTCATCCTATGAGCCGATCGAACCATCTCTGCGTATGTAGGATGATTTCCCGCAGCCACTAACCCTGCGATTTCTGGTACTAACCCCGAGACATAATGCTCAATCCTCCTGTACTCTGGCACATGCAGATCAGGACACAGCACTGCCAACTCGTTACGCCTCACAGTATACTTCTCAATCTCAGACCCAGTCATCTTGAGGTTCCACACCTCCACGACTACCACCACCACGACCGCCACCACTACGCCCACCAGCGCGGCCACCTCCACGTCCTCCTTGCACTCCAGACATGATTCCGACATGAAGGACGAGAAAATTTAGTTTCACAGCTAATGGTAACCACTAGCGTTCGCAAGATCAAAGCTAGATCCAATCCAGGACCATCCCTTCAAACCCAGAGCTCACTAGGGCTTCCATGCATTTCGGTTTATGATTTTGTGTGCACCCAAAATAATAAACCGCTCTACATGGTCCTCCAAGTGTCCTCCTAGTTCAAAGTTCAAATCACCAGACATAGACTCCTAGCTATACACCGTAATGCTACGGTAGTTCATGGCAAGTGTTTCTATTGGAGTATGAAAGGGAGATGTCCGAACCTTGGACAAATCTCAAGAGTATACGAGTTACTCCAATATACTACACTGCCTAGAAAGCAAGTAACCCGACCTAAGATAGAACGGATGGTGTAACGTAGAAAGACCAAATGATTTAGAGACACCCCGACAAGACCATACGTAAACCACCTTAATGTTTAGTACCATGTGATCGTCTAGTGTGTGCGACTCGGCTATAGACTAGACTCTACATGCAGTCCTAGTTCACTATAACCATTGGCTCTGATACCAATCTGTCACACCCTCAAAATCCACTTGCGGAGTTTTACCGCGAGGCGCATGACAAACCAGGATCCAAACCAACGATCACAATAAACAAGTCTAACATGAACATAATGTAATTTCAAAACAATGTTTAAAATTTCCGTTTACAGCGGAAGCTTATTCAAAACAGTATCTCAAAAGTAAACCAATTGTTCAACATATGAAAACCATGCGACTCTAACTAGACGCCGTGCAGACGCGTGCGCCCTAGTTCCATTGTGCTACCTTAGCGACCTGAGAAAACATGTAAAAGTTTACGTCAGCACAAAAATGCTGGTGAGTTTACAGGTTTTGTATCCAAGTACCAAGTCCACCTGTCCATACTATAATAATCGAAAACCAGTATACGCTAGCTAGGCGTACGTTTTGTTACTACCACGATTGGAAAACCATTACTAACGCGAATACCAAAAGTATGCCCGATGTATGTTCCTGTTGTTCCTGTTGTTCCTGTTTGAGACAATATGCACTCGCCCGGCCCTCCAAGCCGACGAGCGGGGTTGGTCACTCCCAATAGCGCTATTCACATTTCCCCGTTGTGCTAACCCGCACATTCATGGTTCCCCCCGGGACTTCCAAAGATCGTGTAGTACACAATAGAAACCCATAGTATGACAGTAGTTACCAAATAATCGTTTTAACACATGTTTTCTCCCCCGAAATATGAAACCAGTTTAAAAGAGGGGCCGTAAACTCACCTTAACGTGCAAGCAAAGAATCCGAACAGCAAGCAATATATGCTACCGACACCCTAATAACAGTGTCGCTCAGTGAGTATAGGCGTAATATCATTACCCATATAACTCGTTTGTCCAAGGCGTTTTAAATGTTCAAAAGTGTGTATGCGACGCCTAGTGATTCTACATGCAATAGTAAACCCTACGGACCCGTTGGTGAATACGTTGGTTACAATTAGTTTCTACATTCCGTATGTGTCTCAGACAAGTGTACTTCAGTTACATGTCAATTCCATACCACCTAAGACCTCAATTAATCACAGAGGCACATAATACACAATCTGGGTTTTCAGGACAGATTGTGCGCCATCAAAACGAATTTATTTAAAATAGCAATTCAGTGAGTTAACCTCCCAAATTTTTACTGAATTTTCTTTGGGATTCACTCGATAATACCTATTTTTGTTTTGTCTCAATTCCAAACACAAAAATTATGAAAATTCGTACAATACAGCTATGTCCAGAAAATCTCCTCAACAGGTCAGTTTAGTAGGAAAATTCTTAAAAATTGTGTATTCATCCAAACGAGATGAATCCACTTGGAAAAGCTCTATTTTTCCAGTATTGACCTACTGTAAAAATTTCATAATCTAATTCCTTGTAAATCTCAAGTTATGACCATTTAAAGTTAACCCAATTTACAAATCCGAAAATCTGATATGACCCCTAATCAATTAAAATTCCAAAAACGACTCAAACGATGTCCAAATTCGATGGTTTTGCCCATTATGAAAAGCTAAGACCTTGTACGTTACAATCATGCAACGAATCGATCAAACCAATTGTTTTCAAGCCACGAAACAGACCCTACAAGTCGACTTTCAGAATCTGTCCAGATTCTGATCGTACAATATTATCAATTATATCAAACCCTAGTTGCATATTATCAATCAATAATACCTAATAATCATCATACAACTTTCCTAATACCTATTCCCATCAGATCCTATTATCAAACATGTCAAGATCAAAGCTTTTAGGATCAAAACACCAATAACTTGCGCAACAAGCATCCTATGATGTTACTACGTGTTTATTAATAGGTTTAATCCGTTTAATCTTCAAAAAGACTCATGTTTTAATGTTTATTAAACCCATTCAGACCTGGACAAACTTGTTATATGATTTTTACAATAAAACATAAAGTAAAAAGCGTAAGAAATCATGAGTTATACCCTTAGCTCTTCAAATCAATCAATCGCGCGCCTTGGAGCCTCCCAATTGATGATCTTGAGCCTTAGCAGGAGTTTTTGGAGTGAAATATTTGTGTGGGGCAGTAAGGGGGCGATTAGGGTTGAGTATGAGGGCTGCATGGGAGTTAAGGATGTTTAAATATGAGTTTGAGGCGGTTTAAACCCGTCAGTCCCCTTCGAGCGGCCGCTCGGAGCCTGTGAGCGGCCGCTCACAGGTCCGGGGCGCGCGTTTTTGCTTCGTTTAGCCTCCCGACGCGTTACCCATCGACGTTTTCGTTGTTTCGAACCGTAACAAGTGTAACCCCATGCGTTAAGACCCTAATCAACCTCATACTCCACTTTTAATAATTTTTATTAACGTGTTCGGTCTAGGTTCACATAATCACGTATGGTTTTCACATAAGTTGTCAGATATCACCGAGACACCTAAGTTTATTATTCACCAACGTCCGAGGTTCACTAATCATGCAATCACACGTTAACTCACACAAGGAGTCAAAACCCGACCCACACAAGGAGTCAAAGCATCTCATAACCCGAGATGTGAAAGTAGTAACCCGACCCACACAAGGAGTCAAAGCATCTCATAACCCGAGATGTGTAAGTAGTAACCCGACCCACACAAGGAGTCAAAGCATCTCATAACCCGAGATGTGAAAGTAGTCCCAAACCGGACTAGAAAACGTTTTGTAAGTTGTCTCAAACCCGAGACAATGCACGTATGTCCTTTCTAGCTATCTAGCTAACCCTCGTTAAGTATAATATACGCGTGACTCGCTAAGGTAGACTTTCATCTAGACAATGTTGTTAACCAGAATTTGCCGGGTGTCACAGGAAAGGCTCCCTTCATATACAGAATAAGTGGTGAAAATTATCACACCTTGGGTGGTCTTATTCCTAAAGATGGTTCTAAACCGAAATTTTCTCAGTTATATATTTATGACACTGAAAATGAAGTCTCAAACAGGGAAATGATTTATAGGTAATATTCTTCAGTTTGTTACTTATTTTTTAGCTATTTAGGTAAATATTAATTTTTCTCAATTTTTTTTTTGATCTTTTCAGTAATGAAAAAGGAGAGTCTAAGGATATTTCTCACGAACTTGACATTGAAATCATTCAGTACTTGAAGTCGATGTTAGACTCAAATAATCAGCTTGTGAAAAGCTATAGGATTGTACGTGACCGATTTCAAGAAAATCCTGAAGTTAATCTTAAATTACGTCTTATTGGTAGGAGATCTAAAGACGACCGAACATACAACTTACCCACTTCATCAGAAATTGCTGCTCTTATTTTGTCAAACGATGATGACCAGCTTGACAATAGAGATATTGTTGTCGAGTCAAGATCAGAGGGTCTTCAGCGTATAAGTGAACTTCATCCGTCATATCTAGCTCTACAGTGTCCATTGCTTATTCCCTTTGGAGAAGATTGTTATAGGGTTGATATACCACACATGGAAGAAAGGAAATCTAAAAAGAAAGTAGATTCAAAGTGTTCAATGAGAGAGTATTTTGCATATCATATTCAAGACAGAGTTGGTAAGTTCTCATTGATTTTGAATGCAAGGCGACTTCTTCAACAGTTTTTGGTTGACGTTTATACCATGATAGAGAGTGAGCGCTTATTTTATGTCCGTTTCCAGCAACATAAACTTAGGTGCGAGACTTATACCAATCTTCAAACGTTGAACCAAAATGGACCTACTGATTTGTCAAAAGTAGGGACGCCTGTAATTTTACCCTCTTCTTTTACTGGTGGTGCACGTTACATGAGGGAAAATTATCTTGATGCAATGGCTATTTGTAAAAGGCATGGATACCCTTATTTTTTTTATTACAATCACATGCAATCCCAAATGGCCTGAAATTAGAAGGTTTCTTAAGGACAAGAAGACAAATCCAGAAGATAGGCCAGACATTTTAGCTAGACTATTCAAAGTTAAGCTAGACTCAATCATGAAAGATTTACGTGAAAAAGCATTATTGGGCAAGACTTCAGCAGGTAAAATTATTTACGAAAAAAATTAAGTTTCAATACGTATTTGAAGAAGTAAGAACCTGCGCAATGCTCTGGATCTTCTAGATGATACAAGAAGGATCTTTCCTCAGCTCGTTCAAAAATGACTGTGAAAGTTGTTCCTACAAAACAGAACACCGTTAGGACTCGCCACAGGATTAGGGGTAATCCTGTGACCACCCTCCGGCGTGAGAATAAGTATTGTTTTCTTTTAATGAGGAAGAATGTAGTTGATAGTGGTAGTAGAGATAGTGATGATCTTCCTTTACCTTTCGTTCTCTGTGACATCCGTCACCCTCGTCTTTCGTGAAATTGACAATAATAACCCTTTAAGTTCGTCGTTTTCAAATTTAATTTTAGAGCGAACAAAAAAAAAATTATCATTTATATTTATTATGGATCGGGTATAAGTTTTAATCAAATACATGTCTTGAAACGTCTACGCAATGAATTTTATAAAAAAAGAAAAATTTCAAGTTTTATAAAGTTTTAGAAACTCTTTGGTTAGATTAACTTAACTTGGTTAAGTTTTATACTAACAAATTCAATTTATAACTAACAAAGTTTAAGTTGAGGGTCCTTTTCTGCCAATCAGCCAAACTTTCAAAAATCAGCTTTTTGCCTCCTCCTTCATTCAGTTTTCCGGCGGCACATTTTGCCGGATTCCGGCGTCTCTCCGGCGGACATTAAATACCCGTTTTAATGACTTCTATGGCGTTTTTTTATCCCTTTTATGTTTCTCCACAATTAACCAACGTTTTCCAATCATTTAATCATACTATTAACGAGTTTTTATGGGTTAATTATCGGGTTTTATGGTTGTAACCGACCGGATTTTATGACACTTTCAAAACGCTCGTTTTACTCGACCAACATATAAACCAATCCTTCCAAGTCAATTCTGCACCATTAAACTTTGCAAACCCACTAAAATCTGGTGATATTCACGTCCAGATGCGGCCTAACCCACGCGTTTTCTTCAGTCGCGTTTGATGCTTTGTTCGGCCCTGAAATGTTATTGTAAGTTCCTTATTATAGATGCCGTTTGTTTTTTAAACATTTCCGAGCATAAACCCCTTATAACAGATGATTAATCGTGTCTGTATTGGGTTTATTAGATTTGGTATAGTGTTAGGGTTCTTGGTAGTATTTTGGGGAAGAAGATGAATTATTCATTAATATTCTTATATCTTGTTTTTCTAAACTAATTAACAAACTAGTAAGTGGTGGAGTGGTTGTATGGTTGATGGTGACTGAAAAGGGGGCAGGTTCGATTCTCGGCACCAGCGCCCCATTTCCAATTGTTTTTTTTTGTTGTTAGTTATTAATTTAGTATTAATATCTATATATTAATATATAAATACATCAAACATAATATTCATAGAAAATTCAATTTTGCTTCAAAAATTATGAAAATTTAGGTATAGCTTCTTGATACCTCATAGAAAATTGTCATATTTTTAGTTTTCCGAAAAATATCTATTTTCATGATTTTATTAATTTAAATTGTTTTAATCATAGTTAATTGATTAAAAATTCATTTTTAGTGATTTTTATCTCAAAATTTTTGATAACTTATTTCTAATCATCATGAACTTATTTAAAAATTATTAGTTCAGAAAACCTTTATTTTTATTGATTTTCCTATTTTTAATCAATTAAATATGATTTAATTTCATTAAATCAGTTTTAAATATAAATAAGTTTATAAAAATTATGGGAAAATTACTTTCATTAATTTACATCAGAAAGTATCCATTTTCTATAAAAATAGCATTTTTGGATCATGTCTTGAATTATTAGTCTTATTTATGTTTAAATAGACATAATTAAACATTTATTTATTTATACTAGTTAAACATCTATTTTATAAATATTTTTCTTATAAAATGGAAATAATCTTATGGCTAAAAGTCTTTATTATCATTGTTGGATCTTTGTGTAACTCATAATTATTTATTTCAATATTTATAATTATTGTATTTATTTACAATAATTAGTTAAAGTAATTAACTACATTATTTTGTTTTAATTATTCAAACATATTTTTATCTAAGTATTCAATAGGTAATAATTATATTACCTAAACCACATTTACAACCTTTAGTATATTATTTTTAATATACAACTTTTATAGTAATTCGACTTATTATAAAAACTCTAATTCCCCAAATCAACTTAGCAAACCCTAATGCCTTAAACCCTAGATACCTTAGACTTTGTAGACTTTTCCTTACTAGTATTCATATACGTTATAGGTTGAATTCCTCGAAATTCCCATTACTTAGCTCACGACCGCTTAAGTGGATTTTGATCGCTTTCGCAAACTGTGAGTATATCTTTTCCCCTTTTTACTGTTTTACTATTCTGGGGTGACTCATGTACTTACTATCAAGTTTCTATTTCTTTTACTAAATGCAATTCTCATGTGTGTTTGCTTTATGTTAATTGGTGTGTCTATGACTTGTCAAAATCATTAATCGCTGGGCGGCCTAGCATTTCAATGAATAGTACTATGGTATATACCTTTGTGACTCTGTTGAGAGTCCTCGTCATTGCTATGTATTACATTACTACTAGCGCATACTATATATATATATATGCTTTTCTTTACATAGGGTTGATTTTGAACGGATATTGCTTATTACATAATTGCAAACAGTATACAACACATGAATTGCGAGACACTTTTTCTACTATATGTATACAAACAGGGTATGCTCACCAATACATTTTGTATTGACCAAATATTTTCGTACATGTTTCAGGTTATTTTGAGACGCTCCTTTTAAGCTTTCGGATTTATATTTAGATTTTGATTTATTGTATTTCAGTTTAGTTGCCATTTAGAACCGTTGTATTTCATTTCAATGTAATAAATTATTTAATCAATGTATCAATATTTACACTTTTAGTCCATGAGCTATTGAACAATCGTCACTACGTGACACCTCGATGTTTCCGCCATCGGTTGGGGTGTTACATTCTCCTTTTATAGTCGATGTCTTCTTGTGAGAGGAGATAATTTCTGCATGATTGCTTGCTCGTTGATCTTGCCTTCTGACCAGCATTGTATTAATTATGTTGATGAACGTGTCCTTCCCGTCAAAGCCCCAATTAGGTACCCAGAGGCTAAATCCAAATTGGCTGATGAATGCCCTCTTCCTTCTCTTTTCGAGAAGGATCCACTATATCTTGCCTTGACCAACAATCCTACGGAATGTACTTTTATTCCAGAAAGGGCTTTGGTTGCCATTGATATGAGCCGGTTATGGGTGGATGAAACTGTGTTTCCGGAATATAGGCGTCAAGATCAGGGGCCATGGCAGTATTTTGATGTTCTGGATACAGAAATTTCGCCTCAGTTAGTGGAACATGACCGTCCATTGGGTCCCGATGAGCTTGATGTTCTCAGCCGAACAATTTCTAATTTCCTTATTCCAGCCCCTATTGCCGAATCGGTTGTTGTCCCTTCTTCCTCCGCTGTGGAGACAGTGTCTTTGGATGTTGGGAAAGATATTCTCAATCATGTGGATGCCGATCCTATCAATGTTGCCCCCCCCAGGGTGATACTAATGCGGAGAAGAAAAAAGATAAATCCAAGAAGAGGAAAGCAACTGCTACTCTTGGTGTTGAAGCCTTGTTAGCTAAACGAAAACAACTGCTGGAGATGAAGAAAAAGTCTCTTGGTAAGTGTTTGTGTCTTTTTGTATTTATGTTTTGCATTCCTTCTTCTTTCTTTCATTGTAAGTTTGTTTGTTTCACGTAGGTGAAAGAATATCTGTTGATACGTCTGCTTCTGCGTCCGAAGATGTGTCTGCGTCCGTAGTTGACGTTGAGAAGGTTGTCCCAGTAAACGTTGGAGACGGCTCTGAGGCAGCTGTTGTTGTTACATCTTCTCCTTCAGTCAGTACAGCTATACCATCTGCGGCTCCTGTTACTACTGCCCCTGCATCTATTCAGGTCTCTGTTTCAGAGGTTGTTGTGACCCCATCTGTGCCATTCTCCACCGTGCCAGTTGTCACACCCCAACCGATGGCGGAATACATCAGGGCGAGACTTAGTGGTAGATTGTTCAAAGACTTCATGACACTAGATTTTGTGACAATATAGTTTAAAGATAGAATTTCATTTATTGTCTAAACATAGAAATACAAGTAGTTCAAATAACGAAAAATACAACAACAAGAATATGATAACTTAAACTAGAGTGAGTTTCTATGTCCAATCCTAAGTAGTTTTCTTGAATGTCCTGCAATAAATATTTCCTGCAACATGTATAAAATATCCGTCAACACATAAAGCATTGGTGAGCATACTAGTTTTGACATACATACATAGTATAATAAAGTTTTGCTTATAGGCATATGCAAGAGAACCATACAAACGGCGACTAGCCACAAAGAATTTTGCTTAACATGACCCATGTAGGGGGCGGATAGCCAATCCTATAGCGCTATACATGCAAGGTGGGTTGTCAACTATATGAACATTTGTATGTTAGAGTAAATAATTCTACATAGCATAGCGTACAAGCATATAATAGACTTTAGATTGCGCATGATAGAATTTAGAATATGATAGACTTTAGACTAAGCATAATAGATTGTAGAGTTTAAAATCGTTTGAGTTTTGATAGTGATACATGTTGAGCCCCGAAGAATAAAGGATAAAAGGGGGACAAGTATGAACTCACCTTTGGGTGCGTTTTAGCAAGGTTCCAAAAGAATGAGTCTTGGGAGGTTAGTTCCTTAGCCTTGGTTAACTAGAATAAAAAAAAATAAAAATAATAAAGAGTCTTAGGTTCGAGTTTAGATTATAGATTCAAGAGAGTCAAGCAAGCCTTTTAGGCAAACCAAGCACAAATTGCCTTTAGGGCAATCCGGATGGTCATGAGATTAAGTTAGACCAAGCACAAAACCATCATAGATGATTCGGATGGTATAAAGTTAGGAATGTGAATCCATTTGACAGGTTCATGTCATAACCACTTCGCTTATGGAATAAACGTGGGTTTTGGACACGGGATTTCCCCTTTCTAATGTGGATAAATCCATAGCACAAGAAGGGTCAAGAGAGTTGGTAAGGTAGGGTGTAACCACAAACCTTCCAAAGATTAATAATAAACTAGTAAGATAGAAACTTGAAAGTATATTATTATATAGTATAATTCAGAAAACAACCACATTTGGAACCTCTTTTAGGTGCTCTACCCTTATCACACTTTTGTGGATAAATATGGGGAAGATCCTAGAGGTTTCTCCAAGGGGTTAGAAGAAGAAAAGAAGTAGAGAAAGAAGAATAAAGTTGGAGTTTATGAGAGAACTCACTTAGAAGTGGACTTCCACTCTTGGAATTTCTTTGGAGAATTGGGAGGTTTAGAGAGGATTTAGAAATGAGCAAGTGTTAGAATGGGTAGGAGTGATGTATTTATAGTTGGGGTGAAGGGGTTGGGTATTTAATGAATTAATTAGGGTGGTTAGAAGTTAATTAGTGGTAAATATATATTTAAAAGAAAAAAAATAATTTTAAAATTTAAACAAAACCAACGGAAAGTTCAAATGTTTGTTTTGTTCAATTCAATGAATTCAATTCATGAATTCATTTACGTTTGTGTGTTTTTTTTTAACTAGAAGTATTATTAATATATATGTTTTATTAATAATAAGTATATATTAAGATCTTAACTAAATAGGTTTCTTAATTGATTAGGATAAATTATATTGACGACTCGTCAAGAATTGGTAGGAGTAACATAAAAGAAGCGAGTAACGGCAAACTTGGAATTTGTTTAAATATAGCATTTAAAATACAAGAAAATTAAAAATCACAGGATGTTACACCAGTTTCCGTTCCTTTGAAACCAGTGTTTTCTTCTGCTGGTCCATCTGTGACTACTAGGTTTTCTGCTGAGCAAAGCTTTTCTCAACTTTTACAGGACGTCCAGAAAAATCCTATCCAATTTCCTGGTGGGATCCGGACCGGCATTTTATCAGGTCATGGTGGTTCTCCTGACACAAATGAGATGCCGACCAATGTGTATTCTTCTGGAATTAACTGGCGGCCATCCCTGAAAGATGTCCGGTATGTGCCCGGGTGGCATATTGCCGAGTCTAGTCGTCTAATACATCCGGATGTTATCCGTCACTGGGCAGAACATGCCTTCCCCCCAGCCGAAAAGTCATATTTGCAGGGACTGGATAATGCCCAGCTTGCTGAAAATGTTCTGGGTTCTAGTGCATGTTATACTGCTGCTTCCTATGAGGTGCTCCGTCGATGGCGATCAGATCTTGTCCATCTTCTGGAGGTTTGTGATAGGCAGGGCTCACTTGTGTCTCAGACTGAGAGATTAGCTAAACAGTTAGCGGAAGCTGGGGTAGAACTAGTGTCCCGGCAAGTTGCTATAGATAAATTGGAAGGAGATAAGTCCCGGATGGTAAAGGGTCATTTGGAGGAGAAGCTAGAGCTGCTTTGTGCCAATGATTCCCAAGGCGGCATTATCACCCGCCTTGAGGGTAGGATTGATTCTCTGTCCAAAGAGCTTGCGGCGGAAAAGAGCACAGTTGCCCGGAACCGGGCGGAGATGGAGAGATGCATACTTCTGTCTACCGAGGTTGAGAATTTTGAGTCCCGGGTCAGACGAGCAGAGGAGGAAAAGGACTCTCTGGTTGAGAAACTTAATGAATGTCAAAGGCAACTAGCTCTATCCAATCAACATGCTGATCAGGCTGTGGACTCTACTGAAGCTGCCAAGAATCTCGCCATCTCTCTTAAGTCTCAGCTGGAGCATATTCGAGGTGACCGTGACTGGTTGATTACCCGAGGTATTCCTGCGTCATGGCGTTATATCCGGACCAGCCAGACATACCAGGATCGTATTAATGATTTTTATGAGGTAGCTATGGAGGCCGGGTATCTTGGTGGGTTGACGTATGGGAATAATCTTGGACTTATTGATCAGAAAGTGCCTCCTCACTACAAAAAAAATTGCCATGTAGTAACACTCAAAAAATGTCACAAAAGGCCAAAAAAGTGCCACTAAAAGCCCACGTAAGAATGGGTGGCACACAAAAAAAGTGTCACTAGAAGCACTGTCACTAAAGCCTTTTAGTGGCACTTTTTCAATATGCCACACAAAGCTTTTGAGTTTTTAGTGGCACTTTTTGTTTTGCCACAATATAAGAAAGCCTTTTGTGACACAACTTTTGTGCCATTAAAAAGTAATCCTAGTTACATATTCATACTAGTTTTAGTGGCACATTTTTGCCACAATATAAGAGAAAAAAAACTTTTTATGGCACAAATTTTGTATTACTAAAACATATTTCTTTACAATAGGAAATATAAATTACAAGTGAGATAAAAGTGTAAATGTAGAAATCATGATATTATAACGATAATAAGTTCAATCCAAAACATATTTCAAATGTTAGAAAACATTACATAGTAAGTAACATATTCCAAATTACAAATGTTTACAAGAGGAGTCTGGATGTTCTTTTGATTCTTTTGGGTGGGAATTTCACTTTCATAAAACTTAGCTCTGAAGCTTCTCATGATAACTACCCTGCCATCAAAAATCATATAAAAAAGCATTAATGTTGGTTAGAAAAAAATAAAAACTATCGGTTCTTTGATTTATAAAACCCAATGTTCTTTGATTTGTGAGAAATGTTATACAAGATTAACTTGTTATTGGAGATTTATTACTTACTGTCTTCAGGTGCAGACCGTGCAGTATTGCAATGCTAGACCACAATAAATTTCTACATATAGGATGCAAGACCTTAATACTTTTTTGTTGAACCATGGTCTAAAAAGAGCCTTAATAGGTTACTAAGATTTCTAAATTTCAGTTCAAGATATGTCATATGTGTGCCTTTCATGGGTATAAAAACATGATATGCATTCTATGTATAACATATTAGTTAAAGGCGTGCAACGCAACAATAACACAAATACCAGGCAAATCATGCAGAACAAATGAATGATCTTATATGTGCGCCATGCTTTTTAAGCGCCTTGGGGCTAGGCGACATGCTCATCTATTGTGTCTTAGGTGCGCCTAGCGTCTTTAACTACCATGATGTACAATTCCTTTATCATTCATAATAACATCAACCCCAAAAGAAAAACAGATAGGATGTGACTTAATATCATCATGATCTGGACAACCCCTTCGACTACCCTACAGCTCACGAATTTATTAATTGTAGTGATTTTAAAATCTTGTGGTTGCCGGGTCAAAACCATCTCCAATGAAATAATAAAAATATATCTAACTTTAAATCATATACACTATATGTATGACTACATTAATTCAATAGTAAAGAAAATAATAATGGTAAACGTCTGTTTGGCTTACTTGTCCAACAAAAGCAACCACCACATCTCTTATTGAGCACTGAGAAATCGTTGTCGCCGCCAGTCTAAACCATATCCTGTGCATATAACTCTAGAAGAGCAAAACTTCCATTCAGCGCTTGTGGTTGCTGGGTCAAAACCATCTCCGATGAGTTGCATATAACTCTAGAATACCCCAAACCACCAAAGTCCAAACGCATAAAAATAATAGCATTCATATGAACATTTGAAGATTCTCATTTTCTCAACATGTCATTATATAAATAAAAAGTTTAATACTACGAAGTAACTTTTAATAATCAACAGTTACTGTCTAGCATTTCGAGTCAACTATAAAGCCGATTTAATAATCATAAAAATTTTGGGTGTTACTTGTCATTCATAGCAACATAATCATAAACGATTTTTTCAGAAAACAGTGTCTTACTTTAAAAGCCTTAATTAACTATGAGTAACTTAGTCAACTTGCATGCAAGAGCACCTAGAGAATTATATACATACCACTACTAGACCAAAGACATACTTTATGATGCCCAACACCAATCCTTACTTGTTCTAGGAGTTCGAAATTCCATATTGTTCTTTTAAACCTCTCATGTTAATCTACCTATAGTTTATCATCATCTTTGTTTAAACACCTTTGGTTATTTAAATGAAACTCAAGGTATGCATATTTATGTGAACCACTAAACTAAATAAAGCTTCATCACCTCCATGTTTATGCACCCAAGTATTCTTTTTTTTTTTTTTTTTAATTAAGTCAGCCTCAAATCCAAATAAGAATCATGCTTTCAGTTTGAGAAATTCAATATAAAAAACATTAGTAAACATCACAATTCTAAATTCACTTATCAAATGCGAACGTGATCAGCCCCAAAACCATTGAAAACACTGAAATATGGTGTCTAGAACTCACCTTAAAGTTCTCAAAGAATACAATATGAAGTCATAGTTTGTACACCATGATTCAACCCGAAACCTAACTCGAATCACTCGAGCATGACGTCCCATTTATGACCTGTTCTGAGAGCCGTCACTGTCCATTATTATGGTTGTATATACACCTTTTATAGCTTCAAAACACCTCTTACGCAGCCACAAACCACCATTCATCCTGAAACCGCACCCGATTGCATGGCGTTGCTGCCCCATTCGTCGCTCTTTTTGAAAGCTATATGTCACCGTTCGCCGTTATGAAAGGGATTCGATCACCACCCGATTCAACCGTAATGAGGTTGTAGCCAAGCACACCATCATCACCTCCTAGGAATTCAAATTTCAAACATCTATTTTTTTCATATATGTAACACCCCAACCGATGGCGGAATCATCGAGGTGCCACGTAGTGACGATTGTTCAAAAGCTCATGGTACTAAAATGTAAATATATGATTATTGAATATTGTTTTACAACTTGTGAAATTAAATACAAGACAACAAGAATAAAGATAATTGATTGATTTAGTCTAAGTCCAAAGTCCTATGTGAAGCGTCAAGCAACTTATCCTGAAACATGCACGAAAATAATTTTGTCAACATATGATGTTGGTGAGTACTACTTAGTTTTGTACGTATAGTATAAGTTTTGAAAAGTAGTACAATTCATGTGTCTAGCATCACCAAGGCATTATGTAAACACGCAAGTAACCAAACAAGACAAAGATCACATGAAAAGTTGTACAATGTAATTGATAATGAGCACCTCAACACGTGTGAGTCTAAAAGAGCACCATAACACAAAGTTATGTCTAAATGAGCACCGTAACATAAGTTACGTCTAAATGAGCACCATAACATAAGTTATGTCTGTATGTAAAGAGCACCATAACATAAGTTATGTCTGTATGTATGATTTTGTATGTAAGTTACGTTCATGTTTAAGCATAAGCACAAAGATAATCAAGACACGTATATGAATTGTAAATGAATAAAAATGTATGTGTAAATGAATATGAAAGCTTTGTATAGTTGTGCATGA
The DNA here is from genome assembly GCA_028751855.1 of Ambrosia trifida. NCBI lineage: Eukaryota > Viridiplantae > Streptophyta > Magnoliopsida > Asterales > Asteraceae > Ambrosia > Ambrosia trifida. The sequence goes on along the minus strand of CM054133.1, from coordinate 37,558,058 downwards.
ATCACCCCAAAAATTGTAAAAGCAAAAAAAAAGGGATAAGTAATACTCACCTTAGCAAGGTGGTAAGTCTTGTGTAATTGAATATGTGTAATCCAACGTTGCCAAGTATCACCCTATGTATAATGTAACAATAAGTCTAAATCTATCTAGTTATAAGTATTTTATGGGGCTTCGAATTGGGGATAAACGTTTATTTGATTAATAAACAAATTGTTTATTAAATATAAGAAATTTGATAAATAAATAAATAAAAGTCTCTTTGTAAAATTTTAAGTTGAATATAGTCACAACATAAGATTTTGAGTATGAAAATAATTTTTATAAAATTATTTTCCTGAAAATAGAATATTTAATCCAATTATTTCAAATTGTCAAAATATGACTTTAATATCTAAAAATATTAAAATTAAAGAATTTCTGAATTAAAAATTGTATTTCTGTTCTAAATGGATAGAAATAATTTATGTAAAATTTTGGTGCAAAAATATTGTAAAATGAATTTATTCTGAATTATTTATGATTAAAACTAACAAAAATTGATTAAAAATATAAATTAAACGGTTTTTCTGAAATAAAAATATTTTCTGGAATGTTTAAAAATATACAAGTTTAGGATAATTTTTGTGAGATTTAATAAAATCGTTTAGATATTTTTATAGAATTTAATAAATATAAATGAATAAACTTTTATTATTAATAATATATGTTAAATAAATTATTTTTGAAAAACTAAAAATTGGGTAATGAACTTTATCATTTGAAGATCATATAATAATTTTTGTAGAATTTTTAAAAGGGTTTTGGTATTTTAAAATGAATTTTAAAAGTAAAAAGGAATATATATATATATATAAGTTAAAAAAAATATGTTTTTTTTTGATGCCGAGGTTCGAACCCGAGGCTGCCAACTGAGAATCCAACATTATAACCATCTGATCTGAATCTGATGGTTGTTAAGGTTTGTATCTAGAATGTTTTTAAACAAACGTGTATGGTTATCATCTTCCCCAAAAGCAAAACATATGAACCCTAGAAATTATAATTGCACTAAATAACGAGCGATAACTCCAGTATTACTAGGGTTATTGATCGGACCCTATCAAAGAACAAAACCAAATAATTAATCAAAACTTACAAGGCCCTATGATGCGTGAAGAACGAGTCAAACGAAAAAAAATAAACGAAGCTCAATCTGTGAATTTTTAACGATGAACTGAAGAAATTGATAGTGTGAAAGTGTTTATCGGTGTCTTTAGATTATAATGGGACGTTTGATTTATATTATAATTGTCAAAAAGGAAGGTCCCAATCTTTGACCCGTAATGGTCAAAGACGAGCACCATTCAAGCCTTTAATTACGCATTAATTTAGCTGGATTGGCGTGTGAAGGTATGTAGATTATGAAGCCAATAATTATTCTGATTTGGGGTTTCCATTTCAGCTTCAAAAAGTCAACCAATTTCAGTATTGGTTTGGTGCGCTCGAACAGAGCAAAGGAATAAGGAAATCAGCGAACTTAAATGTGTTTAAATGCTTATCGTTTCCAGTTATTAACACAAAGACCCCCATGGTCTAGTGGTGGTGCGCGTGTGTTGCACAGCTTCTGCTCAGGTTCGATTCCTGGCTGAAGCATGTATTTTTTTGTTTTAAAACAGAGGGAAAGGAGTGATGGGCTTGGGCCTGTGTGTTGGGCTTCGTCCTGGGCTGCTGAAAAGAGAAAGGCAAGGTGGGCTAGAGGTGTTGAGTTTCAGAATGGGTTTCAAGTTCACAATGGGGAAAATGGGTTTGGGCTTATGGTGTGGGTTTAGTTAGTCTAAAAAAATATGATTATTATTATTATTATTATTATTATTATTATTATTATTATTTTTATTATTATTATTATATATAAAAATAAAAGGAAAAGTGACGGATGTCACAGCATCCCCTACTTTTAGAAACTTCGTCCCGAAGTTATTAGAATCATAGGGTTATGGATGCCTGGGTAAAAATTAAGATAACTGTGGTTTAAAAAAATTCGAATGATTCGGATAAGAGGTGTGAGTTAAGGGTTGAATTAAGTTCGTCTCGAATAATAAGGAGAATAGGAATCTAGTGAATCATTAAGTTTCAAGTTTTAGGCATCCTATGATAAATGTACGGGTTGATTGACTACAGAAAGACTAAATGAACTACCAAGTAAACAGAGTTTGTTCCTGGTCCGACTTCCAGTCTCACTTTCAATGCATCATTAGTGTTTGTATACAGGGTGTACCGCAGCTAACCCACCACACCTTTGATACCTCGAAAACGTACTGGACGCCTACCAAAAACTCTAATAGAATTTCACACTACCCTAACGCACCTGTAAATTCATGATTACGTTCCGGACCGGAATCATCAATTTACCTTACATTAGGGTTTTATGTCCTTCTATGATCCTAATCTAACACACATTACAGCAAATAAGTTTCACAAGAAGATGACACAACAAACACGTTGAGTTACAATGAGATGTTATTAATGAAATAAGGCCATGTAATAATGAGGTCAATTGCATTGGTTTGCAATGACTTGTATGCATAATTGTATTTAAGTATGGGCTACCACTCGTCCGAGGAGCCCTTTAAATGAAATGTTTATCAGAGTTGCGTGGATAATATACACGTGCAAGCAAGTTTGTAAGTACTGCAACCATTAAGTGTAAGTGTTATCTTAGTGGCCTATAGAAATAGATTACGAGTATCATGAACAACTAAATGTTCAATAGATTGTCAAATTAAGGGAAAAATTTAAGTTTCATATAACAAACAATGATGTTTTTTTTTTTTTTTTTTAGAAAAGCTCTGTAGGATCAAGTAGTAGTTTGATTTTCATGGAAATCAAGTCAAATGTTTCAATAAAATGTAAGGTAGAGTCTGAAACTTATACGATATAAAATAAACGTAATCGAATATGATAAATTTCCAATCTGTGTACGTACACAATAGTATGCAAGGAAATTTCTAGATGTTATATGCCTATGAGTATGACATAATTGGGTACAAAATGATAATAAGATCAAGAAAATGAAAACACGAGTATCATGAATAATTAAATGTCCAGTGAATAGTCAAATTAAGGGGAAATCAAGTTTCACAAACAATGATGTTTTGGAAAAATCCTGTAGAATCAAGTATCAGGTTTTCATGGGTAACTAGTTCATGTGTGAGAAGGTGAAGGATATGAATTTAGTTTTTGAGAGGATGATGAAAAATCTTGAAGCAGAATCAAGGTTGTGAGCGATAGTGAATGTGAAGATAGTTGATAAAGAGTTTATTTTATAGTAAGGAGATTATGTAGCAGTGTAAATTTTGGGGTTTGGATCAAAGGTTATAATCAAGTGTATAGGAAAACATGATTGTGGTATATGCCAAATATTGTAAAAATTTGAACAAGTTGAAAATGAGTGAGTGTCGATGGAGAATCTAGAGACTAGATATTATTCCTATGAAAAAAAAATTATTTTCAAAATTGGTTTTGTACATAAGGCAAAAGTTGTTAAATAGTACAAGCTAAGTAGGCTTTGTAATAGTTTAAAACATTATATAGAAAATCGTTTGTTACGTCAATAAATAATCAATTGAATTTAAGTTCGAGGAAAATATGTACTTTGTAAAGTTACTAGGTAATACAACAAGTTTTAGAAATCTTTAGTTTGTGCTAAAGTATGAGGTTATAGTTTTTAAATAAATAACATGTGGAGAAATGAAATAATATAATTTGGGTAGGGTGTTGAATATTTAAAAAAAATGGCTAAGATGGTAAGGTGAAGTGCGATTGTGAAATCCATAGATGGTTATGAAAGTATGAACTTGTAAACAATATATGAAAATCGTGAAATACAAAATATTGTATATGAATCGAGAGAGTATTATTGAAAAAGCTTGCATAAAATGCTTGGAGTGCCCTTGTCTAGCTGTAAAGCCCAACAAGAACGTTGACTTTTCAAAGGGATTGAACCCAATGGTGATCAAAGAAGACATGCTTTAGCCTATAAGTGGACACTCACTCCAGGAATCCCCAGGTAAGCATAACAGGTCCGTAAATGGATTTATGCGCTATGCTTGCCTATGCCAGAAAACCCAGTGTACAGGCATCCACCCTTCCAGATTGCACGTGTCCTTATCACACTCATTAAAGTTCAACGACTTTGAAGGAGCAAAAATAAGAGTAGGCATTATGCCTAAGAGTGCCTTCATGAAAGGTACTACTCCCGTTCCATGATGATGTAGGCTTTCCACTCCTTGTAGGACACCATCTCTATGCACCAGGATGAAAGATGAGGAGAAATGGAGAAGAAGAGAAGATAGAGGAAAGATAGAAGAAGGAAAGTAGAGGGAAATGAGGGGTAGGGTAATTTAGGAAATATTATGCATGAAAGTTCGGTTATAGTCTAGGCCATTTTATCTAATAACCTAGTTCCCTATAACCATGGCTCTGATACCAATCTGTAACACCCCAACCGATGGCGGAATCATCGAGGTGCCACGTAGTGACGATTGTTCAAAAGCTCATGGTACTAAAATGTAAATATATGATTATTGAATATTGTTTTACAACTTGTGAAATTAAATACAAGACAACAAGAATAAAGATAATTGATTGATTTAGTCTAAGTCCAAAGTCCTATGTGAAGCGTCAAGCAGCTTATCCTGACACATGCACGAAAATAATTTTGTCAACATATGATGTTGGTGAGTACTACTTAGTTTTGTACGTATAGTATAAGTTTTGAAAAGTAGTACAATTCATGTGTCTAGCATCACCAAGGCATTATGTAAACACGCAAGTAACCAAACAAGACAAAGATCACATGAAAAGTTGTACAATGTAATTGATAATGACCACCTCAACACGTGTGAGTCTAAAAGGGCACCATAACACAAAGTTATGTCTAAATGAGCACCGTAACATAAGTTACGTCTAAATGAGCACCATAACATAAGTTATGTCTGTATGTAAAGAGCACCATAACATAAGTTATGTCTGTATGTATGATTTTGTATGTAAGTTACGTTCATGTTTAAGCATAAGCACAAAGATAATCAAGACACGTATATGAATTGTAAATGAATAAAAATGTATGTGTAAATGAATATGAAAGCTTTGTATAGTTGTGCATGAATCACCCCAAAAATTGTAAAAGCGAAAAAAAAAAGGATAAGTAATACTCACCTTAGCAAGGTGGTAAGTCTTGTGTAATTGAATATGTGTAATCCAACGTTGCCAAGTATCACCCTATGTATAATGTAACAATAAGTCTAAGTCTATCTAGTCTATAAGTATTTTCTAGGGCTTCGAATTGGGGATAAACGTTTATTTGATTAATAGACAAATTGTTTATTAAATATAAGAAATTTGATAAATAAATAAATAAAAGTCTCTTTGTAAAATTTTAAGTTGAATATAGTCACAACATAAGATTTTGAGTATGAAAATAATTTTTATAAAATTATTTTCCTGAAAATAGAATATTTAATCCAATTATTTCAAATTGTCAAAATATGAGTTTAATATCTAAAAATATTAAAATTAAAGAATTTCTGAATTAAAAATTGTATTTCTGTTCTAAATGGATAGAAATAATTTATGTAAAATTTTGGTGCAAAAATATTGTAAAATGAATTTATTATGAATTATTTATGATTAAAACTAACAAAAATTGATTAAAAATATAAATTAAACGGTTTTTCTGAAATAAAATTATTTTCTGGAGTGCTTAAGAATATACAAGTTTAGGATAATTTTTGTGAGATTTAATAAAATCGTTTAGATATTTTTATAGAATTTAATAAATATAAATGAATAAAATTGTATTATTAATAATATATGTTAAATAAATTATTTTTGAAAAACTAAAAATTGGGTAATGAACTTTATCATTTGAAGATCATATAATAATTTTTGTAGAATTTTTAAAAGGGTTTTGGTATTTTAAAATGAATTTTAAAAGTAAAAAGGAATATATATATATATATAAGTTAAAAAAAATATGTTTTTTTTTTTTGATGCCGAGGTTCGAACCCGAGGCTGCCAACTGAGAATCCAACATTATAACCATCTGATCTGAATCTGATGGTTGTTAAGGTTTGTATCTAGAATGTTTTTAAACAAACGTGTATGGTTATCATCTTCCCCAAAAGCAAAACATATGAACCCTAGAAATTATAATTGCACTAAATAACGAGCGATAACTCCAGTATTACTAGGATTATTGATCGGACCCTATCAAAGAACAAAACCAAATAATTAATCGAAACTTACAAGGCCCTATGATGCATGAAGAACGAGTCAAACGAAAAAAAATAAACGAAGCTCAATCTGTGAATTTTTAACGATGAACTGAAGAAATTGATAGTGTGAAAGTGTTTATCGGTGTCTTTAGATTATAATGGGACGTTTGATTTATATTATAATTGTCAAAAAGGAAGGTCCCAATCTTTGACCCGTAATGGTCAAAGACGAGCACCATTCAAGCCTCTAATTACGCATTAATTTAGCTGGATTGGCGTGTGAAGGTATGTAGATTATGAAGCCAATAATTATTCTGATTTGGGGTTTCCATTTCAGCTTCAAAAAGTCAACCAATTTCAGTATTGGTTTGGTGCGCTCGAACAGAGCAGAGGAAGAAGGAAATCAGCGAACTTAAATGTGTTTAAATGCTTATCGTTTCCAGTTATTAACAAAAAGACCCCCATGGTCTAGTGGTGGTGCGCGTGTGTTGTACAGCTTCTGCTCAGGTTCGATTCCTGGCTGAAGCATGTATTTTTTTTGTTTTAAAACAGAGGGAAAGGAGTGATGGGCTTGGGCCTGTGTGTTGGGCTTCGTCCTGGGCTGCTGAAAAGAGAAAGGCAAGGTGGGCTAGAGGTGTTGAGTTTCAGAATGGGTTTCAAGTTCACAATGGGGAAAATGGGTTTGGGCTTATGGTGTGGATTTAGTTAGTCTAAAAAAAATATGATTATTATTATTATTATTATTATTATTATTATTATTATTATTATTATTTTTATTATTATTATTATATATAAAAATAAAAGGAAAAGTGACGGATGTCACAATATATCACAAAACCAGCTACTATTTATATTATGAAATATATATTTAATCATAAATAGGTTTACATGTATACATATATTATTACTTACTACCTACATACATACGCATCATACAAAATATATATTATATACATCATATGATCAAATCTGTCCTAATTCACTCCAATAGATAGCAACTATTAATCAAATTTATTCATAACCATATATATTAATAAAAGTCACAGAAATATAACAAATGTTAACATTCACTAAACCGGGTGTTACATGATTAATTTTCATTTGGGCATTTCGTCGAACATATGGTCTTCAAACATATAGATCTTCAAAATAAACTATTAACACCACATTATATGCAAACTTAAGAATAACTTTGTAATTAGTACACGAGAAGGGCAAAGCTAATGTTCTCAAGTCAATAGAATTGACATATTTTCTCTTTTCCTAAAAGTTGAGCACATCAAAACACGAAAATCATAAGAAAACACGAAACTAAAGCCAAAAACTTACAACGATAATCCGCCAACGACAGTAACGAACAAATGTTTCGAGCTGAGTGCCAATGATTCGGGAAATAGTGAACATTTCGATAGTGAAGGATTCGGGTGTGATTGATTTTTAAGGGGTGGGATTGTGGCCTTCACGGAGACGTGAAGTATGGTTCTTAATCTGGTGTGAGAAGGCGGGACAGGCATGGACACCACCAATCACGCTAACGTGAGCCAGATTTTCGGTTCAAATGATGAAGATCTGTGGTGTGAAGGAGGAATAGGGAGAGTGGGTTTTGGGTGGAATCTAAACTGGTCAAAACATAAAGTGGGAATATAATTTTTAGGTGGAGGGAAAGAAAAATATTTCAAAAATTTTAAACTAAATGAATGAATACTTATTAGCTTTTTCTATGTATGCTAAAATTGTATATATAACAATTCACATCCAAGAAAACACTACAGCGAACGTCGCTTTCGCTATAGTGTTTTCTTTTTTATTATTCTTTTTATTTCAAAATAAAGAAACCTTTCAATTCCAATTTAATTACGAAAACGCCATGCGAAATAAAAACCTTTATATTTATATTTATACGGTAATTACAAAAATGCTAAATCCTCTTTTTCAAGTGGTTTAGCCGCTTTGCTCGGTTCAACGCGCACTGGCGTACCGACGGAACAATACGACTCTCTACGTTATGTTATCCGATTAGTAGACCCTCGCAATTTCGTTTGTGTAACTCCGCTGTTCGTCGGAAAAATCTGTAGCTTTTCACAAATCGGCGCTGGTTATGTTTCTACGCCGCGCTTAGCGCGGCGGCGTAATTTACTAGTTAAATACATATTTATGTGTTATATTATTTAATTGTTTTGTGTGTATATATATTACATGATTTCTGGTAACATCAGCATAACACACTTTGCAAATAACTTAATTGTTACCTTTAATTAGGATAATAATATTGCAAAAGAAACTAATATATGGTGAAAATTTTTGTTTTTAAAAAACTTGCAAACTAAATACACTATTTTGTTGTAATATAGTTTATTACATGCAGTAATAATCATCTTCGTCATCGTCTGACCCTCGTCCTCCTCTTCTTCCTTTCATCGCCAACAATAATTATCACTCTTCCTTACTTCAACTCTTCTTTCATCACCCAATCCTTTTCATCCATCCAACACCCACCTCGAACACCGGTCACCATCTCGAACACGCACCATCACCTCGAACACCCGTCACCACCTGCAACCAACTCAACCCCCACCGTCTCTATCACCACCTATCCTCTACTCCATTCATATCTCCACCCGGACACAACCCTGTCCCAGATCTCTCCCTCCGGCCACCACCCTTACCTCCCTCCTGTCACCTCCCTCTTCCTCCGGTCACCTCCTCCCACCCTCCAACGGTCCAATTTCAAAACCCACGTTCGTCCCTTTTTCCAGAGCCGTTAGACCTTCGTTCGACCCTTCTTGTCCACTTTCGACCTCCTGTTTTTCCACGTTCGACCGGATTTAGTCTTCTTCGTTCGACCTTTTTCACTTTCGACCTTTTTCTTTCCTTCTTTCTTCTACGTTCGCCCTCTTCTTTCTTTCTTTCCTTTACGTTCGACCGTTTTCGCGTTCCGGTCGTCAGATCCGGCTGTCTCCGGTCGCTGTTGTCGTGAAAAAAAAGATGGGCTTGCTTTTGGTTTCCTTTTTACAATACTAATATTTATTATTATAATATTTGATGGAGAGAGGGAGTGTGGTGTTTGATGGACAGAGAAAACTCAAATGTTCTACACCATCCAAGAATTACTAGTAATATATTATTATAATATTATATTAATATTAATTATAATAACATAATAATAATAATAATAATTATAATTATAATAATAATAATAATAACAATAATAATAATACAGTGTGATGGTATAAAATAGGGTGTTGCGGTTGACGGGTAGGAGGTGAGCAATTGTTGGTTGCTCCCCCTCTACTTTCCTGTTGTCTACCTGGAGTTTTTATGTCCTTGTTTTCATCGGTTTATTGCCCCACCTCGCCTCGAGTAGGGGTCCTTTAGGTTTTTCTTGCTTTTATCTGGGTTGCTTTGGATGTGTTTATGGCTCCTAAAAAAAGGGAACGGATTGGTAAGCCAGGAGGTTCGGGCCCTGGCTCAAGCAGTGGGCTTAGATCATGCCCCTTCAAGCATTTCCATGAGTGTAAAGATGGGAAACCGGGGTTTTCGGGGTTTTTCCGCCTTCTCGAGCACATGCAAAGTCTGCATTTCAAGACTGAAAATCGGAAGGCGTCATTGCGAGATGCCATGTCTCAAGATCTGGACCTGTTTATGGATGTTGGGGGCGCCCTTCAAGATGGGGCCAAATGGCTATGTGGGAGGTGCATGGTGCTGCATGCTCTTAGCAAAAGGTGTAACCACGGCGTTGATGATGTCTTCTCCTTTTCTGTGAATACAGGGGATGTGGAAGATTTCATTGTGGGGATTCAGAAACCTCGGCGTGCGGCTACTGATATGGAACCAGGTCCTTCAGGAGGGGTTGTCGGAGATTTATCCCTCCTTGAAAAGGTTTTCTCTATGCCCATTCAAACTGTCAAAAGCATTCCGCCAAGCTGTCGATTGGCGTTCGCCCAAGTTTTAACAGGTGCCTTACGAAAGGTGGTGGCCTCTCCAGGGTCTGTAGAAAGTTGGGTCAAATTGCTTTTATTGCCGAGGTGTACTCTGCGGGTGGTCAAACCGTCCACTAGGCAGGAGCGGAGGTCTGGGAATAGGAAATCCTTGCAATGTAGTAGTATCCTGCAAGCGCTTTCCTTGTGGAAAGACGGTTCTGGGTTTTCAGATTTGGTTTCTTCCCTTTTTGATAGTGCGGGGGAGGGTGTTTTCTTTACCCAGGGTGTAAGGGGGATTAAGCCTTCTGAAGAGAGCCCCAATGTCAAACAATGCCTAAGAAAAGTTAGGGATGGTCACTTCACAGCTGCTGTCAAGGTGTTGTGTTCCAGTGGGGTTGCTCCTTTTGGGGAATCTACCATGAACGCCCTTATTGACAAACATCCGGTGATGCCTCCTCCGTCCCTGCCCGCCAACTCTGACGTCATGCCCGCCCTTATTGTGGATATGGATTGTGTGCTTGGTTGTCTCCGGTCTTTCCCTAAAGGTACTTCTTGTGGGAGGGACGGTTTGAGGGCCCAACACTTGCTAGACGCTCTTATTGGAGAAGGGTCAGTGACTTCCACGGGGTTGCTCTCAGCTATTACTGAAGTCGTCAACCTTTGGCTAGGGGGTTTGTGCCCAAGGGTTCTAGCTGAATTTGTTTCTTCGGCCCCCCTCACCCCTTTATTGAAACCTGATAACGGGATTCGGCCCATTGCCGTAGGGGCCATTTGGCGCAGATTAGTTTCTAAAGTGGCTATGAGGAAGGTTGGGAAGGAAATGGCTAAGTACCTTGGGGACTTTCAATTTGGGGTGGGTACACCCAATGGGGCGGAGGCGGTGCTTCACAGCGCGAACAGGTTCTTAAGCTCCTTCCATGCGGACGGGTCCTTGGCTATGCTCACGGTAGATTTTTCGAACGCCTTTAATATGATCGACCGCACTGCCCTTCTTCGAGAGGTCCATCAACGTTGCCCGTCTATCTATTTATGGGTCCAGTTCCTATATGCCCAGCCAGCTAGGTTGTATGTTGGTAATGACTGTATAGGGGCCACCACGGGGGTTCAGCAGGGGGACCCTTTAGGCCCCCTCCTTTTCGCCCTTGCTTTACACCCTATGGTTCTCCGGGTACAAGAAATGTGTAAACTCCCATTTCATGCGTGGTACCTGGACGATGGGACGATTATTGGTGAGGCCACCGAAGTTGCTAAAGCCTTAGACATTATCCGGCTAGAGGGGCCATCCTTGGGGCTTCAGCTTAATATTAAGAAAACAGAGGTTTTTTGGCCGTCTTGTAATGGGGTGAAACTTCAGGAGGGGCTTTTTCCCAGCGGGATTGGTAGGCCAGAAAAAGGGGTGAAGCTCCTCGGAGGGGCTGTTAGCCGTGACCCTTATTTTATCCGCGGATTGGCAAAGCGGAGGGCATCGCGCGCTGTTGAACTCATGCAACTCTTGCCCTGCCTTAGGGATCCCCAGAGTGAACTCCTCCTGCTCAGGTCATGTATGGGGGTTGCTAAGTTGCTTTTTGGGTTACGGACCTGCCAGCCCTCCATGATGGATGAAGCAGTATCATGTTTTGACAAGGGTTTACGGGAAGCCATTGAAGACATAGTGGTATGTGGGGGGCCTTTCTTTGGTGACCTACAATGGCGGATGGCGTCTTTGCCGATGCGTGTGGGAGGATTAGGGCTCCTCTCTGCGAAGGATGTCGGCATGTATGCGTTTGTGGCGTCACGGGCTCAGTCCTGGAATCTTCAAGACCACATCCTACGAAATAGCGGGGTTTTCAGCGCAGACTTGGACTACGTGCAGGCCCTCGAAAAGCTAAATGACTATCTCCCAGGTTTTGATATCGGCGGTTTTTCTAACAAGGACACCGCCCCCCCAAAGCCTCAGAAAACTTTGGCGAATGCCCTTTATGGCAAAATCGCTCAGAACCTGGGTGAAGTTTTTGGTCTGTCCCCCCGTCAGAGGGCAGTTATTGAATGCCTGCAAACCCCCCACGCCCAAGATTTCCTAACTGTTATCCCGATCGAAGGTTTAGGCCAAAGCATGTCCGCTATTGAATACAGGGCCATTCTTAAATATCGTCTGATGATCCCAATGTACCAGGAGGATGACATCTGTCCGATGTGCCGTAAGGCCTGCCTGGATGAATACGGGGAACACGCGGTCCATTGTAAGGAGTTGCCCGGTTTTAAATATCGGCATGATTGGGTTCGAGACATTCTGTGGGACATTTTAAGACGGGCTGGGATCTCAGCCAAGAAGGAGGCCCCTGTAAACTTCCTCTCGGATCCAGCAGAAGGGAGATCCACCCTACGACCAGCAGATCTCCTTGTCTTTGGGTGGTCCGGGGGGAAGCATGCTTGTGTTGACCTGACGGGTGTATCTCCCCTAGTTGGGTTGAGGGATAGTGGCTTTGTTGCAGGGCAAGCGGTCCGAAAAGCAGAGGCAAAGAAGGTAGAAAAACATGCTAAAGCCTGCGAGGAGAACCAACACGTTTTTGTACCTTTGGCTTTTGACACCTTTGGTTCATTGGCACCGGAGGCTACCCGTTTCCTGACCAGGGTCCAGCGGGTTATTCACAGTAGTGTCTCGGCTCCGGGTGGACATGGTTATGTTTTTAGTAGATTAGGATTTGCTATCCAGAAAGGGGTGGCGGCGCAGCTTGTTGCCCGCTTGCCCGCTATCTTAATGTAATTTTCTTTGTCCTGGAATGAAGCCCAAAAACAAATATTGAAGCAGACTTTAAAAATTGTGTTTTTGAATCTGAATTATTGTACCGAATATTAAGGTGGGAAATTTAAAACATAGGATAGGGAATTGAGGAGGGAATTGATTTAAATGAAAATATTGTTAAAAGATGTGAAGGAGGGAAACAAAGAAATCTAAACAAATTACTTTGAAAAGTTTTAGTGACATATATAAAGAGTCATTAAAAACCTAAATTAGTGGCACAAAAGTTAAATGATACTAAAATGTGTGCTAAACAAATATGTCTTACTAAAAGTGTCACTAAAAACATAAACTAGTGACACTAAAACTAAATGCTACTAAATGTGTGTGTCACTATTTGGCATTTTTTTGTAGTGCCTCCCACAGAGCAGGAAAGTGAAATTGGGACTCGAGTTGCTGATTCTATGCAGGCTTTGAGTAGTGACTCCTTGGAAGCCATTTCACAGTTGAGCAATCAAGTTGGTGATGATGGTATCTCATCTCTCCGGTCATTGCTTGAGCCTTTTGTTATAGGTTCGGTTGATGTTGAAAGTTCCTCTTCCGGTGGGGATTAAAAAACTCTTTTTTGTTCATGACTTTGTTTATTTATATTTTATGTTGCACGTGTGTCTTTGTAAGTGTATGGTGTGGGTGTGTGCCAGTTGTCGTGATTATATTCAAATGTACTGACAATGATTTGACGACCATTAATGGCCTTTTGCATGTCATGATTGCATGACGTTACGAGTTGCCATTTTAACTATTTGCACAGATATTTGTGTCAGGGATATTAAAAGCGTATCTCTTGGTTTTCCCAAGAGGATCTATATAAGTCACTTGACTTATCAGATAGACCATTATTTCTTGTTCAAAAAATTTGCTTTTTTATTTCTTCTTTCTTTCATGGCGCGCCGATCATCTTCTATAACGGAACTATCAAGAGAGCTTGATGCTGTTGATGCTCTGCAAATGCTTTATCAATACTCTCGTGAGATGGATGCCCGTCGAGCTGCTCTTGAAGAGTTTAACCTTAGGTATGCTAACTATGTCCCTGCACGTCGATATGGGAAGATGTACTCTCGTGGTCCACGAAAGCTATTTTTTGAGGCGGATCGTGACGTTGGACAAGGTCCTTTACCAGATCATGATCCAAATGTGATTCAAGACATACCCGTGGGTCATGACCTGAATGTCGTCATGGCCGTTCCGGATGTTCATGTTCCAGTAGATCCTCTTGTTTTGATGGACCATGGTGATGGTCTCGTTGACAATCAAGAGGATCCTTATGCTGGAGTTATTGAATATGTTCCTAACCCTCCAGTTCCTCTGCCCGTTCCGGAAGAGGAGCTACTGTACACCCCTGCAGAGGTGTTGGCGATTCTGGACGGTAGGCTTTGAAGATCTTTATGCCTGTGAATAGGCTGATTTTTGTTTTGTCTAGCTAGTATTTTGTAAGGAAATGGCATATGGATTTTTGTCCTGCCTCCTGTTTTTTTCATGTTCATGACTAAGTTTTGGGCGTAAAACATCAATGTATAAAGATGCTGTAAATATTGCCGTAATAGGCGTTTATTAACACGATCTGCCGTGATTATTATTATAATGTTTACATAGAGTATGTCTAGCATAAAACATTAATGGTTCGTGCCTTGACTTGTGCCTAATTAGACGTAACATTTCTTTAGCTGTGCCGCGTTCCATGTCCGGGGGATTGGTTCCCCGTTTAACTGTTTCAGGGAGTATGCTCCCTTTCCCAGTACCTCAGCTATCTCGTACGGCCCTTCCCAGTTTGGTCCCAACTTTCCTTGGGCTGCGGTTCTGCTTGCTTCATTATCCCGCATCACCAGCTCTCCTGCTTTGAATGTTTTTTCCAGTACCCTCTTGTTATAATATTTTTCTAGAAGTCTTTTGTATCGTGCTTCATTGATGCATGCTGTTTTACGGCGTTCTTCCAGCACTTCCAGGTTTTCCCGGATTAATTCTTCATTCCTGCCCTGATTGATGTTTCTTCTTCCAATTTCTGCCGGAATCATTGCTTCCGAGCCAAACGTCAGACTAAATGGCGTCTCTCCATTGCTTGTCTTTGGCATAGTCCTGTGTGCCCACAGGACATGCGGCAATTGCTCAACCCACGATTTTCCTTCCGCATCCAGCCTTTTCTTCAAACCGTCCAGGAAGCTTCGATTTGTTCTTTCGACCTGGCCGTTGCCTTGCGGGTGTGCCACGGAAGTGAAAATCTGTTGGATGTGCAGCTCCTTGTACCATTCTTTAAGTGTCTTATCCGTGAATTGTGTCCCGTTATCGCTGACAAGATATAATGGAACCCCGAAACGGCAAACTATGTGTTCCCATAGGAATTTTTTGATATTCATTGCCTCGATTTTTGCCAATGGTTTTGCCTCCACCCATTTGGTGAAATAATCCACAGCAACCACCAAATATTTCAATTTCCCCGGGGCCAAAGGAAAAGGTCCCACCAAATCGACCCCCCATTTTTGGAATGGCCACGCAGCTGTGACCGGAATTAGATTGTTCTTCGGTCGTATGGTCTGTGGTGTGTACTTCTTGCAACTGATGCATTTTTGTAGTTCTTCCACAGCCATATTATGCATCCCCGGCCAGAAATAGCCTGCATTGGTTATTTTAGCTACTACTGCCCGGGGACCTGCATGTATGCCACATATTCCTGCGTGGATATCCTGTATTAAGAATCTTGCTTCGTATGGAGTTACACACCTCAGAGCTGGACCCAGGTATGACTTCCGATACAATGCTCCTCCATGTATCTCGTACTGCAAGGCCTTGGTCCGTATCTTCATTGCCTCCCCCTTGTTTTCCGGCAGTATCCCTTTTTCCAGGTACTGTTGAATTGGGGTCATCCATGACACTTCTGACATGTAGATATTGTGCACTTCTGTCTCCTGTGTTGATGGTTGCTTCAAAGTTTCGATGTGAACGTCTTCTTCAGTGCCCGAGGATGCCAACTTACTGAGAGCGTCTGCGATGTCATTCTTGTGTCTTCGTACATGAGTTAGTGTAACTTTCTCGAATTTTGACATTAGCTCTTTCGTCATTCCCAAGTATTTCGCCATCGTGTCATCCTTAGCTTCATAAGATTCGTTGACTTGGTTGTTTACCAACAACGAATCTACATGGGCGTCCACCTTCTTTGCTCCCATCGATAGTGCCAGCCGCATGCCGGCTAGAAGTGCTTCATATTCTGACTGATTGTTTGAGCAATCGAAATCAAAACGTAGTGCGTGCAAGGATCTAGTCCCCTCCGGGATGATCAGCACGAGCCCGGCCCCTGATCCTTTGCTACTGGACGACCCGTCCGTGTACAACTGCCATGCCAGATCATTGCTTTCCGGTGTAGCCGTGTTGTTGTTCCCTGGAACCTGTACCGTTTCATTTTCCGGGATCTCAGCCATGAAGTCTGCTATTACTTGTCCTTTGATGGACGTCCTCTTCTTGAATGTTATATCCAGGGCCCCTAATTCAATGGCCCATTTTGCTAATCTTCCTGAAACTTCTGGCCGGTTCAGAACTTGTGCCAGAGGAAACCCGGTTAAGACTTCAACTTTGTGTCCTTGGAAATATCGACGCAGCCGGCGGGATGCATGTATCAAAGCCAGCACCAATTTTTCCAACGTAGGATATCTTCCCTCCGGATCAAAAAGGACCCGGCTAATGTAATACACCGGTGTCTGTAGATTTTCCCGCTCTACCAGCAAGACTGCACTGACCGCGTGATGCCCAGCCGCTAGGTACATCTTCAGGATCTCCCCGGGTCTTGGGGCCGTGAGTGTTGGTAAGTTGCTGATGAACTTTTTCATCTCCTGGAATGCCTTTTCTGCTTCCTCTGTCCATTTGAATCTGTTCGTGTTCAAGCATTCTTTCAAAATTGATATGAAAGGAAGAGATCTCTCCGCGTGTCGTGCCAGGAAACGATTGATGGCTGCTAGCCTTCCATTCAAGGTTTGGGCTTCTTTCAATGTCTTTGGAGATGGCATGCTAGTGATGGCTATCACTTTTTCAGGGTTGACCCGAATTTCCGTCTTTTGACACTACCACAGCAAGGAACTTCCCTTCTTCCATTCCAAAGAAGCATTTTCCCGGGTTTAGTTTGATGTTGTAATCCCGCAGCGTCTTGAAGGTTTCTTCGATATCCGCTATGATTTTTCCTCAGTGCAGTTTTGATGACCAGGTCGTCGACGTAAACTTCGAGATTACGGCCAATCTGCTTTTCGAACGCTTGGTCCATTAACCTTTGATATGTGGCTCCTGCGTTCTTTAATCCGAAGGGCATCTTTGTGTAACAATATATACCGGCATCGGTGTGAAATGTCGTCTTCTCCTCGTCTTCCCGCGCCATCTTTATCTGGTGGTACCCTCTGTACGCATCGAGGAAACACTTGAACTTGTATGGTGCTAAGGAATCTACCTTGAGATCGATCTCCGGCAAAGGGTATGCGTCTTTTGGGCATGCCTTGTTTAAGTCCTTGTAATCTACACACATTCGCCAGGTTCCGTCGTGTTTCCTGACCATGACTGGGTTGGCAACCCACGTATGATACTTGGTCTTTTTTAGGATGCCCGCTTCTTCTAGCTTTTTTACTTCTTGAACTATCGCCGCCCTCCTTTCAGGAGCCATGCTCCGCCTCTTCTGGGTGACAGGTTTGATGGACAGGTATGTCGACAGCCTGTGTTCTGCTTTTGATCTTGATATGCCTGTCATGTCAGCGTGTTTAAAAGCAAATATATCCATGTTACTCCTTAGCACCTGTTTAAGCCTATCCCGTGCCGTTGTAGACAAAGTATCTCCTATCGTGACTGTCTGTTCGGGGTATTCTGTGTTCAATACCCATCTCTCCGGATCGATGAGCCCTATAGGTGCTTGACAATATGGTTTTCGGTCAGTGGTCGCACAAGCTTTGTCTCCGGACTCCGTGACTACCCCTTGAGGGGTAGGAAACGTCGTAAATCCTCTGGCCGTTGAAACCAAGGCGTCAATCTTTCCGAGAGTGTATCGTCCGATGATCACGTTAACTGGGAGTTGGCTGGGATGACCAGGAAGGTTACCAGTACTGTACGCTCTTTTCGTCCATCTCCTATGGTGACTGGAAATGTTAGTTGTCCCAGGGGCTCAATGCTTTCCCCCGTGAAACCTCTTACAGGTCCTCTGGCGGGCTCGAGCATTCTCTGGTCTTCTGGACGCATACGCCGGAAACATGGCTCGTATATGATATATTCCGAGCTCCCCGTGTCCACCAGGATTCTTTTCATGCTATAGTCTCCCACCGCCGCGGAGATTACCAAGGCCTCCATGCTTAACATCCGGTAATGAGGAGGTATGGTAATAGTTGCCTCCGTCCATGGTTCTATTTTCTCAAACGATCTCTTTCGATCGTATCTTGATTCAAACTTTACCATATTTATTTCCCAAGGCCTTTTTCCTGCAGCCTTCTCTGCTCCGGATGACGAGGTATTTGGCTTTATGATGTGCTCAAAGTGGTTTAGTAAAAACTAACTAAATTAACCTAAACTAGACACTCTAAGTTTTAAATTTATAACCTAAGACTCTCTAAACCTAAACCACACAACCGGCAAGTGTACCGGTCAGTGCAGTACAGCTAAAGTAAGTCCGAGTATCGAACCCACGAGACTCTAATGGAAAACGTAAACTAGACTCGACCACTTATCTACAAACTGACTTAATAATGTTTTGTTGCTTAAAAGGGGGGGTTTTCTAATAAACTAATAAAAATAAATAAAATAAAACTTAAATAATTGAGGACACAAGCTTGGAACTAGAACTAAAATCAGGTGATGGGAAGGCACTACCTAGGCTAGAATCCTACACATGAATGATAAATTTCTAATGGCTATGGAACTGGCGTGGAACCGGGATCTTTAAATACTAAACATCAAGAATAAACTAGACACCCTCGACCCTTTTCAAGGGGAAACCCTAGAATACTGTTGTGCCGTTAAACCACCGGTTGAGAGGTTACCCTCACAGGCTTACCTACTCGAATCTTAAAGTACCCGCTAGACAGTCTACCTCACAGCGCGAAAGTCACAATACACCCTAAAGTGCAAGGGGTAACTACAATATTTCTGATAAGACTTGGCCTACAAGGAATGCTAGGGAAACTAGGAAGATCTTCTCACAAAGCCTCTAGAACTAGCAATTTAACACCCTAGACAGACCAACAATCTCGCACCTCACAGCTATTGAGAATTGGTAGAACACTTAGAATCATCTAACTAACAATTACAACTCCTATGGATAACCTGCAGAAATTAACCATAAACTAGTTGCTAACACCCAGTCCGCAACCTAACCCGCATTCATACATGAAAGACATTCACAAAAACGCAAGTGGAGTTTATAAAAATTAATTAAACAAAACTAAATATGCATATACATCAAACCAGAAAATAAAGAGTTCTTTACTTTAAAATTCAACCCACAACCAAAAAGTTCCAAGACCAAAAGAAAATAAATCAAACATGTGCAATCATCTTTAACCTAGGTAGCGTAAAGGTCTAGCCAATAAAAGGCATGATAAAATCAAAACAAATAAAACTAAACATATTCATGGCGTTCACAACGGGTTAGAATAAATAAATAATAAATATTGAATTAGAACCGACCCGTGCTGGCACCTATACCTCAAGCCTTGATTCCCTCCTCTTCAAAAATAATAATATGCAGCTCTGTTGTATGCTCCTTTGATAATATTTTTTTCGTCGCTGTGATGCTCCTCCAAAGAAAATATCTCCCCCCCAAATAAAAATGATGCGGCGCCTCCCTAATAGAATATTATTATTGTTCTCCTCTTCTCTAATCCTCTGGCCCTTTTCTGTTCCTTCAAGAATATATTCGCTGCCCTTCAAATTTCCAAATTGGAATTTTGGGCCATGGCCCGTGAGAAGTGACAATAAAGTCAAGTTTGACTTATTTATTTATTTATTATTATTATTATTATTATTATTATTATTATTATTATTATATACAGCATTCTAGCTCCATGCTCTTGACTCGGGTGTTTTTGGCTTGACCAAAGTTGCTCATTTACGCTCCAACGTCCATTCAAACACCTACTAAAATATAAAATAAATACATAAGTACTAAAAACGACGCAAAACTAATAAAAATCTATAAAAACCTATACTAAATAAATTAGACCGGTACAAGCCTAAAACTAATAAAAACATTATCTAAACGACTCGAAAACTGTACAAACTTTACACTGGAAATAGATGTATTTTACAATACATCAAATATCCCCACACTTATGTTTTTTCGTCCCTGAAAAAGAATTATGCTATGGAATCACAGTTAGGTTTACATCCGGTTTCAAAACATAGGTTACTTAATTAATAATCTACTAACGTGTTGATTGCGATTGCAGGTATACTGATCCTCTTAAACCCAAACCGGTTTCTAAGCCCCTATTTATTTATGTTAAGTTCATGTTGATTAGTCTATCTAGGGTCTCACTCAAAGGAAGCCACAGTTCCTCCTAATCCCGCCCTCAAGCTTATGAAGCTAAAGGAACGACCAATTGACCATTTCCCAACCGTCTTATGTAGAAAACCAAGAGAATTTAAAATCACTATTTTTTTTTTTGGGCATACTTAACTCAGAGGGTGTGACCAATCCAAGTCGCTATCCCAGTGGCCAGGCACCTTAAGCTTCAGCAATTTTTTTTTTTCATCTCCGCATACTTAACTCAGAGGGTGTGACCAATCCAAGTCGCTATCCCAGTGGCCAGGCACCTTAAGCTTCAGCATTTTTGCTTTGATTTCTATTTTTTTTAAGTGATTAGAAATTCTAACAGTTTTCTACTTATAACGGTGCTTCTTATACTATTTTTGGCGGTTTCGGTCTCCCCGTTTCTCCTAGATGAGAACCCACAAAATAGCCTAACATAATTAATTTATTACTTTTCAAAGGAAACCTTTCTACCGACCGAGCCTACCCACATATCCCAAATCAGACACGTTTTCAATCAATTTTAATCTCTTATTATACATACTATTTGAAAACCGGACACCTAACTTTACCTATCATTTTCCATATTTTATATAATGCAAACTTCAAAATCAGGGACCCTTTTTTTTTTCAAATTTTTCATTTTTTTTTGACTCAAAATGACTCTATATACAAACCAAACGACAGTTTCTCATCCCCACACTTAAACTCTACATTGCCCTCAATGTAGGAATAGAAAACGACTCAAAACAAAAATAAATTCCGAATACAAAAAAAAAAAAAAAAAAAAAAGACAAGGGCAAATTGGAAAGGACTTAGCTGGTTTATTAACGCGTAAGCTCCAAAAAAAATCTAGTCCAATCCAGCTCGATCGTATAGCATTTCATTTGCGATCGGCTCTGACACAGTGGTAAACTCTGGGCTTGCCTTGATAAATGATAAACAGCTTCAGAATCACCCGAATGGAGATTGGGTACGGGTGGTGCAATCCAAACCTGCGCAAAACGAAACAGACAAAACCCGAGCATAATACCGAACCACACAAAAATAAAAAGACTCAAACTACTAACTTAGACTCATAATATAACAACAAACAAGAAGACGTACCTGCTTGGCAAAATGGCGGTGAATGGTGGTAGAACCAAATGGGTATAAGGAAAGAAAAAAAAATACGGTTCTCACTCAACGTGAAGGACACTGGTGATCACAACACGCGTCGCAAGCGAAAAAAAATATAACTTTCCGGGGTAATTGCTGTCGCATGAGGCGAACAGGTCAGCCCAGACTCATCTCATTACGTGAAAAGTCTTTTTTCACAGAAAGTTAATTAAATTTTTTTTTTTATTTTTTTTTAAGAAAAATTCTCTTATTACCCAAACCTCCATCAAAATTCCCAATCATAAAAAAATATATAAAGATAAATACATGGGACCCGCTCATGTGAAATTTCCTTTACCTAAACAAACACGCAAACCTGCAAACAGACTCAAAGAAACAAAAACAAATATAAAATAAGTATAAAAATAAATTTGCAAACTCTACAGAGCCTCCCCACACTTAAAGTTAATCAGGGGGCTTCTCTTTTATCTGGACCCGATCTAACCCGTTTAATTCCACCCGGTCCTCGTTAACAATTGAGTATTTATTAGTGGAATTGAAAAATAATCTAAGCATTCTTAACGGGTCAGACCACCAAAATTTAAACTTACCTGGATTGAACCGGATGCGTGGCATGTAGCAAGAAGACTGATCGTGCTTGACTTTCACTGGCTTCTTCTTCTCCAACTCGTGCCAGCCATTGATCCTCTTCCGGTTCCGATTTTTTCATTTTCTCTTCCTTGCCCTCTCCCGTGGTGCTGTTGATTTTAAAGTTCCATCTATCACTAATATCACGGGCCAGCTATGGTGCGCTTCTTCTACTACCATTTCCACGGGATGATCCCCACACTTAGTTCTCTCATCTGGTGCAGGTTCAGTCATGTCGGTCGGTTCACCTTCAAGTAGGGCATCTAGGTATGCTATATCCCCATCGGGATCAGACTCCCCTAAATCTTCATAAACAGGCAAACCCTCTAACTCCAGATCTAAAAACTCATCCTCTTCAGACAATGAATTCTCACCCATCTCATTGTCTTCCTCTGCACCAAACATCATATCAACGGAATCTCCCAATTCCACTTCTTCTTCAATCCCTTCTTTCCTCGTAAACGACCTTTGATACGCCGCCCATTCTTCTTCGTCGTCCTCTTCGTCAGAGTCACTCCCAAAATCATATATAGTAACCTGTGGCACCGGAGGTGGGACTTCAACGTCCATTTTCGTCTCCGTGATTGGGATGATCTCTTCATCTGACTCATCTGTGTATTCCATGATCGGCTCTTTCCCTTCTTCTGGAAACGTTGGGAACAACTCCCCTCGAGCGTTCATGTACCCGAGGTAGTTGCCCTCCTCATCATATGTATAACCAACTTTAGGCAGCTGCTCTTGCTGAACTTTTTCTTCTTCTTCCTTTAATCTCCTAGCAATGTCTTCTACTGTTCGTTGAAGATCTAAAAGAGCAGTCTGTCGGTTTTTCAGGATGGTGTCGTGCTCTGCTAACATTTTCTGGGTATTTTCATCTTTAGCAACTAATAATGTCAACAGACTTTTGATTTCACTCCAAACATTACCACTATCCTCACAAGAAGTGCTTCCAGAAAATTGATCAGGATACTGATTATAATGTGGCTGCTGATACGAGTCATCATAATAATTTGTAGGACATCCCTGTGAATAATATGGCTGCGGCTGCACAAAGGAATTAGCACAATAATGTGCAGAGGACCCCGCATTTTGTGGAAATCTAACGGTAAAATAGGGTCCTCCACAAATTTCAAACATATTTACAGACTCGACAGAAATTAAAATACACAAACAATTAGACTCCTACGACTCACTATACAAAAAGACAGACTCAACACAAAACACAAGTAGCACCGATATAGCAGATAAGTGTAATCAAAGCTAGTAAACGCAATCGCCAAGAGTCCCCGGCAACGGCGCCAAAAACTTGATGTGCTCAAAGTGGTTTAGTAAAAACTAACTAAATTAACCTAAACTAGACACTCTAAGTTTTAAATTTATAACCTAAGACTCTCTAAACCTAAACCACACAACCGGCAAGTGTACCGGTCAGTGCAGTACAGCTAAAGTAAGTCCGAGTATCGAACCCACGAGACTCTAATGGAAAACGTAAACTAGACTCGACCACTTATCTACAAACTGACTTAATAATGTTTTGTTGCTTAAAAGGGGGGGTTTTCTAATAAACTAATAAAAATAAATAAAATAAAACTTAAATAATTGAGGACACAAGCTTGGAACTAGAACTAAAATCAGGTGATGGGAAGGCACTACCTAGGCTAGAATCCTACACATGAATGATAAATTTCTAATGGCTATGGAACTGGCGTGGAACCGGGATCTTTAAATACTAAACATCAAGAATAAACTAGACACCCTCGACCCTTCTCAAGAGGAAACCCTAGAATACTGTTGTGCCGTTAAACCACCGGTTGAGAGGTTATCCTCACAGGCTTACCTACTCGAATCTTAAAGTACCCGCTAGACAGTCTACCTCACAGCGCGAAAGTCACAATACACCCTAAAGTGCAAGGGGTAACTACAATATTTCTGATAAGACTTGGCCTATAAGGAATGCTAGGGAAACTAGGAAGATCTTCTCACAAAGCCTCTAGAACTAGCAATTTAACACCCTAGACAGACCAACAATCTCGCACCTCACAGCTATTGAGAATTGGTAGAACACTTAGAATCATCTAACTAACAATTACAACTCCTATGGATAACCTGCAGAAATTAACCATAAACTAGTTGCTAACACCCAGTCCGCAACCTAACCCGCATTCATACATGAAAGACATTCACAAAAACGCAAGTGGAGTTTATAAAAATTAATTAAACAAAACTAAATATGCATATACATCAAACCATAAAATAAAGAGTTCTTTACTTTAAAATTCAACCCACAACCAAAAAGTTCCAAGACCAAAAGAAAATAAATCAAACATGTGCAATCATCTTTAACCTAGGTAGCGTAAAGGTCTAGCCAATAAAAGGCATGATAAAATCAAAACAAATAAAACTAAACATATTCATGGCGTTCACAACGGGTTAGAATAAATAAATAATAAATATTGAATTAGAACCGACCCGTGCTGACACCTATACCTCAAGCCTTGATTCCCTCCTCTTCAAAAATAATAATATGCAGCTCTGTTGTATGCTCCTTTGATAATATTTTTTTCGTCGCTGTGTTGCTCCTCCAAAGAAAATATCTCCCCCCCAAATAAAAATGATGCGGCGCCTCCCTAATAGAATATTATTATTGTTCTCCTCTTCTCTAATCCTCTGGCCCTTTTCTGTTCCTTCAAGAATATATTCGCTGCCCTTCAAATTTCCAAATTGGAATTTTGGGCCATGGCCCGTGAGAAGTGACAATAAAGTCAAGTTTGACTTATTTATTATTATTATTATTATTATTATTATTATTATTATTATTATTATTATTCTAGCTCCATGTTCTTGACTCGGGTGTTTTTGGCTTGACCAAAGTTGCTCATTTACGCTCCAACGTCCATTCAAACACCTACTAAAATATAAAATAAATACATAAGTACTAAAAACGACGCAAAACTAATAAAAATCTATAAAAACCTATACTAAATAAATTAGACCGGTACAAGCCTAAAACTAATAAAAACATTATCTAAACGACTCGAAAACTGTACAAACTTTACACTGGAAATAGATGTATTTTACAATACATCACTTTACATCTCTCACCAAATGTACTAATTTTTCCGCCTTGAAGAAATATTCGATTTGCTTCTTCAGCTGGAAGCAGTCGTTTGTTTCGTGTCCAACACCTTTATGGTAAGCACAGTATTTAGATTTGTCTTGTGATGGTGACTCCTTCAGTGGGCGGGGCGTATTAAGCCTTAAGTCTTCGGACTCCAATATCTGGAGTGGTGTTTTCGTCAATTCCGGATATTCGAACCTTGGCTTCGAGCTTTCTCCTTTTCCCACGAAAGTGTTCTGGGACCTTTCAAATCGTCGTCGGTCGTCTCTTCGGTCTTCCCGGCTGTCATTTCGGGAGTACGGATGTCTGTCAGATCTTCCTTTATTTCTGGAACTTTGTTGATCCCGGGAGCCCTCAGAGTTTTTTGTCGCTTCTTGTCTCTTTCTTACAGTATGGTTCATGGCTATGGATTTCTCTTGTTTCACGTAAGCCTTTGCGATAGTCATCATTTCATCCATGGTCTGTGGATACCCCGTCGGGCCATGTAATTTTCGTAGTAAACCATCATCATTCACCCCCATGGTGAAAGCAGTACATGCTAATTCTTCGGTGAGCCCGGGGATCTGCAATCTCTCTTTATTGAATCGAATGATAAAATGCTCCATTGACTCATTGTCCCTCTGTCGTATATGCATTACCTCGTCTCTGTACTTGGTATGCCTTCTCTGTTGACTGAACTGTTGTGAGAAACCCTTTACGATTTCCTTCCAATTGGATATGGACCCGGGTGGTAAGCTATCCCACCAGCTCGTGCGGCTCCAACAAGGGTCTGGACAAACATGTGGCACCAGGCTTGCATGGGCCAATCCTTCGACCGTCCTGCCGACTCGAAAATACTCATATGGTCGTCCGGGTCCCCGGTCCCGTCATATTTTCCCACAGTTGACGGTAGCTTTAGATTGGGAGGCAATGGGGCATTGGCTATCCGGGCGGTGAATTTCGAGTATGTAATCATTTCCGGAGGTCGGTAGGGTCGAGTCAGGTCTTCGTCATCCCCTTCTTCTTCATGACCGGGAGCTTGGGTACGTGTTACGTCTTGCATCCCGGGCTGTGACACCCTAGGCAATGGCTGACTCGATACCGGTGTGTCTTCATAAGACAACCTCGTCCCCGCTCTTCCGAGGTGAGTTTCCATATTTTGTCGAATCGGATGGGTTGTACTCCTCGGTCCTGTGGGCATGGGTTGAACCGGCGGGTACATGTAAGGAAAAGTGTATGGATGAGGGCTTCCCGCTACAAGAGGGTACATGTATCCGTAAGGTGGTACCGGAAACTGTGGTAAGTACGAGTGATTCTGTAACACCCCAACCGATGGCGGAATCATCGAGGTGCCACGTAGTGACGATTGTTCAAAAGCTCATGGTACTAAAATGTAAATATTATTGAATAAACCAAAATTTGTCTTACATGGAAATGGAAATACATTGTCTAAATGAAATGTAAATATTGAAATAACTGAATTAAAATAAAGCACTAAATGTCTCTTGTTAAAGCACTAGATCAAACTGCACCTGAAACATGTACAAAATAGATTTGGTCAACATATGAAATGTTGGTGAGCATTCCTAGTTTTGATATATATAGTAGGTTAAAAAGTTATACAATTCAAGTGCAAGCTACAGTGCAAATATGTAAACTATGTATCATACAAATGAGCGAAATCAACCCTGTGACTGTATAATGTACTGTAAGAACGGCGGTGTACTTATCCAATAAATGGATAAAAGCTTAACACTGGCCACGGATTCTCCGATGAAAAAGGGGGAGAATCAATCTAGGCGGGTTGTCAATCCAAATAGCGCTATCCAATGTTAAGGTCGGCTTGTACCATGTTAATGATTTCACTAAGTACAAATGTATTCCACATGTATTGTCTAAGCATAAAGCACGTTGTAAGCAATGCACATAGTACTAGAATTGTATTTATGAAAATGTAAATTGTATTTGAAATTTGTAATAGTGTACATGTAACACCCCAAAAATGTATAAAAGCAAAAAGGGGATAGGAAGTACTCACAGTTCACGTAATAGCTTGAAATTGAACTGGACAACGAAATATGCGTTGGAAATATTCCAAAGAATCAACCTAAAGAATTTGATAATGTGTAAGGAATAACTCTAGGATACATGTACTTCTAGGGTTTCGAATTGGGGATAAACGTTTATTTGATTAATAAACAATTTGTTTGTTAAATATAAGAAATTTAATGAATAAATAAGTAAAAGTCTCTTTGTAAAATTTTAAGTTGAATATAGTCACAACATAAGGTTTTAAGTATGAAAATAATTTTTATAAAATTATTTTCTTGAAAATAGAATATTTAATCTAATTATTTCAAATTGTCAAAATATGATTTTTAATATCTAAAAATATTAAAATTAAAGAATTCTTGAATTAAAAATTGTATTTCTGTTCCAAATGAATAGAAATAATTTATGTAAAATTTTGGTACAAAAATATTGTAAAATGAATTTATTATGAATTAATTATGATTAAAACTAACAAAAATTGATTAAAAATATTAAACAATCGGTTTTTCAGAAAAAAAATTATTTCTGAAATGTATATTGTTACACAAGTTTAGAATAATTTTTGTGAAATTTTATAAAATCGTTTAGATATTTTTATAGAATTTAATAAATTTAAATGAATAAACTTGTATTATTAATAATATATATTAAATAAATTATTTTTGAAAAACTAAAAAATTGGATGATGAACTTTATCATCTGGAGATCACATAATAATTTTTATAGAATTTATAAACCACATTTAGTATTTAAAAACTATTTTTTAAAAGTTTAATATGTAAAATATATGTATATAAAAAGGGAAAAAAAAGTTTGTAGGTTGCAGGGATCGAACCCCAGACCTGATCCGGTTCAGAGCTTTTGTGAGAAGGGGCCAACCAGCTGATCTATGCGTTCGTTTTGTTTATTTCCTGTTCTAAAATAATTATATACAAAAACTGTTTGTGTTCTTCCCCAATACATCTAAGAACCCTAGTTTTATCAATTGATCCAATTAACAAGAATTAACCCCAGGGACTATAGGGTTATTAATTGGACCATATCAAAGAACAAAAACATGTATTTAATCGGGGCTTACAATACACGAGGCTATCAGAAGATCGAGTCAACGAAAAAGTCAACAGTTCTTGAAATCGTGGATTAAAGCTTGAACAGGAAGATTTGAGAGCAAGGGAAAGAATTTTCGGCACATTTAGAATGAAAAGGAGTGTTCAATTCATAGTGTTCCCACAGATTAGTTGATTTAGAAATTTTGACCAAGCTTTGAATGAAATCGCGTGATAATTGTTTAAATTGGAGAGATTGGCTAATTAAACGCGATAATGTGCACAATGGTTGACGCGAATTTAAATTTTCGGTCAAAGGGGGCATTAAATGGTGATTCCCATTATTCAGCTGCTGTCCCCTTTTTTTGCCTATCATCGTCGCACAGTAGCTATCAGGGGAAGGAAGATGAAGTTGGACTAGGCTAGGGTGGGTTTAAATACATATTGAGATGGGTTTAAATAAAGAAAGGCTTCATAGCTCAATGGTTCAGCGCGTTGGTGTTACTTGGCTCCTGCCCGGGTTCGAGTCCCGGCAGGGCATAATTTTTTTTTTTTTTTTTGAACAGAATGGAGGGGAAAGGGAAGTGGGCTGGACTGATGGGCCCTTGGGCTTCTGCTGTTGGGCTCAGCAGTAACAAGAGATGAAATGGTTGGGTTATTGGGTTAAAGGTTATGGTTTGGTTTGGGCTTGACAAGTGAGGGTGTTTATAGATATATATATATATATAATCTGATTTTTTTTTATTATTATTATTATTATTATATAGAAATAAAATGAAAAGAAAAAGTGACGGATGTCACAGCATCCCCTACTTTTAGAAACTTCGTCCCGAAGTTAATAGTAACATAGGGTTATGGATGTTAGGGTAAAAATTAAGATAACTGTGGTTTGGAAAATTTGAGTAATTTGGATAAGAGGCTTGATAGGTGTGAGTTAAGGATTAGGTTCGTCTTGAATAATAAGGAAAATAAGGATCTAGTAACTCACTAAGTTTCAAGTTTTAGGAATCCTATGATAAATGTACGAGTTGATTGACTACAGAAAGACTAAATGAACTAACAAGTAACAGAGTTTGTTCCTGGTCCGACTTCCAGTCTCATTTTCAATGCATCATTAGTGTTTGTATACAGGGTGTACCGGAGCTAACCCACCACACCTTTGATACCTTGAAAACGTACTGGACGTCTACCAAAAACTCTAATAGAATTTCACACTACCCTAATGTACCTGTAAATTCATGATTACGTTCCGGACCGGAATCATCAATTTACCATACATTAGGGTTTTATGTCCTTCTATGATCCTATTCTAACAACACATTAACGCAAATAAATTTCACAAGAAGATGTCACATCAAACACGTTGAGTTACAATGAGATGTTATCAATGAAATGAGGCCATGTAATAATGGGGTCAATTGCATGGGTTCGCAATGACTTGTAAGCATTTAAGTATGGGCTACCACTCGTCCGAGGAGCCCTTTAAATGAAATGTTTATCTGAGTTGCGTGGATAATACACACACGCAAGCAAGTTTGTAAGTACTAAGGCCATTAAGTGTAAGTGTTATCATGAATAATTAAATGTTTACGAGTATCATGAATAATTCGATGTTCAATGAATAGTCAAATTAAGGGAAAAATCAGGTTTCATATGACAAACAATGATGTTTTTAGAAAAGCTTTGTAGGATTAAATAAGTATTTTGATTTCCCTGGAAGTCAAGACCAAATGTTTCAGTAAAATGTAAGGTAGAATCTGAAACTTATACGATATAAAGTAAACGTAACCGAATTTGATAAATTTCCAATCTATGTTCGTACGCAATAGTATGCAAGGAAATTTCTAGATGTTGTATGCTAATGAGTGCGACAAAATTGGGTACAAAATGAAAATAGAATTATGAAAATGAAAACACAAGTATTGGATTCTCGAGTCTTAGGAAGATCCCATTCATGGCTTAGCCAGTGGGATCAATGTCATCCTGACCGTCTGCTTCGTTGATATTGATATCGAAAGCTTGTCCATGTGCCACCAGGTTCACATTATTCAATTTGGGACATTGAGGTAGCATGTGGTTAGGGTCTCTACAATGATAACATGCCCGACCGTTAGTAATCTGTAGTGGTTTCTGGGCAGCTGTTTGATGATTATCTTGCGTCCAATCTGTTACACGACAAGTAGTGACAAAGTGTCCAAACCTTCCACATCTAGTGCATTGACGACATGGAAGATTCGCAGGGTGATGATACTTGCAAGTGTTGCATTGAGGATGGATTCCCATGTAGGCCTTCTTGTTAGGAGGCTGAGTCACAGGATCCACAACGGCATGATTCTGATTATCGCCCATTCGTTTCTTAGAGTTCGAAGCAGTAGTGGCGGCCTTTGCTAAAAGAGTCTTAGATGATTCAACAGCATGGGTGGCTTTCTCAGCAGACGTCTTGGTGCCCTTCCTAACCAGGTTTCCTTTCCTTACATGTTTGTCTGTCAAAGTGGCTGCAAGTTGGATGGCTTCTTCTACCGTAGTAGCTTTGCTTCCAGTGACTACGTCTTGGATCAGGTCAGGTAATCCCTCGATATATTTCTCGATTGCTCGAGAAACCGGGGTGACCATGTGTGGAACCAATATGATAAGCTCATGATATCGGGTATTATACGCAAGATTCTCTCCACTGTCTTGTTTGAGCTCACGAAATTCATCCTCCAGTTTTCTGATTTCGTTCCTCGGGCAGAATTTGGCGATCATGAGTTCCTTAACTTCAGTCCAAGATAATGATAAAGCAACATCAGCTCCTCGATTGCGCTTTTCGCCATTCCACCAGGTTAGCGCTCCCTTTTGGAGGACACTAGTAGCATAGCGAACGCGGAGTTCATCGGGACATTCACTGTTCACAAAAGTACTCTCCATGCTTTCAAACCATTGGAGGAGGCCAGTAGCACCCTCCTCACCAGCGAATTTTGTGGGGTTGCAGGAGTTAAAGTGTTTGAAAGTGCACCGAAATTGAGTCGTACTCCCTGTGTTGGCACTGTTACTATTCTGGGTTATCTCACTGACAAGGTTTGGGATCGCTGCAACAATTTCCTTAGCGACTAAAGATGCGAGGTGTAACGACCTGAAGTGTTACGGGTCTCTTAAACGGGTCGGATCGTACCCGACCACCCGATTACTTATTAAATATTCCAGTTCGAATCTCGCGACTAACCGTTTTAATCGATTTTATAAATAATAATTATGGGAATTTTATTATCTCGATAAAACGCTCCTTATCTTCTATTAAAACATTTCTTAGTTTATGATAATACCTGTTACCAAACACCCGCGTCTCAGTTATTATCCTTGTTGCCAAACGCCCCTTTATTTTATCCCCTTTTATAAACCACCCTCTCCTTATCTCGCTGCCCTCTCTCCTTCTATATGATATACAGACACACACACTTTGTGTGTGTAAACTCCAACTCTCTGATAAGAGGCTCGCCGGACCACCACATCTCCGGCCGCCGCGCCGCCGCTCGTCTTCTTCCTCCCCAACTATCAAACCTCCAACCCGATAATAATCATACCCGGTAACCTTTAATCTGTTCCTGTTCTGAACGCAAACCCGGTACCCAACCCGTAAACCATATTATAAACCACCCTGTTCGTCTTCCCCTGTCCTGCTCTAAGTCAATAACCATCATTAAACCCAACCCGATAAAACCCCCGGTTCATCCCTCTGTTCCAGTAAAGGGCCGGACAGTCACCGGTCTTGGTGACTGTCGTATATAACCATCATCGTGCTCACCTTCGGCTATCCTTATAATCTTTACAACCACCTCCTTTATCCCGATAATAATAATAACAAACCGGTAACTCACCTTATTCCGATCTCAGTTTATGTTAAGCGAAGACCAACAGTCACCGGTCATGGTGACTGTTATCAGTAAGCCCTAATCTTCACTCGTCTGCGACGGTTAGCGGCTCTGGTAACCCCTTTCCCGATCCATCTGTTAGTCGAACCCAACCCGTTAACCTGCTGTCACTATTTAACGAGCCAGACAGTCACCGGATATGGTGACTGTCATCAGATCTGATGTGCATATCTGCTCGGGAATCATAACCGGAGTGTTCGTATATTATAACCGGGTAGTTTGAGGCCTTCGGTTGATTCCCGTTATATTCTGGTTTGTGTTATATTCTCTGTCGAGCCTTCGGTTAGCTTCCGGTCAGTCTCCGGTAAGGTCCGGTTGACCTCCGGTCTCATACCAACGATTATTCGAAAGGTATAATCTTTAACAGTTATTATAAATATGTTGGTATTAATCATTGATACCCGATTATAATACTGTTTCTGTGATTATTGCAAGGTACCGTTAATCCAATCGGAGAGTTAAGCCGGTACCGAGTCGACTCGGTGACTCGGTCAACACCCGGAATAGAACCCGGTCCATTGACTAGACGAGGATTATTAGAATTATACGATTATATATATATAATACGAATAACGTACGGACTTGATAATAATAATAAGAGAATAATAACCATATATAGAATATATACGTTTATATATATAAGATTTGATATATAAAAGATATACTAGACTCGGGGTAATCATAATATTTTCTATTCTTTTATTAGCTACGAGTGCCAAGCTGTAATGGCCAGCTTATGAGTGCCAAGCTGTAATGGCCAGCTAGATTTTAGGATGTCCGTGTCGTGTCAATAATAAACCCGGGTTTAGGACTATCTAATATATACCGAACTCTATATATACATAAATTGTATATGTGATATATATCCTAAATAATACAATCTAACGAGTCCCACGCGTAAAACGTATCAATATATATATTTGACATATAATTGTAATAAAAGAGACTATAGAAGATTATACGCAAACCTGTGAGTATCGTGAACTCCCCTCTTTTATTGTTTTATTAAACGTTTTAGGGGAAATACATGTCAATTATTAGAAAACATAGAAATGCTTTACATAATAGAATGATTACTAATAGAAGTTATAGAAAGGGGATAATAGAAACGACAAGGACAGTACTGACCGGTATCTAGCCATTTCCTTTATTGTCCAACTAGAGGATAATAACCAGTCTTACCCGAGTAGAGGGTAGGAATAAGTAAGATTTACCACAAACAGAGTGGTACCATCGATAGGAATGGCAACTAATAGAATATAATAGATTGACATATAATCGGTATAATTTAATCGAATTGGTAAATAGAATATATTTTCCCCCCTCAGAACTAGAATAGTAAAGCATGGTTTATATAAAAGAATTACAAATAAACGAACTGGCCATTCACTTTATAAAATACACGACCTCACCAACTTTATGTTGACAGAAACTATTTTTGGCATGTGTTCAGGTAACCCAACAGATATGATGACGTGGATCCTGGAAGAGTCAAGACTGTCAATATCCTGAATCCGCTGCGTAACTCCGATAACCCGACCCGACGACCCGGCCACGTCAGGCTGGGTCGTTACAGGTTGGTATCAGAGCTGCGCTTATGGACAGTCTTGAAATATTTATTAATCCAGGATCTACCAGAAATGTCTTTTAAAAGAAACTGTGATTAGAAATATGGATAGGGTAAAAGAATAATAGACGATAAAATTTTGGGTACCTAAATGCCAAACCATTATAAAGTTGGTGAGCACCAGAACAGTATACTAGAAATTAAAACGAATCCACCACAAGAAATTACTAGAATGATTATGTGGGGTAAATTGACAATTCTGTACACAATTGTGAATTTACATACACATTTAATTTCTGGGAAATCTTACAGGATATTAAGGCTATATGAAGTACGAAAGAATATAAAACATAATTCACGGCATTAAAAGAAATAAGACAGAAATACAGAACAGAAACCGGATAAAAAGAAATTAAATCGAGATATAAATAAAGAAATGAAATAAGTTATAAAAAGTATAAATATATATAGAAAAATAAATAGATTATAAAACATAAATCATCCATCGTTAATTCAAGAAACTTCCGATAAGTTATTGAATTATTCCAGTTCCAGTGACTATTTATATCAAATCGTTAACCTCACGGTTATTCCAATATTATAAATAGAATACAAATATTACGCTCCGACTTGAACATTCCTATGATCGAGTCTCCAGAAATATTATTTTTAATTCCGAAAATTCCGAAATTTTATCAGATATGCTAGAGACATATAAATATTGTGTTTCTAAAGAATTCCCTCCAATTCTTTTTGATCGAAAATTTGAAATATTCCCACAGTAATATCAATTGTTTTTATAAATTCCTTCAGAATATTTCAGTAATTTACTGAATTTATTCTCGGTTATTTTTATTTTATTATTATACTAAATCAGTATTTCAGTTTTGAATAAAAATATATAAATATTGTGTTTCCTAAGAATTTTTCCTCGATTATTTAAATAAAAATCCCATATATACTACGATTATTTTAAAAGATTTTAAAATCTTTTCAGTATAAATTTTGAAGTTTACTGAATTTAGTATTATTTTTACAATATTTCAGTTTTAAGAAAATATATATAAATACTCTCCGTTCAAAATTTTAAATAAACGATTATTTAATTAAGAAAACCTGTTGATATATTTTTTTTTTTTTTTAGTATTGATAATTTTTGAAAAACCCCAGAATCTATCTCAGGTTTTATCCAAATTTATCCGTTTAACCTTAAAATTTTGATCTCAATATTTTGAAAACTAATTATTTTATTAATCAGTAATAAGAAACGTGTTTGTTAAAATTTTAAAGAATTTCGATATTATGAAAAACTTTTACCGCAACTCTTTTCAAATAATTATTATTTTCAAGAAAATAAATATCATTACGAAACCCGAATCAGTATTATTATTATAAAATTATTCCTAAAAGTTTTTATACAAAAGAACCGCGACCGTATTATTTTACCGAAACATATTTCATATCGCATTTAATAGTATTTTTATAAAGATTTATTAATCAAATCGTATTCGTATATATATATTAAGAGACTTTTTCAGTATAATTTTCGATTGTATAATTTCTCGATATTATTCTAATATAAACGATAAATATATATATATATATATATATATATTCCGTTTTATAAATTTATATTCGTAATTTATATAAAAATCTCGATTAGAGGTCCTCCTCGATCCCTTCCAGAATTAAATAATATTTGGACAAAATATTATTCTCGAAAATTCCGTAATCAACATACGCTGGTATCTGTCAAACGAAGCCGAATTCTTACTCGCTCGATTATACGAAAATATAACTACCGTCTTAATCCTATGACTCGAACAAGTCAAGGGATATTAAGAAGATTGGATTGTTATATTGAATATCTTTTAACGCGATCAAATTCTTGAACGATTGACAGTCTATTTTGTTAGACTCAGGTCAACATGTTTCCTTCCAGAATATATAATTTAAAGAGAGAATAAAGAACAGAATATCAGAATAATATGTGAAGGACACATACCTATTGGGATTAAAATAAATAAGTACTGGAATGTTAGGTGAGGTGGAATAGTAATTATGATCGCGACATAATTATGAATACCACAGGCACAGTAACATTCGAGTAGGAGTTTATCGAGATCACAGTATGTTTGTATCATAAACATATTAAAAGAAATAATAAGAAATAATAAGGAGAAATATATAGTCGAACCATCAGCGTATCATATGTGGAGAATACGACCACAGAACTGGCAATCTAGTTGGAATTTCTTCGTGAAATACAACTAAGAATATGTTCGCAGAATAAAAACCATTGATTGGTTCATTTTTACGAATCATAGAAATCAGTATATTGATTTCTGATTGCCAACCAAAGATAGTTGTATGTCCTCTGTGCAATATCCGGGGCAAATGATATCTGGACCCTTACAGAAGGTATATCCGGACATTTGTCACCAAGTCACAGAATTCTTTATAAGGATATATGATACTATGAACAAATCTTTGTAGTCACTTCGTATAAAAACTCGCGAGAGTTATAGTACAATCAAATTGGTAAAACGGTAAAGTATTACCAAGTTGAATTTCAAGAAGTGATAGAGGAATTGTTAAATCTTTAAAATATAATAGATATAAATTTATATGGATTCAGAAACCAGAAATGGTAGAATCCAACAAAGGATTAAAAGAAATAATTTAACGAATATATCGAAAGACGATTGATACCAAGCGGAATCGCGTAGAGATTCACAAGGTATAATCAAAGTGAAAATGAAAAATGAATAAAATTATGCTCATTTTTCCAGTGAAACTCTCCGGCCAAGGCATGTCGAAATTCCCATTCCGAATAACGGTTTGTGAGAGTTATTATAAGAAATCACTGTTCTGGCAAGAACTATCTATACGAAGATCCAAATGAGATAAGCCTCGTTTATAATAAGTGGATTAAGAATCTATGATAGATTGCCTATATATAAGTTTATCGGAAAGTGTTTTCAGACACTGAAAGTATAAACTTTAATCGAATACATAAATAAGAAAGAATAATTCCAAGCAAATATATATTATAGAAGTAATGGAATTTATAGTGTGTGCTATAAATAGTATCAGTATTTGCTTGGATATAAAAGAATATAAATAGATAAATAAAAGAATATAAATCGAAGAATAAAAAGAATTATAATCTAGAAAGACATCTGATATGTCTGAATAAAAGAAAGGCATAGGAAATGCCAAATATTAAGAGAAGGCATTTGAAATGCCAAATATTGTTAGAAGGCATTCGATATGCCAAGAAAGATAATAATTAGATAAGAATAATAGTCGTAAGGTAACGACTAAAAATTTTATAAAAGAATATTTTATAAAAAGAAATTATAGAATATTTTACCGAGAGTGTATCGAATTCCGAAATAGTGATATCAAGAAGGAATAATTGCAGAAATACTTAACGCAATAAGTATTCATGCATTAAACCTGAATGATAATCATGATTTTGAGAAAGAAGGGTTGATGCATTGTTCTTGGAATTTTAAAAGTCAAAGAATCGTAACAACGACTGTTACCAGTAGATTCCGAGACTATAAAGATAAAATTTCATATATTGACTGTAGAATTGTGAAAGACCTCATTCACAATAATACACTGAGAAAAGTCAAATAATATGTAACGAAATACAATGCAGTTAATCATCAATGAAATAGTCAGTAAGACTATTATCAATGATTTAAGAGAAATCTTAATAATCGATTTCAGTAAATCAAGATGATAAAAAGGAACTGTTGAAACAATGTAATTCAACAAGTTCAATTAGTCTTTTCCGGCACCTTTAGACTCCGGATAAGATACATCTGATGATTTAAAGAAATCATTTCTACTCTTTAAGAATCGAATTTACAATGATGACAGATTCTAAAGTTCGAATATAAGAAGTAGTAGCTCGGATCCCATTCAAGTCATGATAATGAAGGGACTTCCGTATCTATCTCTTAAGAACCAACTAGAATCCATCATTGTAAATGAATCCGATGATGAATAAATCGTATCGATTTGAGACTCTAGCGATGCTTGCTGGAAGATTGTAAATCTTTCAAAAGAAAAATGATTAGAATCTCAAAATATGTTCGAATTGTCTTTATATAAGAATGATATTCAGTCTGTTTCTCATTTTAATGAGAAATAAGATAAGAAGAATATTCATAATATAAAAAAAAAAAAAAAAAATATATCATACGGAAAACCTTTAATAGTCATACCAGAAAATACAGATAGTCCATGTATCTGTATCAACATGACTATAGCAAGAAAGGTTAAAACGTAGATGTGAATGAATATAAAGATCGATTCCTCGTAAACCACGAGTACTGATTATGACTCATGACGAGTGTTCTAGTTGCATTATAACATCCTTATCGGTCAAGGGTGTAAAATACAGGATCACTCAAATTTCGGGGACGAAATTTCCTAAGGGGGGGCGAATGTAACGACCTGAAGTGTTACGGGTCTCTTAAACGGGTCGGATCGTACCCGACCACCCGATTACTTATTAAATATTCCAGTTCGAATCTCGCGACTAACCGTTTTAATCGATTTTATAAATAATAATTATGGGAATTTTATTATCTCGATAAAACGCTCCTTATCTTCTATTAAAACATTTCTTAGTTTATGATAATACCTGTTACCAAACACCCGCGTCTCAGTTATTATCCTTGTTGCCAAACGCCCCTTTATTTTATCCCCTTTTATAAACCACCCTCTCCTTATCTCGCTGCCCTCTCTCCTTCTATATGATATACAGACACACACACTTTGTGTGTGTAAACTCCAACTCTCTGATAAGAGGCTCGCCGGACCACCACATCTCCGGCCGCCGCGCCGCCGCTCGTCTTCTTCCTCCCCAACTATCAAACCTCCAACCCGATAATAATCATACCCGGTAACCTTTAATCTGTTCCTGTTCTGAACGCAAACCCGGTACCCAACCCGTAAACCATATTATAAACCACCCTGTTCGTCTTCCCCTGTCCTGCTCTAAGTCAATAACCATCATTAAACCCAACCCGATAAAACCCCCGGTTCATCCCTCTGTTCCAGTAAAGGGCCGGACAGTCACCGGTCTTGGTGACTGTCGTATATAACCATCATCGTGCTCACCTTCGGCTATCCTTATAATCTTTACAACCACCTCCTTTATCCCGATAATAATAATAACAAACCGGTAACTCACCTTATTCCGATCTCAGTTTATGTTAAGCGAAGACCAACAGTCACCGGTCATGGTGACTGTTATCAGTAAGCCCTAATCTTCACTCGTCTGCGACGGTTAGCGGCTCTGGTAACCCCTTTCCCGATCCATCTGTTAGTCGAACCCAACCCGTTAACCTGCTGTCACTATTTAACGAGCCAGACAGTCACCGGATATGGTGACTGTCATCAGATCTGATGTGCATATCTGCTCGGGAATCATAACCGGAGTGTTCGTATATTATAACCGGGTAGTTTGAGGCCTTCGGTTGATTCCCGTTATATTCTGGTTTGTGTTATATTCTCTGTCGAGCCTTCGGTTAGCTTCCGGTCAGTCTCCAGTAAGGTCCGGTTGACCTCCGGTCTCATACCAACGATTATTCGAAAGGTATAATCTTTAACAGTTATTATAAATATGTTGGTATTAATCATTGATACCCGATTATAATACTGTTTCTGTGATTATTGCAAGGTACCGTTAATCCAATCGGAGAGTTAAGCCGGTACCGAGTCGACTCGGTGACTCGGTCAACACCCGGAATAGAACCTGGTCCATTGACTAGACGAGGATTATTAGAATTATACGATTATATATATATAATACGAATAACGTACGGACTTGATAATAATAATAAGAGAATAATAACCATATATAGAATATATACGTTTATATATATAAGATTTGATATATAAAAGATATACTAGACTCGGGGTAATCATAATATTTTCTATTCTTTTATTAGCTACGAGTGCCAAGCTGTAATGGCCAGCTTATGAGTGCCAAGCTGTAATGGCCAGCTAGATTTTAGGATGTCCGTGTCGTGTCAATAATAAACCCGGGTTTAGGACTATCTAATATATACCGAACTCTATATATACATAAATTGTATATGTGATATATATCCTAAATAATACAATCTAACGAGTCCCACGCGTAAAACGTATCAATATATATATTTGACATATAATTGTAATAAAAGAGACTATAGAAGATTATACGCAAACCTGTGAGTATCGTGAACTCCCCTCTTTTATTGTTTTATTAAACGTTTTAGGGGAAATACATGTCAATTATTAGAAAACATAGAAATGCTTTACATAATAGAATGATTACTAATAGAAGTTATAGAAAGGGGATAATAGAAACGACAAGGACAGTACTGACCGGTATCTAGCCATTTCCTTTATTGTCCAACTAGAGGATAATAACCAGTCTTACCCGAGTAGAGGGTAGGAATAAGTAAGATTTACCACAAACAGAGTGGTACCATCGATAGGAATGACAACTAATAGAATATAATAGATTGACATATAATCGGTATAATTTAATCGAATTGGTAAATAGAATATATTTCCCCCCCTCAGAACTAGAATAGTAAAGCATGGTTTATATAAAAGAATTACAAATAAACGAACTGGCCATTCACTTTATAAAATACACGACCTCACCAACTTTATGTTGACAGAAACTATTTTTGGCATGTGTTCAGGTAACCCAACAGATATGATGACGTGGATCCTGGAAGAGTCAAGACTGTCAATATCCTGAATCCGCTGCGTAACTCCGATAACCCGACCCGACGACCCGGCCACGTCAGGCTGGGTCGTTACACGAGGCGACGATCAAAACGTTGTCCAGAAGCATGAACAGGGCGTCGGCGGACATCACGGAGCATGCGGCGAGCAGACATCTATGAGGTAGTCAATGAATAATCATGAGATTAGAAAATGTGAGTGTATAACTGTACAAATGATTATGAAAGTATGAACTTGTAAGCAATGTATGAAAATCATGATATATAGGATATTGTATATGAAAGAAGAGAGTATTATTGTAAAACTTGCATAAATGCTTGGAGTGCCCTTGTCTAGCTGTAAAGCCTAACAAGAACGTTGACTTTTCAAAGAGATTGAACCCAATGGTGGTCAAAGAAGACATGCTTTAGCCTATAAGTGGACACTCACTCCAGGAATCCCCAGGTAAGCATAACAGGTCCGTAAATGGATTTATGCGCTATGCTTGCCTATGCCAGAAAACCCAGTGTACAGGCATCCACCCTTCCAGATTGCACGTGTCCTTATCACACTCATTAAAGTTCAACAACTTTGAAGGAGCAAAAATAAGAGTAGGCATTATGCCTGAGAGTGTCTTCATGAAAGGTACAGCACCATCTCTATGCACCAGGATGAAGGATGAGGAGAAATGGAGAAGAAGAGAAAGATAGAGGAAGGAAAGTAGAGGGAAATGAGGGGTAAGGTAATGTAGGAAGTATAATGCATGAAAGTTGAAGTTAGGTTATAGCCTAGGCCTATTTCATCTAGTAACCTAGTTCCCTATAACCATGGCTCTGATACCAATCTGTAATACCCCAACCGATGGCGGAATCATCGAGGTGCCACGTAGTGACGATTGTTCAAAAGCTCATGGTACTAAAATGTAAATATTATTGAATAAACCAAAATTTGTCTTACATGGAAATGGAAATACATTGTCTAAATGAAATGTAAATATTGAAATAACTGAATTAAAATAAAGCACTAAATGTCTCTTGTTAGAGCACTAGATCAAACTGCACCTGAAACATGTACAAAATAGATTTGGTCAACATATGAAATGTTGGTGAGCATTCCTAGTTTTGATATATATAGTAGGTTAAAAAGTTATACAATTCAAGTGCAAGCTACAGTGCAAATATGTAAACTATGTATCATACAAATGAGCAAAATCAACCCTGTGACTGTATAATGTACTGTAAGAACGGCGGTGTACTTATCCAATAAATGGATAAAAGCTTAACACTGGCCACGGATTCTCCGATGAAAAGGGGGGAGAATCAATCTAGGCGGGTTGTCAATCCAAATAGCGCTATCCAATGTTAAGGTCGGCTTGTACCATGTTAATGATTTCACTAAGTACAAATGTATTCCACATGTATTGTCTAAGCATAAAGCACGTTGTAAGCAATGCACATAGTACTAGAATTGTATTTGTGAAAATGTAAAATTGTATTTGAAATTTGTAATAGTGTACATGTAACACCCCAAAAATGTATAAAAGCAAAAAGGGGATAGGAAGTACTCACAGTTCACGTAATAGCTTGAAATTGAACTGGACAACGAAATATGCGTTGGAAATATTCCAAAGAATCAACCTAAAGAATTTGATAATGTGTAAGGAATAACTCTAGGATACATGTACTTCTAGGGTTTCGAATTGGGGATAAACGTTTATTTGATTAATAAACAATTTGTTTGTTAAATATAAGAAATTTAATGAATAAATAAGTAAAAGTCTCTTTGTAAAATTTTAAGTTGAATATAGTCACAACATAAGGTTTTAAGTATGAAAATAATTTTTATAAAATTATTTTCTTGAAAATAGAATATTTAATCTAATTATTTCAAATTGTCAAAATATGATTTTAATATCTAAAAATATTAAAATTAAAAATTGTATTTCTGTTCCAAATGAATAGAAATAATTTATGTAAAATTTTGGTACAAAAATATTGTAAAATGAATTTATTATGAATTAATTATGATTAAAACTAACAAAAATTGATTAAAAATATTAAACAATCGTTTTTCAGAAAAAAAATTATTTCTGAAATGTATATTGTTACACAAGTTTAGAATAATTTTTGTGGAATTTTATAAAATCATTTAGATATTTTTATAGAATTTAATAAATTTAAATGAATAAACTTGTATTATTAATAATATATATTAAATAAATTATTTTTGAAAAACTAAAAAATTGGATGATGAACTTTATCATCTGGAGATCACATAATAATTTTTATAGAATTTATAAACCACGTTTAGTATTTAAAAACTATTTTTTAAAAGTTTAATATGTAAAATATATGTATATAAAAAGGGAAAAAAAAAAAGTTTGTAGGTTGCAGGGATCGAACCCCAGACCTGATCCGGTTCAGAGCTTTTGTGAGAAGGGGCCAACCAGCTGATCTATGCGTTCGTTTTGTTTATTTCCTGTTCTAAAATAATTATATACAAAAACTGTTTGTGTTCTTCCCCAATACATCTAAGAACCCTAGTTTTATCAATTGATCCAATTAACAAGAATTAACCCCAGGGACTATAGGGTTATTAATTGGACCATATCAAAGAACAACAACATGTATTTAATCGGGGCTTACAATACACGAGGCTATCAGAAGATCGGGTCAACGAAAAAGTCAACAGTTCTTGAAATCGTGGATTAAAGCTTGAACAGGAAGATTTGAGAGCAAGGGAAAGAATTTTCGGCACATTTAGAATGAAAAGGAGTGTTCAATTTATAGTGTTCCCACAGATTAGTTGATTTAGAAATTTTGACCAAGCTTTGAATGAAATCGCGTGATAATTGTTTAAATTGGAGAGATTGGCTAATTAAACGCGATAATGGGCACAATGGTTGACGCGAATTTAAATTTTCGGTCAAAGGGGGCATTAAATGGTGATTCCCATTATTCAGCTGCTGTCCCCTTTTTTTGCCTATCATCGTCGCACAGTAGCTATCAGGGGAAGGAAGATGAAGTTGGACTAGGCTAGGGTGGGTTTAAATACATATTGAGATGGGTTTAAATCAAGAAAGGCTTCATAGCTCAGTGGTTCAGCGCGTTGGTGTTACTTGGCTCCTGCCCGGGTTCGAGTCCCGGCAGGGCATAATATATTTTTTTTTTTTTTGAACAGAATGGAGGGGAAAGGGAAGTGGGCTGGACTGATGGGCCCTTGGGCTTCTGCTGTTGGGCTCAGCAGTAACAAGAGATGAAATGGTTGGGTTATTGGGTTAAAGGTTATGGTTTGGTTTGGGCTTGACAAGTGAGGGTGTTTATAGATATATATATATATAATCTGATTTTTTTATTATTATTATTATTATTATTATTATTATTATATAGAAATAAAATGAAAAGAAAAAGTGACGGATGTCACAGATTCCCGGGGGTGACCGGGGTATATAGGGACATAGGGGCGGATGCTATGGACGCGTTCATAGCCGCCGAAAACAAAGGTAAACTTGATGCTGCATTCATCCATGACGTGGCCACCGTGACAGACGAACCCCCCATAGCTGCTACAGATGCCGCTATTGATCTTGAGTAGGTGTTGGTTGGAGCTGGTCCAGCGAACAAGGGTGTGGAGTCGGCTGAAACCGCGGGAGGCGTGGACTGAAATGCTGTGGCGAATGTAGTGAATCCCGGGGGCTGTTCCATTAATATTTCCTCGTCTATATGTTCTTCTGAATGGCGGTCTTCTCCTGGCCTCCCCAGGCCTTCAGACATTAATCCATGTTGAATTGTGTTGTTTGTCGTCATTTCAATCGAGTGGGAAAGATATCTTCTTGCCTTATTTCCGTCCCACGGATG
This sequence comes from Ambrosia trifida, assembly GCA_028751855.1. Taxonomy (NCBI): domain Eukaryota; kingdom Viridiplantae; phylum Streptophyta; class Magnoliopsida; order Asterales; family Asteraceae; genus Ambrosia; species Ambrosia trifida. The sequence goes on along the minus strand of CM054133.1, from coordinate 37,513,605 downwards.
GCACCAATGAAGAAGTAAGAACCTGCGCGATGCTCTGGATCTTCTAGATGATACAAGAAGGATCTTTCCTCAGCTCGTTCAAAGATGACTGTGAAAGTTGTTCCTACAAAACAGAACACCGTTAGGACTCGCCACAGGATTGGGGGTAATCCTGTGACCACCCTCCGGCGTGAGAATAAGTATTGTTTTCTTTTAATGAGGAAGAATGTAGTTGATAGTGGTAGTAGAGATAGTGATGATCTTCCTTTACCTTTCGTTCTCTTTTTATAGTCGATGTCTTCTTGTGAGAGGAGATAATTTCTGCATGATTGCTTGCTCGTTGATCTTGTCTTCTGACCAGCATTGTATTAATTATGTTTGACTTCTTATGTTGACCGCTTTGACTCTTTAGAGTTAGTGGGTCTTTCTTTATTGGGCTTATGTTTTTGTGGTATGGGCCAGGTTTATCTGGGCCCTACCTCGTCAGTATTCATAGATTATCATCGTAATTCACTTATACTTATAAAATATTTATTTGTTTATATAATTACCATCATGTTTATATTTATTAAGTTTCTAACTACATTTTTTAACTTAATATTACAGCGGTTTATACTATAGAGTTCCAAAAACGTGGTTTACCCCACGCTCACATCTGTCTGTTTCTCAAAGATGACAGTAAGCTTCCCACGATTGACCATGTTGATCGTTTTGTTTCTGCTGAAATCCCTGATAAGAAAGTAGATCCGGAGTTGTTTAGTCTTGTGAGTGACTTTATGATTCATGGACCCTGCGGACGTGAATATCCCAACTGTCCGTGCATGTTTGACGGTAAGTGCTCCAAGAAATTTCCAAAGAAGTTTTCTTCTGCATCAACGTTAGATTCAAATGGATATCCGGTTTATAGAAGAAGAGACTCAGGGCTAATTGTTGAAAAAGGAACTGCTAAGTTAGACAACAGAAATGTGGTTCCTTATAACGCAAAACTTTTAAAGCGTTACCAAGCACATATCAATGTTGAATGGTGTAACCAGGCTGCTTCAATTAAGTATTTATTCAAATACATTAATAAAGGACCTGATAGGGCTAAAGTTGCTTTTGTAGAAGATGATGGAGAAGGTCAAGAAGTGGTTCAAAAGGATGAAATCAAAAAACATTTTGATTGTAGGTTCCTTTCTGCATGTGAAGCTTCATGGAGGATATTTAAAAACGAAGTGCATTATAGATACCCTCCAGTTATAAGGCTTCCATTTCATCTGCCCGGTGAGCAAAGTGTTGTATATGGTCCAGAAGAAAATCTTCAAAACGTTCTCGACAAACCAACAGTGTCTTCAACAATGTTTCTAAAATGGATGGAACTAAACCAAAATGAGGCTGTGGCACGTGAACTAAGATACATTGAAATCCCAAGTAAATTTGTTTGGAAAACAGAAGAAAAAAAAATGGGACTTTCGAAAGATAGGTAAGTCAATTGGTCGTGTTCACATGGTTACTCCATCCATGGGCGAGGTGTATTTGATGCGCGGTTGCACGCATCATATTTATTTGCCTGTTTTTGTATATTTTTGAGTCGATTAGATAGTATTTTTATTAGTTTTATGGTTGTACTCTATTATTTTAGTATTGTATATATTTTATTACTTTTTGGTTGTTTTTACTATTAATTTATTTATTTTATATTTTTGGTAGGTGATCGCATGGAGCGGGCGGGGCTAAAACAGTACAAATTATATTCGAGACCCGAACAGCCGAGTCGAGAGCACGGGGTCATAGTACCATTTATAATAATAGTATATTAAATAATAATAATAATAATAATAATTAAAAAATAAAACAATTGAAAACGTGACATTGAGTCACAAGGCCACATCGAAAACATTAAAAACAAAAAAACGGAAGTCGGTTATCTATTTTTGGAGGATTGATTTTAATCTTGGGCAGCAAGTATTTTTTGGAAGGGCAGCTTAGAGGTCACGCCATTATTCAAAAGAAAAAAAAAACAGAAGGTATTAATATTCTTGAGGAGGGGGACATCTTGGAGGTACGAGAGGAAGCAAGTTCGCAGATCCAACTTTTGGAAGCATGAAGAACACCAGTGGCGGATCCAGAACATTTTTTGACGGGGGGCACAAATTTGTTGAGTTAAAAGAAGATGGGTCAAAACATATCGGATCAAACCAATTTACACCTTTCTACTTAACGATATTGTGAAAAACATTAAATATAAGGGGAAAAACATTAGTTACATGTACACTTGTGTTTCAATCCCTTGTATATTGCTATTCACAACTCCTTTTACTTAAAGTTTATACCTGTACATAGATAAAATAAGCGAGTCACAGTGACTTAATTGAAAATTTATAATACAATATATATTAAAAGTTATAAGCTGAAAGCAAAATAAGTTTAAAACGAATTACAATAATGAAATACATATTTAATAAATTAATATTGAATATATAGTACACAAAATATCATCGAGCAGCTTATATTATATTTTAGTAATGTGCACCATTATTGATTTATTGCAGCAAAAGACAAAACAAAAATTAACCCACATGCACACTCCCTTTTCCTTCTGCAAAATCTATTGCAGCAAAAGACAAACAAAAATGAAAACTTCTAACATAAATTAACCCACATACTAAAACTATGTAAAAAAATTTTGCTTTGAGAAAATTTGTGTGGTGGGCCGGACGGTGGGCACATGCCCACCATCCACAAGTAATGAATCCGCCTCTGAAGAACACTATAGCCATGCTTGGCTAATCCCTTTGTATTACACCGGAGATGTAGGCTTTTGATATTTAGAGTTTGACACATTTGGGTATTGTTCTTAAACTTTTGTTGATGTTTTTGTGCACTTAAATTAACTGTGTTGATTGGTGATTAATCTTATGCTAAACTCGTTTTAGTTAATTGATCTTGTGCCAATTTCTAGTGAGATAAGCATGATTCCTTGCGTTAACACAAACATAGGATTGTATGTTCTAGGTAATGAAGTATAGTTTAATCTATCTTGATATTGATAAACTTGATACCTAAGCCTATTGAACAATCACTCCGTTAGTGCCAATTACATTGTTACTGTTTACCCAATTGTTAAAGCCCTAGTATTCAGTTACCGAATCCTTAGTGTAATCTTTTTAATCCCATTGTTTACAAATATCACTATTTTCTTTATTATTACAATTTCAATTAATTTTTTAGTATAATAAACAACTTTTCAATCAAACTCTTAAATGATAACTTGCACTCTTCATAATTAAACTAGCACCTTCATAAGCAACATTTTCTAATCAACTAAACAACATTCACTAACCACACGCTCCTAGGATTGATACCCTATTTACCCTATCTACCTAGGTTAATTAGGTTTTGTATGACCCGTAACGACCGGCTCATCAAATGACGCCGTTGCCGGGGAGCTAGTGCGCTTAGTGTTTAGTTTTTAGTTGATTATTGTGATTAACTGTTTAATTTGTCTTTGTTACTTCTTTTTGTTCGTTTTTACGCGTGGTGTGTGAAGTGTGCAGGTGACAGATAATGCATGCATGCCACTTGTGTAAAATCTGATGATTGGGAATTTAGCAAGACTTGATCGTCATCATCACAATGTATTGGGAAGATGATGATAATACTTGTCCTTGTTGTGGGAGCCCATATCATTTGTGGCGAGATTGTCCAGTGGCCCGTAGGAAAATGGAAGCATTTAAAGAACGAGAAGATCGTATTATTTTTGGGCTCGAAAAACCTGGAAGTTTACATTTATCTTCTTCACCATCATGCAAAACCAAAACAATTTATCGAGAAAGTAACAACCGGCGACCACCCCTTCCACCAACTCTCATTAACCAAAACCGTGCCAATACTCCACCACATCCACAAAACCAAAACCGACAATATCCCAACTAACGACCCGTACAATACACATTATGCCATCCACACTCTAAACCACCTCCACCACCGGGAGATCATTCTTGTTTTTGTTGCGGGAAAATTCACATAAGTGAAGATTGCCCAGGATTTTGGAGTAATCCAAAGTATTGGAAAGAAAAATTCAGGGCTGGTTATAGGGCAAAGCCACGTCAAGAAAATCACCAACCAAAAGCAACCACAATTATAACTCAAATTGGGGTTATGAAGGTTATGAATCTGAAGAGGAGCCATTTTCAAGTTACCAAGAAGAATACAATATGAACCACAATGAATATCCTCAACCGACATATGAAGAACCTCAAAACTCACGAGATTCCAAGTTTGATGCTATCATAGATATGATAAAAGAGGCGAAGCAGGGAAATGAAGTGAGAGGCAAAGCTCATGAAGCTTTGGTTATGCAGGTTCACCAACTAGCTGAGGAAATCTCGCAACTTAAACGTGAGCGTGATGAGCTGGCTAGTGGTGTAGTGGTTTATGCTGATATAGATGAAGATACTGCAAGTCTTTCTGAATGGTTAACTCCAACTGAAGACTTAGTATCTCATAAAGATCTGGTGGCTGAGGTGAAAGTTCCTCACGAATCTCATCCCGTGTTGATTATAGCACCCAACAAAGTGGAGGATGAAGGTTTAAAGATGAAGAAGAGGAAGGTGAGCCGGGAGGACATTGGACAATTTATTGTAAAACGGCCCCGTAACGAGTATCACCAGATACTCATGCCAATAACTGGGAAACAATTGTGGAGTTGGCATGTGAACTACCGAGTGTATGTTGGAAACTCGGTAGGAAAATGTGGGATAAAACCTTCATGCTTGGACTCGATGGACAAGTGGAAGGAGAAGGACCAGATTGGGGAACAGAAAGTAAACTACCGAGCATACATTGGAAACTCGGTAGGCAAATGTTCTTTGAGACCACCATGAATGAACATCAGGTACGATTCTTGAACATTTTGTATATTTATTTATTTTGTTTTATTTTTCTTTTATTTTTAGTTAAGATTTTGAGTCTCTTTTGATTTCTGGAAATGCTTGGAGTTTAACTTGCAATCAGATAACTTGCCTGTACTCAATCTCCATTCAGGCAGGGTAAATCTGTACACCATCGGTGTAAAAGGCATCCCAGAATTTTATGTTTTTATTTTTCCTTTGAGTCTTAGTTTCAGGTTTTTTTTTATCGGCCGCGAATGAAATGCTATACGGCTTGATTGGGAGGAATTCCATAGACTCATACGCGCACTGCCTATATCCAGGGGAGTCTGTTCCTTTTACTGTTGTATTTTATTTTTATTTCTGCTTTATTTTATTCCTAGCTCACATTGAGGACAATGTGTCGTTCAAGAGTGGGGGTGGGGAAACTTCGTTTTTATTTATTTTTGTGTCTTAAAAAAAAATTGTGTCAACAAAAATAAAAAAAATGAAAATGTATTGAAAATTGTTCCTAAAAAAAACATTCTAATCAGACATAAAAGCAGTTTTTTTAGTACATACTAGTTGTTTCTTGATTGTTTTGACAGTAGATCCTTAGTCATGGTCTAATTTGTGGAAAAATAGTATGAACCGTTTTTAGCAGGTATTTAAAAAAAAGTTTAGAATTGTCTGACTAGATTTAACAAGCGATTGATAATAAATGCATGCACACATCGGTAACCCATTTCCCCACTTTTGTGAGATCTTGAGCCTACCAGTTTATAGATTGATTTATATATTTTCATTTGTTGAGAGTAGGCCAGATGTTTCTCTGTTGCGGAACTTGCATGATTTGATACATGTCGAGGTTGTAGACTAGATATGCACATAGATGATAAAGGCAATTTAGGATTACCCTTTTCGTTTGATACCCATGTATTTGTCTACGTGATTAACCTGTTTACCAACAATATTACCCTTAGTAGCCATGTTGAGCCTTTACCTATTCGTTTGTTAAACCCAAATCAGTTTCTTAAACCGACCTTTTGTGTCACCAATGTTACTTGACAATCTAAGTATAGTTATTATGATGTTTGGTATTTATACGCTGAAAAAAAAAAAGTAGTCAATTCATGAGACCGATATACCAAAGTGGGCGGCTGAAAAAAAAAAGAAAAAAAAGAAGAAAAAAAAAAATTGTGAGTATTATGTAATACGGGTTGAAAATAACCCGCTGTTTTAATTATTGTGTTTAGTATGAATAAAAGATTGTCATGGGTCGGTACGTGTCTTCGTTTTAGCCACTTGTTAGCCAAATGTTTCCTACCTTTACCCTAAGCCCAAAACCCGTAAGTCCTTTAGATATGTGCATTGTCTACAGTTGAGGTGTGATTGTCATACAAGCCTATGATAACAGAGTTGCATACTTGGTGTTTGAGTGTTAATACTAGCGCATTACATGCTAGTCCAGATATTAAACCGAGTGGAGTAAAAAATTGTGAGTGGTGTGTTGCATGAAAATAAAAAACGGAAGCATGTTAGCTTTAGTCAGGTAAAGTCTGTTTTAATTGAAAATCAATTTGACTTGCTGAATTAACACATCTAATGTTGATCTGTAAATGAGGTATGACTTTGGACCTTAGCAAAGCTATGATGGGGCAACTGTGGTGCTAGTTTGTGATAATGTCTTGAGCAGAGTGTATATAATTTTTTCGAGACGAAAAAAGATAAGTGTGGGGATGTGATGCGCGGTTGCACGCATCATATTTATTTGCCAGTTTTTGTATATTTTTGAGTCGATTAGATAGTATTTTTATTAGTTTTATGGTTGTACTCTATTATTTTAGTATTGTATATATTTTATTACTTTTTGGTTGTTTTTATTATTAATTTATTTATTTTATATTTTTGGTAGGTGATCGCATGGAGCGGGGCTAAAACTGTATAAATTATATTCGAGACCCGAACAGCCGAGTCGAAAGCACGGGGTCATAGTACCATTTATAATAATAGTATATTAAATAATAATAATTAAAAAATAAAACAATTGAAAACGTGACATTGAGTCACAAGGCCACATCGAAAACATTAAAAACAAAAAAACGGAAGTCGGTTATCTATTTTTGGAGGATTGATTTTAATCTTGGGCAGCAAGTATTTTTTGGAAGGGCAGCTTAGAGGTCACGCCATTATTCAAAAGAAAAAAAAACAGAAGGTATTAATATTCTTGAGGAGGGGGACATCTTGGAGGTACGAGAGGAAGCAAGTTCGCAGATCCAACTTTTGGAAGCATGAAGAACACTATGGCCATGCTTGGCTAATCCCTTTGTATTACACCGGGGATGTAGCTTTTGATATTTAGGGTTTGATACATTTGGGTAGTGTTCTTAAACTTTTGTTGATGTTTTTGTGCACTTGAATTAACTGTGTTGATTGGTGATTAATCTTATGCTAAACTCATTTTAGTTAATTGATCTTGTGCCAATTTCTAGTGAGATAAGCATGATTCCTTGCGTTAACACAAACATAGGATTGTATGTTCTAGGTAATGAAGTATAGTTTAATTTATCTTGATATTGATAAACTTGATACCTAAACCTATTGAACAATCACTCCGTTAGTGCCAATTACATTGTTACTGTTTACCCAATTGTTAAAGCCCTAGTATTCAGTTGCCGAATCCTTAGTGTAATCTTTTTAATCCCATTGTTTACAAATATCACTATTTTCTTTATTATTACAATTTCAATTAAATTTTTAGTATAATAAACAACAACTTTTCAATCAAACTCTTAAATGATAACTTGCACTCTTCATAATTAAACTAGCACCTTCATAAGCAACATTTTCTAATCAACTAAACAACATTCACTAACCACACGCTCCTTGGATTGATACCCTATTTACCCTATCTACCTAGGTTAATTAGGTTTTGTATGACCCGTAACGACCGGCTCATCAGTATTTATTGAGAGTTCTTCTCAATAAAGTAAAAGGCCCTAGATCATTTGAGGAGATAAGAACGGTCAATGGAAAAGTTTTACCAACATTTCGTGATGCATGTTATGCTCTTGGCCTCTTAGACGATGACAAAGAATATGTAGAAGCTATCGAGGAAGCTCATTATACTGGTTCAGGATACTCTCTTCGTAATTTGTTTGCGACGATGTTGCTGTCTAATACCTTATCTAGGCCTGAGCATGTTTGGGAAAAAACATGGAAGTACCTGTCAGATGGTATTATGCGTAGACACGAAGATTTATTCCAAATTGAAGGTAAAAAAATTACGTTTAATTTTTTTTTCGTCCCTTTTGTTTTATATTAATAATTACACACTTTATCATTATCAGGGTTGTCTCTTACTGATGATCAAATCAAGAACATTACATTGCTTGAAATTGAGAAACAGTTGCTTCGGAATAACTCAAGCCTACGTAGATTTCCTTCTATGCCTTATCCTAATACTGATTCTATAGCATCTGCAAATAACCGTTTGATTCTTGATGAGCTGAATTATCAAGTAGGTGCGCTGGCTGAGGAATTTGCTACAAACTCACGTTCTTTAACTGATGAGCAGCGCTCAATTTTTGATGAGATCATTCATGCGGTTGATTGTAACAAGGGTGGTCTATTCTTTGTTTATGGTTTTGGAGGCACTGGTAAAACCTTTTTATGGAAAACTTTGTCTGCTACTATAAGATCTAAAGGACAAATTGTTTTGAACGTTGCATCCAGTGGTATTGCTTCTCTTTTGTTATCCGGTGGAAGGACAACGCATTCTAGGTTCCGTATACCTTTGAATGTTACTGAACAGTCCTTGTGCGGTATAAAGCCAAATAGTGATGAGGCTGCTTTATTGAAACAAACTAAGTTAATTATTTGGGATGAGGCTCCAATGATTCATAAACATGCTTTTGAAGCACTTGATCGTACAATGAAGGACATCTTGAAGTCAACTTCTTCAGTTAATTTTGAGTTGCCTTTCGGTGGTAAGGTTATGGTTTTAGGTGGTGATTTTAGACAGATCCTTCCTGTTGTTCCCAATGGTAGTAGAAGAGATATTTTAAATGCCTCAATAACTTCCTCTCCTATTTGGAATAGTTGCAAAGTGCTTACATTAACCAAAAACATGAGGTTAGCGTTGGGTAACAACACATTTGAAACCGAAGAAACAAAGCTATTTGCAGACTGGCTTCTTAAATTAGGTGAGGGTAAAGTTGGTGATTCAATTCATGATGATGAGGCAGATGTGGAGATTCCAGATGATCTTCTTATTAAGGATTCATCAGATCCGATTTCAAGATTAATTGACTTCGTCTACCCTTCACTTCTTCAACTTTACAAAGATAAAGATTACTTTGGAGAACGAGCAACACTTGCACCTACAAACGAAGTAGTACATGAAATTAATGAAAGGTTGCTTGCATTGTTGCCTGGGGATGAAGTCGAGTATCTAAGCTCTGATAGTATATGTCAGATTGAGAACGCTAATAACCGTTCGCAGGAAGACTTATATTCTCCTGATGTCCTTAATGGTTTAAAAATTTATGGGTTGCCTAATCATCGATTAACACTAAAGGTCGGTGTTCCCGTTATGTTGTTGAGAAACATAGATCAACAAAATGGTTTGTGTAACGGTACGCGATTACGAATCACCAAACTTGCAAAGCGTGTTATCGAGGCCGAAATCATATCAGGTGGAAACATTGGTATCAAAACTCTTATTCATAGAATAAATATGATACCATCTGATATCAAGATTCCTGTAAAGTTCCAAAGGCGTCAATTTCCAATAAGCGTATGTTTCGCAATGACCATCAACAAAAGCCAGGATCAGTCTTTATCTAAGGTTGGATTGTATTTAAGAGAACCTGTATTCTCACATGGCCAACTTTATGTTGCTTTGTCAAGAGTAAAAAGCAGGTCAGGAGTGAAGTTACTTATACTGGATGATAAGGGGAATGTGAAAACTAAAACCAGAAATGTGGTGTATAAAGAAATATTTAGTGATATTTGAATAAAATTTGTATTCGTTGTTTTATACTTTAATACAATATTTTTACTGTATTTTTCTTATATGTTATAATTCCCTAAATAGATGTACGTTGGTGAACCGCGTGTACACGCGGGCAAAAATCTAGTTAGAAAGTAAAACAAATTTTGTGTTGCACCTAAATTAGATTTAAGAAAAAAATATTTATTGAATAATTTGGAAAGTAATTAGAATAAAGATGACAAAGTACAATGAATTACATTTGTTATCTGCTTTATTGCTTATGTGGTTATATTTATTATTTTCTTTAGATTTAGATTAAAACTAGATGGCGTCCCCCGCGCGTTGCGGCGGGGGCAATCTAGTGATCGTGTTTTTGTTAATGAGTCTCGAATACGACCCAACAAATACAGAACGGTAACACAAAATCATTAGATGCATACATTGTCATTAACACGGGAAACACCCGAAATTATGAACTGTAGTATGTTAACACATGCAGGTAAGATGATAGGTAAAGATCATAATTAATTTGTCGGCATGTTACTAAATCCGCATACAAAGTGAGACTCATTTTGTGAGGACAAACACAATAGCCTATTAATTAGCAAATAAATAAATAAGATATTTCAGCTTGTTGTTTAGTTATAGTAATTAGAATGAACAATAGCATACTTATACTAAAATGGAAAACAACAAACTAAAAGAACTTTACATTTTGGGGTTACATAGTTCTTCGGGTCTTTGATAACATAATCTACTCCATTTTTCAGTACCTCACCCAAATTAAGCTCACTCTTCACATGCAACTCTTAAACTTCATCATGAGTGAAAGCATACGTAATAGAAATAAACTTCACAAAAAGCATGAACCAATTGCATCATGATAGAAATTTAAACATAAGCTGAAGAAAAAAGGCTACGTAAGTGGATAGCCTTAAGCGGATCGAATGAACCCATAGTAAGAAACACCCAAACACACTTTATTACCTGTTAATAACGGAAGTCGATAGCCTTATGTGGATCGAACGAACCCAAAGTCAGAAGCACCCAAACGCACCTTATTAGCTAGAAAAGAACACTTGTAAAGGGTCAAGCAAACCCAGTCATATAAGATTTAGAAGATTAGGAATCATGTGTAAAAAACGCTGATGATAGATCTTTTTGAAGGTACAAAGAAAGAAACGCGAGAACACCATCCACTGAACTCTGACTATTCATGTCAAACAAACTATTATCTAACTTTGATAAACACAACAGAATTCCTAATAAGCACATCAAATTGAGACCTAAGAAGCTACTGCCATTACTCCAAAAATTCAGACTCGTTAATCTCCTTTTAACCTAAATGTTGCTACTCGTTAAAATTAGGCCATTTTACAATGATCAAGGAGGGGAAAGCTCTATACTGCAACAGATGACTAACATTGGAATTATCCGACTTTCAACTATCCTGCCGAAAGGACTGTTACCAACTCTGACGTTTACATCAGAATTTCTAATGTACCTCAAATAGTCATTATACTTGCTACCACAATTTAGAAAAAAATGATATGAAATATAAACCTAAGATGCTACTACCATGAATTAGAAGTCAAAGTCCACACAATACATAATATGTCTAAACAAATCCTTGAACATAAAAAAAGAGTTGAAGCCGATGTGCCATAAAGAACATTGGGGTGTAGATGGTCAACCGCACCAAACTCTACACGACACATGAAAACCTTTGCTAACACGTCACAATTTGATGGGTCTTCACCCTTAACCTATGCTGGTAAATCATAGTTGTCCTCGTACACATACTTGGCAAACTTACCTACTCTTATCGCCTCTTAGAACTTTAACATACTCCAATTTAGTAAAGTTAGATAAACTACATAACACAAAACAAAGCGTAGGTATTCAACTTAAAGAAAACAAACACGATGATAATAACACACACACTTGGCATGCATATGACTACAACACCAACAAAGAAGAAACCAGGACTACAACACCAACAAAGAAGAAACCAAGTAGCAGAAAAAAATAATAATAATGTAGCTAGGAAAACACAATGATGACAGAAAGAAGACTGAAAACCACAACACAAATGCATACATGTATGAAGTAAACAATAGAAAGTAATGCAACACAAAGCCAATTAGGCAAAGGTCAAAAAAGAAAGAGGCATGCAACAATAATCGATAGGTAAACGGAGAACGATAAAAGCACAAAGCTTGAGAAAACAAACCGAGAGAACGTGAAGGGAGGATCACATAAAAGAAGATACCTGAAAAAAAGAAAGAAAGTATAGGAATTTAACAAAAAAGAAGCTGAGTAAAAATTATAAGAACAAAAAACCTTCTTGAGCGGCAATGAGTCTGAAATTATAGTACCGAGTGGAGCAATTTCGCTTGTGGAAGCAACATCAGCAGCCATCTTCACCAGCTCCAACGGCACCAAATTATAGCGATGAAAGTGCGCTTGAATTATGGTATTGATACGTGGCGGAGTCTTAATACATACCAACTGAAACAAAAGAAATTTAATGTTAATATTTGAAGTTAGGATGATAATGATGGCATTATATAAAGCTGGCCTAATTTTGACATCTTTCTTCTTTACAAAGGACATAATTTCTAGCTAACCAAGCCTACACAGTGGTTTGGAGCTATTGTTCTAGTCTTACGTGATGATGACATCTTTAAACGAAACTATACTAAAACGTTATGAACTAATAATATGAACACATAAGTAAGCCTATATCACTCAACTTTCTAAGGCGAAAAGTAATAAATGACACAAATAGAATCCACGTTGGTGAGTTGTACATACACAAATAATACTAAAAATTGGCTATTTTGATTTGTTACAATAAGTTAGATACAACACAACATCCACGCTACTTTGTTTCGATTACAGATATACAACATAGGTATATATACATATGTAATCAATGCATCATGTGAGTCCTAGCTGATGCAACCTTTGTAATATAACTGGCTAACATAACTGTCAATTACTAAGTTTCTTTACCTATTAATCCCTAGATACTAATAAATAAGTCTACATTATATATAAACTAACAGCAATGAGTTCTAGACTAAATAAACTTAGTGTATATAATAATACTTATAAATAAGTCTAGAATATGGAGTATATATAAATGAAGAGTTCATATTTTGGGTTCATAGTACTCTGTGATTTCTTATTTGTTGTTTTTCTCAGTCACTGTTGAATAAGTTGATTTCAGGATTTCGAATATTCATCATAACATGATGTAGTTCGTAGGCCTAATATTCGATCTCGGTGAGTTCTTGTTCAAGCATTATATGCGAGCTAGTATCTGAGCCAAAAGTTTATTCTATGATAATGCGCCAGGATGGGTTTAAAAAGACGAAAACTTTATCAAGGTTTAAAATTATAGGTTAAAAAGTCAAGATTATATTCAAAATCTCAAGGTCTAAAATCAATGAACATGACAACAAATTTAAACAACGGTTTATTAAAAGGGTTGTTTTGTTGTTGTTGATTATAAACCCTCATAGAATTTTGTAAATCAAAACTTCCCCCAAAACCAAATAAATTACCTTCCATTACCAAATATCAAGAAAAAAAACCTAATTTTTTTCTTCAAATACCCATTAAGATTCACACTCAAAGACCCTAAATGCAAACAGTTATCAGCTTAAATAACACAAATTTCATGGCTCTAACCTAATCAGTCACCTAAAGTTTGCTTATGAAATAAATAAGAAAAACAGATAACTGAGTATTGAGGGTGAAATTCATGAATGATGACTTACAGTGATGATGAAAATCGTGAAGGAGAGAGAGAGAGAAAGAATGGAGTTGTTTTGACTGCCGAGGAGAGAGGGGTATGAATGAGGACACGGATGAGAAGGAGAGGCAGAGATGATGACACGTAGTGTTGAGTTGTCCTCCTTCAACAAAACACCATTAAAGCATAGAGTACAACTCAATGCACATAACACTCCTAAATCTAACTTTACAACCTCATAATGCAGAAACCCTTTGCTAAATAGAATATCTTAAACTAGCAACAAAAGACCAAGGGAAGAGAGTTATTCAATTTTTTTTGGACCTGGCTGAAATTTGAGATAAGCCCATAGTGCATTTTTGTGTGCTTCTGCCGGTGGCAATTCAATATTGCCAAGTCCATGCCACTGAACTAGGAAAGATGTGGCATGTACTTGTATTGAAAACTTGAAACTTTGTGTAGTTTTCTAATATGGTATTGAAGAAACAACGAGTATATGTTTAGTGAGAGGATAGAAGGGAGTGGTAAGTGGTATGACAACTCGTGTTCGCAGCAGGGTATAATCCTTGGCTCACAACGATAGTGAATCTAGGGTTATGCACACAAACGATAAGCAAGTAGAATATGTAGAACAAGAATGTAAGTGGTTCGATCTCGTGAGATCTACGTCCACTGGAAAAGGTGACCTTTATTAATAAATAACGTGAATGATGATACAAGTGGAGATACAAGTGTATTCGTTCCTATTGGCTGGTTTTTTTCCCCTAGAGAAAGGAGGTTGAGCCCTCCTTTTATAGGAGATGCATGGGCCTCAGCCTTTGGAGCCCATCTCTCTTTTACCGGGCCGGGCCGGGGGACCGGGCCGGTTAGTTTGGCAGGCCCACCTAGTTGGATCCTAACTCTTGGTTAGATAAAGTGATCCAAGTTGGGGAGGGCCCCTTTTGATTGGACCACGTGTCATCCCGTGGTTGGCCGGTTGGGAGGTTCATTGTCCTCCACACACGTGGCGAGTTGCGAGCGGTGTGCAGGGGTGTCAGCTGTCAGACGACTGACCACTCGTCAGCTGACATCTGACGGAGGGAGGCAAGTTGGTGCCCAAGGGGGATGCCTTTAGGTGTTGTCAACTGGTGCCCCTGCGCCTTTGGCGCTGCGGTAGTCCTGGAAGTGATTATTCCCGCGGGTGTTAGAACTTTCAGCGGCGGTATTTTTGACTGGCGGGTAGGGTGCGCCTGAAAGTGGTACCCTACCCCTTCAAGTCCCCCAAGTCCAGGGTGTCTCCTGTTCTTGCTTAGAGGGCTGGTGGGGCGCTGGACTAAAATGTGTCCTTTGTGCTCGCTTTTGTTTGTTGTAGCAGTGTTGGAACTGTTTTTTGTTTAGAGCAAATGAGTGCGCGTTGCGACTCTTGTGTCATGTGAAAAGATATTGGCGTCCCATTATCTTTGCACATGGCTCTTTTATAAAACGGTTCTTTTTGGGGTGTTAAGTAAAGTTCGGCGGAGAACGTCTTTTGGATTTTACGTCAATCCATCGCCAAGTGATGACGTGGCGGTCAGGGTGTTAAGAAGTAAAATCCGGCGGAGAACGTCTTTTGGATTTTACGTCAACCCATCGCCAAGTGATGACGTGGCAGTCAGGGTGTTAAGAAGTAAAATCCGGCGGAGAACGTCTTTTGGATTTTACGTCAACCCATCGCCAAGTGATGACGTGGCATTAAGCCAGCGCCAGATGATGACGTGGCAGTAAGGGTGTGAAGAAGTAAAATCCGGCGGAGAACGTCTTTTGGATTTTACGTCAACCCATCGCCAAGTGATGACGTGGCATTAAGCCAGCGCCAGATGATGACGTGGCAGTATGCCAGCGTCAGATGATGACGTGGCATTAAGCCAGCGCCAGATGATGACGTGGCAGTAAGCCAGCGCCAGATGATGACGTGGCATTAAGCCAGCGCCAGATGATGACGTGGCAGTATGCCAGCGTCAGATGATGACGTGGCAGTAAGGGTGTGAAGAAGTAAAATCCGGCGGAGAACGTCTTTTGGATTTTACGTCAACCCATCGCCAAGTGATGACGTGGCATTAAGCCAGCGCCAGATGATGACGTGGCAGTAAGGGTGTGAAGAAGTAAAATCCGGCGGAGAACGTCTTTTGGATTTTACGTCAACCCATCGCCAAGTGATGACGTGGCATTAAGCCAGCGCCAGATGATGACGTGGCAGTATGCCAGCGTCAGATGATGACGTGGCATTAAGCCAGCGCCAGATGATGACGTGGCAGTAAGCCAGCGCCAGATGATGACGTGGCATTAAGCCAGCGCCAGATGATGACGTGGCAGTATGCCAGCGTCAGATGATGACGTGGCAGTCATAATTATCTGGTGTTAATTGGTGTGCTAAATACGTTACCCTTGAATTTAAAGTTTTGAATTTTGAAGGGTCTCCTTGTATTTAGGAAACGTGCATGGGAAGATGAGACGTTTTGGTGGACGTGTCAGAGTGCAGAAAGGATGTCTGCACAGTTGTCTGTCACGTCAGCACGTGGGTGGGAAGTTTATCCATCGTGTGTCAGGCGAGTGGCCGTAGACGCGCGCGAGTGGTGCAGCCTGTCAGTCAGACTGCTGATATTGGGCAGTTGAGGAGTCCTTTTGGGCAGACGCGTGTCCTCTGGTGCTGACGAGTAACTGCTCATCCAGCTGTGATGCCACGTGTAGCGTCCAGATGTGCCCTTCTCTGGCAAGATGAAGGGTCGTCTGCCAGCTGTTTCAGGTCGCATTAAATGCGATGGGTATAAATACCCGAGGAGGTTTTTTCCAATTCCTTCTCATCTTTCTTTTTTCACACATTTGTCTTCTCTGTTTCCTTCATCTCCTCCGGTGAACCTTCAAATTTTCCGGTGATCCTAAAAAAAAGTTCTCTTTCTTTTTCTTTCCTCATCACCGTCATGTCTGAGAGTTCTGACGTGGGTGGTAACCCTGCCAAGGCCACCGAGAAGGCCAAGAAACTCATCCACAACACCACCTGTAAGTGGGGTGAAAGAAGTTTTGCCAAGTTTGTCCAGGCTATGGAGTTCGATCCCTCGTGGGAGGTGGAGTTGCCATCGAACAAAGGTACTGCTTTGGCTCCTCCCCCTGGGAAGATGAGTTTGTACGGAGCTCATCTTGCCCTGTGTGGGTTTCGTCTACCTGCCACCAAGTTCCAGGTGGATACATTAGTGAAATATGGAGTCCATGTTACCCAGGTGAGCGGGTTTGGAATGCTTCGTTTGGTGCACTTTGAGGCCTGCTGCCGAGCGTTGGATATTGAACCGTTGTTTGAACGGTTCAATGTCTTCTATGTGTTGAATTTAGAGGGTTCCTGGTTCAACTTTGTTCCCCGTTCTCAGGTGTCTCCCTGTGGGACGACAGCTCCTAAGTCCCTTCATGACTGGAAGGAGAAGTTCTTCTATGTCAAGAGGGGAGTGATTCCGGTGGACATGCCATGGAAAGTGATTGCTGAGCGGCAGAAGGTGGGAGACCATCCTGTGATGGAGGGTTTCGAGGGCCAGCAGTGGTTCCAAGAACTTGTGGCCCGTGCTTCCCCGTTTGATACGGGTATGTGCTCTGAAGCCATGTTGGCTCTGTTGGGCATGAGTAGGCTTCAGATTGTCGAAGGGAAGGAGCCCGTGATTACCGTCCCTGGTAAGGCTCTTTCATTTTCATTTTGCTGAAGTCCCTCTTCTGTTATTATTTTATTATTATTTTTTGTATCTGATGAAGTGTTGTTTGTTTTCAGGAATGTCGAAGTTCCAGGCGTTCTTGCTGAGGGATAAGGCCCCGCTGGAGTGGAGAGATCCTCCGGAGGGTAGGTTGTCCGTGATTGACGAGATGGTGAACAGGTTCTACTTTCCTTACCTGGAGTTCAAGCCTACTGTCCTCCTTTTTTCACGTGAGCATCCTGTAAACCCTGATCCTTTAACTTCTATTCCGCATACTGGGATAGACCCTTGTTTTGTTGTTTCCTCTGATGAGGAATCGACAGGGTCTTCTGTGGAGACGGTGGCCCCCCCACCTCCGCGCGGGCGTAAGAAGAGTGTGCCGCGCTTTCATAGGCATAAGGTGTTATCCAAACCTAAGTCTGCGCCTTTGAGTGCAGGTGGTGGAGGGCCTCTGTTTGGGCAGCGTGAGCGGCGCGCTGAGTCTTCTTCCTCCGCTCCTGAAGATACTGCTGAGGTTAGTCCGCAGAAGAAGAAGCGGAAGATTGGAAAGGTTGGCGCGAAGTCTGGGACTTCGAAGTCCGGCGGGGCTGGGCCCGCGCCGTTTTCTTTGGAGATAAGTCCTCCGCCTGAGCGTCGACCGTTGATTCAGAAGACAGTGAAGAAGGTTACTAGTAAGTGTTCCGCCTTTGGTTTTCTCTTATTGATTGTGTTGATTTATTTTTACTAAGTGTCCTCTGTTTTCTTGTAGTTGTCTCTCCGCGGGCTTCTGGTTCTGCCCCTGAGCCAAGTGAAACACAGGCTGTTAAGGAGAGGCGAGAGGAGGAAGCAGCGAAGGCTCGCGCGGAGGGAGAGGCAGCGGAGGCCGAGCAACGGGCCAAGGAAGCTGCCGCCAAGAAGGAGGAGGAGAGGGTAGTGGCGGAGAAACTGCGTCTGGAGGCGATGGCTAGAAAAGCTGAGGAAGAGAGGTTGGCAGCTGAAAAGCTGCGTGTGGAGAAGGAGAAAACTGAAGCTGAAGTAAGGGCGAAGGAGGCGGCCGCCAAGGCTAGGGCGGAGGAGGAGGCCGCCAAGCTTGCCAGTGTTCAAGCTTTTTCTGGTGGTTCCCCTGGTGGGGTTGGGGGTGGAACTGTTGGGGGGAGGTCCAGTGTGGACCGGACGGACCCGGGTTACTTCGCGGGCGACGTGATCTGGCGTCCGCACTGGAGTATCCGGGAGAACTCCCGTTTTGCCAACCCTCTAACGGCTGAGGAGTTTATTTCTGAAGTTGTTCCTCCCAAGGAAAGGGAGTATCAAGATAGCCTGCCCCGGTCGCAGTTGATTACCGATATCTGTGTCGGTCAGGCGCTCCAAGTCGCTGCTATTGAATCTTTAAAGCGGCGTGATCAGGAGTATGCCCGGGATGTGGCGGAGTTCAATGCTCGGCGGGCTAGCCAGGCGCAGAGGGAGGAGAAAATGAGATCGGAAGTAGATAGGTACCGTGATAGGGCCTATAAAGCTGAGGACCGAGTGAAGGAGCTGGAGAAGGAGCATGCGTTGGCGCATCAGCGGTGGGTCGATGCATGCCAGGTGACCAACCAGGAGACTATGAAGTTGAAAGATCAGATCCAGACCTTAAAGAATGAGAATGCGAAACTTCGGGACACCGCGGAGAGCCATGCCAAGGTTTTGGCAGATAAGGACTCCGTGGTGGCGGGTCTTAGGTCTGATCTTCGTAATAAAGATGATGAGCTTGTTGGTGCCTCTTCTCAGCTTTCTGAGTTGGCGGGTGAGAAGACAGCGTGGGTGAAGGAGAAAGCGGCATTGATGGAGGAGCGGGCCTCGTTGGAGGAGTCCTTGACCGTGTCGCAAACGGAGGCCGAAAATGCCAAGTCTCTCTTGGATGAGGCCACCGTTGCGCAGGAGAAGGCTCAGGAGTCCATCCGCTGGGTGATGACCGAGGGTATCGCTGGTGTAAGTATTTTTCGCTCCTTTCTACTGTCCTTAAGTGTGTTTCCTTTCTAACACTTGTTTTTATGCAGATTTTCAAGAGGTTCTGGAACGAGCCCAATCTCGGTGATCAGGTCGCTGCTATCGCTGCTGCTGCGCGCGCTGCTGGAGAGGCGGAGGGATTCGACAGCGGGTTTTACCATGCGTTGAACGGTGGTCGTATTACTGATGGTGCGCATGATGGTAAACCCCGCGAGAAGGAGTATGAAGCCGAACTTCTCAAGTTCGAGCAGATCGAGTTCCCTATCTTGAAGACGGTTGCAGAGTGCAACCAATATGCCGACCCAGCTGGCGCCCTCCGTTACTTTATAGAAGAATCCGACCGTTTGGGTGCGGAGGCGCAGCAGAAGGGGAAGCAACCAGCAGGTGGTGGTGAGGGTACGTCCGGCGGTGGTCCAGAGGGTGAAGATGAACAGCTGGTGGACTTTGAAGTGTCCGCGGAGGAGTAGGCTGTTTAGTATGTTTCTGTTTTAAACTTTTTGTAAAGCTTGAGGCAGCTTGAACGCCTCCTTTTGTGATGGAAATATATGTACTTTTTTTGTTTTAACTGTGAATTTTGGATTGATTGTTTAGTCCGGCGATAGTTATGTGTGGTATCTATGCCTTGAAGACCCAATTCCAGTAGTACACAATGTAAGTTAAAAGATAGAAATTTCTTAGGATTCCCAAAAAGGGTGGCTTAGGCATGTGTAGCCCAAATGTTTACAAGGATTACATATAACAGAAACGTAATTGTGCCGCATTCCAGGAGTGCGGGACGGGCGTGCCATCAAGTTTTTCTAGCGCGTAGGCGCCTTTGCCCAAAATTTCTTGTATTTTGTAGGGGCCTTCCCATGTTGGGGCGAGTTTTCCTTGCTTTTCTGCGTTCGAGGCGCTATTGTTTCGGAGGACGTAGTCTCCGATGTTGAAATTATGTAGTTTAACTTTGTGATTGTAATAGCGTTCTAATTGATTTTTGTATCGGGCTTCTTTGATGGCGGCCAGCTCCCGCCGATCTTCGAGTAAATCCAGGTTTAATCGTAGTTCTTCGTCATTTTTGCCTTTTTCCGCCATGAGTACTCTTGCGGAGGGGCATCCTATTTCTGCGGGAATGACGGCTTCGGAGCCATAGGTTAGGCTGTATGGGGTTTCGCCATTGCTAGTTTTGGCTAGTATGCGATTTGCCCATAAGACATGTGGGAGTTCGTCCACCCATCCTGTTCGCTTGGTGCCCAGGCGCTTTTTGATGCCTTCGATGATGCTTCGGTTTGCTCTTTCGACTTGGCCGTTTCCCTGAGGATGTGCTACTGAGGTGAAGATTTGATGGACTCCCATTTGCGCCAACCATTGTTGTAAAAGTTTGTCAGTGAATTGGGTTCCATTATCGCTTATGATTTGGTATGGCAGGCCGAATCTGCAGATGATAAATTCCCATATGAATTTCTTGGTGTGTGCGCCGTCGATTTTTGCTAGTGGCTTTGCCTCGATCCATTTTGTGAAATAGTCGATTGCCACTATTAAGAATTTTACGTTTCCTGGCGCTGTGGGGAATGGGCCAACGAGGTCGATTGCCCATTTCTGAAATGGCCATGCTGCTGTGACGGGGATTAGGTCATTTTTTGGACGCAGCGTGTTAGGCGCGTGGCGTTGACAGGAATCGCATTTGCGCAGTTCTGCTACTGCGTCTGGGTGCATACCCGGCCAATAATACCCTGCGTTCATTAGCTTAGCCACTACCATTCTGGGTCCTGCGTGTAGTCCGCAGGTACCTTCGTGGATGTCCTTGATGAGGAATGAGGCGTCCTCTTTGTCGACACATCGTAGTAGTGGACCTAAGTATGATCGTCGGTAAAGGATTCCATCCGTTAATTGATAGTGCAGGGCTTTGTGCTGAAGTTTCCGTGCTTCCGCCTTGTTGTCGGGTATTGTTCCGGATGTGAAGGACTGCGCAGGAAATAAATTTGCGCATGAGTGTCTTGGCGTGTTGTAGATATAGGGCCATTGTGGCGTCTTTTGCGTCATACGTGCCATTGATGTGGCCTGCTACTAGTAGTGAGTCGACATGCGCTTCTACGTGAGAAGCTCCCATTTGATGTGCGATGCGTAGTCCTGCTAGTAGCGCTTCGTATTCTGCCTCATTGTTTGTTGCGGCAAAATCTAATCTGATGGCGTATGTGTATTCTTTTTTGTTTGGGCTGATCAGCCGCAATCCTGCACCTGCGCCGTCTGAGTTGGATGCTCCGTCGGTATAGAGTTTCCATCTTTCATTTTCCGGCGTTGGTTGCGCGGGGTCCTGCTCGGCTAAGCATTCGGCGATTTTGTCCGTTGGTATTTCGGTTGCGAAGTCAGCGAGGACCTGTCCTTTTACTGCGGGTCTGGGCTTGTAGTTGATGGTGTGTTCACCTGGTTCGATTGCCCATTTTGCTAGACGTCCTGAGGTTTCCGGCTTGCGTAGGACGTCGCTGATTCTGTAGTCTGTTAGGACGTTTATTGGGTGGCCATGGAAATACCGGCGCAGTCTGCGCGAAGCGTGAATGAGAGCTAGTACTAATTTTTCCATGGTGGAGTACCTGGTCTCTGCGTCTAACAAGGTTCTACTAATGTAGTAGATGGGTGTTTGTACAGTTTTTCGATCTACCAAAAGTACCGCGCCGATTGCCCGCTCTGTTACAGAGAGGTATAAGGTTAGCGGCTCTTTGGGTAGTGGTGCTGTGAGAGTAGGTAAATTCATAAGACATTCTTTCATTTCTTTAAAAGCTTTTTCCGCCTCAGGGGTCCAGCGGAAATTACTTTTCTTAAGACAATTTTTGAGAGTGTCTACAAATGGAAAAGACTTAGAAGCGTAATTTGAAAGAAAACGGTTGAGGGCGACTAGGCGTCCCATTAGCGTTTGTACTTCCTTGATGCTTGTTGGTGAAGGCATTCTTTCGATGGCTAGGACCTTGTCTGGATTCGCGCGGAAACCGTCGCGCGTGACAACAACGCCTAGGAATTTTCCTTCTTCCATCCCGAAGGAACATTTGCTGGGGTTGAGCTTCATGCGCACCTTTCGCAGTTGATTGAATGTCTTCTGGATGTCTTCCAGCATGTTATCTTCGTCTTTGCTTTTGATGACAAGGTCATCAACGTATACTTCCAATCGTACTCCTATCTCATGGATGAAAGCGCTGTCCATGAGACGTTGGTATGTGGCTCCCGCGTTTTTCAGACCGAAGGGCATTTTGGTGTAGCAGAAGATGCCCGTGTCTGTGCGGAAGGCCGTTTTATCCTCATCTTCCTTCGCCATTTGGATCTGGTGGTAGCCTTTGTAGGCGTCGAGGAAGCATTTGAAGCGGAATGGTGCTAGGGAGTCCACTTTTAAGTCGATTTCTGGAAGAGGGTAGCAATCCTTTGGGCAAGCTTTATTTAGGTCTTTGTAATCGACGCACATGCGCCATCCGCCTGTAGCTTTACCTACCATGACCGGGTTGGCGACCCATGTTTGGTAGCGTATTGGGCGGATGATGCCGGCGTGCAGTAGTTCGTTGACCTGCTCGTTCATCGCCTTTGTTTTCTCCGGTCCCATTTTGCGCATCTTTTGGGCCACTGGTTCCACTGATCTGTACGTGTTAAGTTTGTGTTCCGCGATGTTTCTTGGAACACCGATCATGTCAGATGGTTGCCAGGCAAATATGTCTATGTTCTTTACTAGCAGTTGCTTAAGGTGCGCCCGTATGGTGTTGGAGATTTCATGGCCGATGATAACCGTTTGGTCCGGGAATTTTGGGTTAAGAACCCAGTTTTCCGGTTCCGATCGGGTTTGTGTTTTTTGTGGTTTTGCCATGTCGATCGCGTGGCACTGTTTGTTGCCACGGATTATTGCTACGCCGGTTCGGGTTGGGAAACCCACCATTTGGTGCGGGGTGGAGGCATTGGCGTTGAACTTTGCCAAGCCTTCCCTCCCTAGTAGGACATCATGGCGAGAGGTCGCTGGTAGTACCATGAAGTCACAGATTTCTGTGCGTTCGTGGGTACCATCTGTTAAGGTAACCGGGAAGGTGATAATGCCGCGTGGCATGATGACTTCATCAATGAAGCCTGAGATTGGTGCGTTGACTGGAACGAGGCGGGCTTTGTCGTCCTCGTCCAATTGTTGAAAACACTGATCATATATTATGTCAGTGCTGCTTCCGCCGTCTAGGAACATTGATTGTGTTCGATAATGTCCTACGACGCCGGTGACGATTAATGGCGCGGTGGCGGAGGGTCCTCCTCGTACTTTGGGGAGGAGGACGTCTACCTCTTTCCAAGAGTCGTCAGTCTCTCGTGGGCGCTTTCCTTTGTTCTGGCGCTTGCCCGTGGCGGAGATCATGTTACAGTGATGGTGCGGGGTATGTCTGATGTAGCTTGTTTGCAGATTCCGGATTTGTTTCTTTCCGGGCTCTTCGTGTCTGTCGTCGTAGTTGTTGCGCCCGCCCTTGTTGACGTTTTTGACGAGGTGACCGAGCTGGCCTGTTTTTAGTGCCGCCTCTATTTCTAGCTTTAAGCTGTAGCAGTTGTCCGTTAGGTGGCCATAATCGTTATGGTATTCGCAGTATTTGGTATGGTCAACATTCTTTCTTTTGCCCAATATCTTTGGTTCTTTGAAAGTGACCTGCTCTGTTTTGAGCACCTGCGACGGAGTTTTTGTGAGCGGTGTCCAGTCGGTGTTCTTTTTGGCTGGGGCCTTGTGGTCCCTTGATTGTTTGTTTGTGATCGTTTGACGGGCGTCATTGGCGGATGAGTATTTGCCTTCGTCCGTTGGTCCTGAAATGCGCGACCAAACGGATTGCTTGCCTTTGTTTCTGTTGGAGCTGTTGGTTTGATTGTATCCGCGCTGTTGTTTGATGGAGCGCTCTGAGGATGCGTATATTTTTGAAGCTTTAATGACTTCTTCCCAGGAATCAGGGACCCCTGTTTTCCCGGATAGGGTTTTCATCAGATCCTCGCTGCGCACACCGTGAATAAAGCCTGCGCGGGTCAGTTCTTCTCCGCAGCCGATTTGAAGTGCTTCCTTGTTGTAGCGCACGATATAGTCATCGATGGATTCGTTGTCCGTGCGCTGGCATAGGAGGATGTGGGCCTTGTCTTTTTTGTGCCGCATGAGGTGGGAGAAGTGATCTTTGAACTTCTGGATGAGGTCATCGAAATCTAAAATGCCTCCTATGGGGAGGTTATCAAACCAAACTCTGGCTGCGCCTGTTAGGGTTTGTGCAAATAGGTGACACCAAACCTGTACAGGCCAAAGGACTGTAGTTCCGGCGCACTCGAAATCATGTAGATGATCGGTGGGGTCTCGCAGGCCATCGTATCTACCGATGCTGCTTGGGAGTTTTGCTTGTTTTTCTATTGGTGCGGTGGCTATTCGTTGACAAAATTTAGAGCTTAAAGCGAACGACTTAGGCCTGTATGGTCTGTTTAAGTCGTCGTCTTCCTTCTGGTGTGATGTCGCCGAGTGGGTTTTTGTCAGCTTCCGCTTTTTGGCTCTTGAGGTTGTGGCGTCTGAATCGCTGGTGGGTTGGTATCCGTCGGATTCTGACGCGGAGTCTACTAGGTCTAGGTCACGTGTGTTCTTGCTGCGACCTGCGACGTGAGACTTTGATCTTGTAGCCTGCTTTTCCTTCCCCTTTCGGCTGTGTTTTGCGGAAGGGGAAGCCTTACTCTTGGACTTGCTGGTTTGGATTTTAGCCAGCATGTTTTGATAGATCTTGGTGTTTTTGAGTTGCTTTCGGAAGAGCCACTCGTCAGGGTCCATTGGTGTGTTGGGTAAGTCAGAATCAGATGATTCTGAAGCCGTGACTGCGCGGGGCGGGGTTCGTTCCCTGACGGTTGCTGCCTGTGTGCCCTTGTCCGGAGTTTGGAGTGGTGCCGCTCTGTCGGTCTGAATGACTACAGAGGGGGTTGCTCCCTTGGTTCCGGTAGAGGGTAGATCAGCCATTGTGTGAGTAAAGGATGTGGTTTTGAAAGCTTTGTTGGTCTTTCAGCCGGTACGGATGGCGCCAATGAAGAAACAACGAGTATATGTTTAGTGAGAGGATAGAAGGGAGTGGTAAGTGGTATGACAACTCGTGTTCGCAGCAGGGTATAATCCTTGGCTCACAACGATAGTGAATCTAGGGTTATGCACACAAACGATAAGCAAGTAGAATATGTAGAACAAGAATGTAAGTGGTTCGATCTCGTGAGATCTACGTCCACTGGAAAAGGTGACCTTTATTAATAAATAACGTGAATGATGATACAAGTGGAGATACAAGTGTATTCGTTCCTATTGGCTGGTTTTTTTCCCCTAGAGAAAGGAGGTTGAGCCCTCCTTTTATAGGAGATGCATGGGCCTCAGCCTTTGGAGCCCATCTCTCTTTTACCGGGCCGGGCCGGGGGACCGGGCCGGTTAGTTTGGCAGGCCCACCTAGTTGGATCCTAACTCTTGGTTAGATAAAGTGATCCAAGTTGGGGAGGGCCCCTTTTGATTGGACCACGTGTCATCCCGTGGTTGGCCGGTTGGGAGGTTCATTGTCCTCCACACACGTGGCGAGTTGCGAGCGGTGTGCAGGGGTGTCAGCTGTCAGACGACTGACCACTCGTCAGCTGACATCTGACGGAGGGAGGCAAGTTGGTGCCCAAGGGGGATGCCTTTAGGTGTTGTCAACTGGTGCCCCTGCGCCTTTGGCGCTGCGGTAGTCCTGGAAGTGATTATTCCCGCGGGTGTTAGAACTTTCAGCGGCGGTATTTTTGACTGGCGGGTAGGGTGCGCCTGAAAGTGGTACCCTACCCCTTCAGGTATAGTCACCATGCCTTTCTTCATAGTTATGTAATAATCCATATTCTTGATGTTAAATCTTGAAACTTTTGTGAATTTACATGATTTTAAGAAAAGGCAATATACCACCATGAGAATTTGGTGGTATATTGCCTTTTCTTCAACTTTACTCTCTCTTTTTTTTTAAGCAAACTACCACCATAATTTTTAAACGGTTATAACTTTCTCATGCGTTATTACTTTCTTAAACAAACCTAAATCATCAAAACGAGCAATTTATCATCTTTAATTTAAGTATAGTAGAGTTGTTTAAAAAAATGATGTGTTGTATGATTAACAACATTTAAGAGTGAGCATTAACTGAACCGATAAGCAAAATTGAACAAAAAATAGTCAAAACCGCATTGAAATCAATAAAAAATTGAGCTAACTAAAAACCGAATTAACTTAAAATCGATAGTCAATTGTTTTATACCCCTAGTTAACCGAAATTAACCAAACCATTCATATATTTGTTGCTTTTATACTTTCATCCATGTATTTTTTTTAAGCAAAAAATAGCAACAATTTGGTTTTAGTTTTTTTTTAAGGGCTGAAGAAACACCAGTATAACAAGTATAATAACGAACACAAAGAAGAGATAATTATATTAATGATGCTTGGACGATTACAAGTACTCGATTACAATTGTTACAGTATTCCAACTATAATCAGACTTTCTCAGATATTACATAATTCTCTAAGCGTGTATTTGTATGTGTAATAGAATGATCATTCTCCTCAGGGGAGAAGGGGTATTTATAGGCCCATGTGCTGCGATTAGCTGATTCGAGAATGACAGCTATCCTGCGTAGGTCCCACACGTTTGTCAACTGTTGGGGCTCAGACGTTGTCCTCTTCTGATAGGTCCACGTGTCTTGCAATCGTCCTTTCTATCTTTTCTATGTACCTCGTACATACATGTGATCGTGGAGCAGGGAATAATGGCCTCTGATTGGCTGCATGTTCCTTTCATTGTCGGATCACAACTGGCATGTCCTAGGAATCGTGCACAGGCTTCTATAAGCTTTAGTCAGCGTTCCTACTGACGTGTGTGGAGATGTAGGGTCGTGCGCACGCGCGGGTACATATCTCTTCAAGCCCCCTAGTCTAGTGTCCTGTATGCGTAGCATGCGGGACACTGGACTCAGTAAGTTGATAATTTTCGATCTTCAGCTGCGGGGGTAATATGTGCTCTTTGTTGTGGTTGTGCGCTACGTGCGGGTACATATCTCTTTAAAGACCAACTAAGCATAATGCTCCAACTAGTGGGCGACCCATGGCCAAAGGCACCTCATATGTCCGCGAACGCAAACAACACTGGATAGCCGAATGTCCACGATAGTTTCACAAACCAAGGAAAATATGATCTCCACCCGCCTAAAGACACAACAATCAAGATGAAATCAAATTAGAACTTAAGACAATTCAGTCTAAAGCCTTAACCCTCATTTTTCATGCCATAGAGTGGTGCTTTAGTATTAGTTAATAGTTATTAATCAAAATAAACTTTGAAATTAATGTATTTGTCGTCGTTTAGCATGTTCAATGCCGTTTGAAGAAAAGGGTATGTATTTTAATTAAAAAAAAACAAAACAAAACACAAAAGGGGTTAGATACAAACAATTCCTTTATTAGTAATCATCAAGACCATCCACGTGGCAACAATCAACGCAACAAACATCGACCTCGCATTGAAGAAACCAACCCACCATCTAATCTCGATCACTTTTTGTTTTTTCCTTTCTTTTCACTTTTTGTGTCCATCTCCGTCTCATCTCCCCAAAAATCAATCAAATAATAATAATAATAATAACAATAATAAGATAATAAATAATAATAATAATAATAAATGCTGCAACTATTCTTCGCCGTGGCCTTCTCGGCGGTGCCGCTAACGCTGTACGTACCGCCGGTGAGGAGCCTGAGCCTGTTCGTCGGATCGTTCCAGCAACTACTCCGCCACATCAGCGTCTACGTCCTCCATATCTGTCCTCGCTTACGCCTCGCTTTTTCTCGGATCTTCACTCCTATCCTTCGATCTCAATTTCAAGCCAGGTAGGTAATTTGTATCATTCACACTGATCAAATATTATTATTATTGTTGTTGTTGTTGTTACGGTTTCGTGAATTGAATTGAATTGAATTGAATGTATGAATTTGTAAATGAATGAAGTTATAAATGATCGGAGTAATAGCTGATCTCTGAAAACATACATACTCCTCATTTAGATGATACGGATAACCTAACGAAAACATTCTCCGTCAGTGATCCAAGCTGATCTCTGTTATTTTGTTGTATTTGTATCATTTCGTGAATGGAATTGATTCTACGGATTTGTAAATGGACGAACTAATAAGTGATTGGAGTAGTTTTGTTGATTCGGTGTGGTTTCGTCTGCGCATGCGTTGTGCGGTTATGGTTTGAGTTTATAGATAAGTAGTTTGTGGATTATTGTTAGTTTCTGATGAATGATATCGTGTTTGTTAGGTTATTTTGATTGAATTTAGATGAGATTAGCTCACATGTGGTTATGGATTCCTTTTTTTTTTTTTTTGTTTTTTTTTGTTTTGATAGATTATGATGATCGATAGTTAGGGTTCGATTTCGATGATACATGTAACCTAACGCAAACACACATTATTCTGTATCAGGTGATTGAAGCTGATCTAAGTGATTTATGATATTTGTTGTTTTTGTACCGTTTCGTCAATTGAATTGATTCTGCGAATTTGTAAGTGAACGAACTAATAAGTGGTTGGAGTAGTTTTGCTGATTTGGTGTAGTTTTGTCTGCACATGCATTGTGCGATTATGGTTTGAGTTTATAGATAAGTAGTTTGTGGATTATTGTTAGTTTTTGATGATTATTGATATCGTGTTTGTTAGGTTATCGATTGAATTTAAGTGCGATTTCGTCTGAGTAAGCGTTGTACGAATATATTTGAGATTTTAGATGAGGAGTTTATTGATTTTTGTTAAGTTCGTGTTTGGTAGGTTATTTATTGAATTTAGATGAGATTAACTCACATGTAGTTTATGGATTCCTTTTCTTTCGTTCTGATAGTTTATGATGATGTATAGCTAGGGTTAGATTTAGATGAAACAGGTAACATAACAAAAACACACTCCGTCGTTCTGTACCTGTTGATCAAAGCTGATTATCTAAATGATCACTGATATTTATTATTTTGTACCATTTCGGGAATTGCATTTACGAATTTGTAATTGAATGAACTAATAGGTGATCAGAGTAGTTGTGCTGATTCAGTGTGATTTCGTCTGCACAAGCGTTGTACGATTACTATATGAGTTTATGGATTGTTGTAAAGTTTCTAATGATCGATATCATGTTTGTTAGTTTTAAATTTAGATGATACAGGTAAACTAACTAGATAACATTCCGTCACTCGTACCAGTCAATCGAAGCTGATTTAAGTGCTCTCTGATTTTTATTGTTTTTGTTTCATTAGGTGAATTGCTTGTACAAATTTGTAAATGAACGAACTAATAAGTGATTGGAGCAGTTGTACAAATTAAGTATGAGATTTCCTCTGCACAAGCATTGTACGAATATGAATTGACTTTATATGGGATTATTGTTAGTTTCATCTGCACAAGTGTTATACGAATAGGATTTTGACTATTTGAGTTTATATGAGAATTTGGATGAAGACTTTATGGATTATTGTTAGTTTCTGATGATCCGTATCGTGTTTGCTAGGTTATTGATTGATTTTTGATGAGATTAACATACACATAGCTTATGGATACTTTTTCCTGTTACTTTGATGATTGATAGTTAGGGTTAGATTTAGACAATGAATATAGAGCTGCTGTTGTTTGTAGAAGCTAGACGTGGCGCTGAACCTGTAAATCGTGTCACAATAATACGTAATTTTGAAACACTGATGTCTGTAAGCAGTGATAGAGATGATTCTCTGTGATCAAATTTGTTAGGATGTTGAAAACCTGAAAACTAAATGGGCAAAATGACTTGTGCATTGTGGAGCATATGATTTAGTGGATCAGTTTCGTGTCAATATTCTTAGCGTAGGTAGTTATTAGTTAATGATAAAAGTGTGTAAACGTTTATGTTTTTACTTGTGTAATTAGTGTTGCACTAGAGTCTACGAGAAAATTGTGGGGTTTTTGTTTTGGCGGAATCCAACTTGAAATCTGAATTCCAATATTTAACTTGTTTGGTTTGTAGAATTCGTTGTTATTAGCATAACATGTTAGGTGGAATCGCCGCTTTTGCCATAGTTGATAGAAGTTGGAGCAGTAACGGATAGAAATAGGACAACGGATAAAGGTAATGAGCTGATCATACAAAATCACCACTTGAACAACCGTCGGGCAATTAAAACTTAAATTGAGATACAGAAAATAATCACGCAATCCATCTTTAGGCTCCAAAGAACACCATTCAACATGCAGTTATTGAAGTAGCAATAGAAGAATTAATTTTAACTCACAAACCTACTAAGTTGAGATTAACATTCAATTTTTTTCATTCTAAAAAACTCACTGCCTATTATTGATTAAAGATTTATATAAGCAAGGGCTGGGCGTAACCCCAAACTTCACTGAACTACCCTAATATCTACCAATTCTGCACTGCAACATCACTTTACTGATTTACTACACCGAAGCACAGTTTTTGAGGCAACACTACTCTCATTCTATCCGTGGTAGCCAACGTGTGAAACATACCAGCTCCTACTGCCCTTGCCACCTGAGGTGGTGTTGCCGTGGGGGCACCAGCCCCATTTGCTGGTAGCGGCCCGCCCTGCCTAATACAACATAGCACTTCTCCATGTTCTAATTAGTGGGACAAGAAAATAGCTGGTATTACCTACTAAGCAAGATACAACCAAATTAGGCACTAAACTGTAACTCTGCAAGTAGTAGAAATAAAACTAGTGAAGGTCTTGACTCGTGAACGTGGAGTTTTTCACTTCTGTTGCTCTGCAGGGATTTCCTTTTTTCATCATGGAGCTCCATTTAATATCCAATCGTGACCCAGATTTGCCAACTCGATATACAACAATAGTTGTCCCTAGGTTGTCATCCCTCGTCATAGTTGCCATCAACAAACCTGTCATCGTTGCGAGTCATTACCATCAACGGCTCCATCACTACACCTCAGTTTCATTGAAAACTTAACAAACCGAACATGACTATTTTGTTAACTATATATATTTTACATTTCGCAAATTTCAATCTTTTTGTATTTTGTTTTTTTTTAAATGTACTGAATGCCTTTATTGTTGTATATCTATTACTGGGAGCAAGGTGGTGAGGTGTGTGCATAAGGCATTGAGGTTTGTGTCTTTTTACGCTTTTGTGAAGCGTGCCTTTGCGCATCAAGCATGTGCTGATGTGCATGAGTGATAAGACCTTATCCATCGCTGCAATTGTGCCGTTCAAAAAAAAAAAAAAAAACCATCGCTGCAAGCATACGCTGTGAGGCCACCCGTAGTGGGGCGCCAAACCCACCATTTTGCCTCCATTCGCGCCCCCAACACCAAAACCCACAGCGCTAAGGGGCGCTAAACACCCCCATTTCGCCTCCATTTTGCTTTGAGCGTTATGTTTATAACGCCAAATTGATTTTGGATTTTGTGCCATTTTTTTGGACCAATGAGAGAAAGAAGGGGCGTGAATGGGTGTTTCCACTACACCCAGTCTGAGGCTTTATTTATTTGCACTTGGATAGCGGTAACGACTACGATTGAATTTAGATAAAACAGGATAAGCTAACAGGTTGATCAAGATTCATAAATCATTACTTAAACATCTCGTTGGGCAATACAAACACGACTGAGATACCGAAATGAGATCGCCCATTCTGCTTAGGCTTCGAAAACACCATTCAAACTTAGAGAGCTTGAACAAGCATGGAAAAATCAACTTAACTGAGATAAATTAACAGAAAAGATACCATACACGCACTGTCTCATTCATGAACGTGTGTAGATTATATATCTATATCTATATATATCTATACATATAATAAACCAAAGTCATTTTAATGACATGACATTTATTGAGTGTGCCATGTGTCATCCCATGTGGCAAGACCTTTATTTTAGGAAAATAATAATTTAAAATTTAAAAACAAAATTAGATTTTTATCTCTAATGTTTCCTCTCATAACTTTTAAACGTTAATATCTTTTATACATGAGATTTTTTAAAGAAAAAAATTACACCAAATTAACGAGCGTTTTATTATTTTTCTAACGGGTACCATAGTGCTATATGAAAAACGGAGAAAAAAACGACTATTTTTTTGTGTGGTTAGTTTTAATATTTAGAGTTATACATTGTTTAAGGTTATGCACTAACATTGGAGATACATTGTTAATTGTTTTAGATTAAGTGTTATCCGAAGCTTTTCTGCATGTAACTGTAAAACGCATCAGTCTATTTCAGGTATAAAATTAATATTTCAAATTAGATTTATCAACCCGGGACGCTCCCGGGATATAATCTAGTATATATATATGGCAAAGGGATTAATCCTACATGTCATACTCTTATGCAATCTCTCTTTTGAAAGATGCCACATAGGAATCCTTGTACAACCCTAACCTAGTGATCTCAAGTTCGAATCCCTACCCACACACTGGTGTCCTCCTTGCCTAAGCTCAAACCATCACGGGGAATTTTTTTGTGGTGTGCATGAATCGAACTTGTGACCTACCCCCAGGATGGGAACCCCTAAGGGAAAACCCACCCTACCTCAAACCAGCTGGGCTGGAGATCATTGGCAATTTTTCTCTTATATATCGATGATGATTTTGCTCATATGTTTAGTTAACATGGCCACTCTTGAGAAATTTCTCGATATTAAATGCATGTGCGATAAACTTGTGGGCTCCTTATGGAATGTGCCGGTTTCACATTTTTAGCTCTACTTTAATGGTTGTACGTTGGGGTTTTTCAATAATATTTTATTTTCTTCTTGGGCGACTTAGTAATTTTGTTCTATGTTCGGTCTTATTTACCGAGATGAAAAATAGCACCATAACGGGAAAAATCTGTGCTTCCGCCCGACTCAATTGGTGTTTTTTTTAACAAGCTTTTCGGGTGTTGAGGTGGTGGTATAATATTAATGCTACTTGGTACGATTTTATGTCTTTGTTGTAACAAAGGGAACTTAAGACTAGTCGACTACTAACACAAATAATTGTTGGTCTGTAGTTGTATACATGATCCAGTGTTTGAATTTTGTTATCAATAAACAACCTATTATTTTTGTACTTAAAATCTAATAGTCTAATAGTAAAATATATGGAAAATTGAAGCGTATATCATTTGAACTCGAGTCCTTTAGATGAAGGAGCAATGGATTACCTATGTCATTTCTATCTAACATAATACTGATCGATGTTATTTGCCGGATCATCTACATGATCATTTGACTTTCGGTATAATAATTATGGAGAAAAAAAACTCTGGGATACTCTTAACTCTTAAGGGGTTTGTGCTTTTTGAAAGGCAGGTTAAACCAACTAAAAAGTTGTAGTTAAAACTCAAAATACATACTAAACACAATAACTAGCCAACGTGGGATAGCCTACTTTGTAAAAAGTAGAGTCTTATGGCTCTTAGAGGGGATGTCCTGTGTTCAAATCTAAATAATGGTGTGTTTGATGTAAATTATAGTCGGGTAACATTAGCCATTACGGGGCAGTTATTTAGGA
This sequence comes from Ambrosia trifida, assembly GCA_028751855.1. NCBI lineage: Eukaryota > Viridiplantae > Streptophyta > Magnoliopsida > Asterales > Asteraceae > Ambrosia > Ambrosia trifida. The sequence continues at coordinate 37,479,835 of CM054133.1, read as the reverse complement.
GTGATAACTAACATAACAAACAAAGTGTGAGGTTGGGAGTATTGGTAGTCAAAATGATAGTTAGGAGTGATATCGGCCAACAGGTAATAGTTTGGAATATTTAAATCCGATTAAAAAAAAACAATGATATCATCATTTTATCAAGTACACTTCATTTAGGTGGGCTAAAAAACGTGGAGGTAGATTCAAACATAAATCACACATCATTTTAGGATCATCCATATTAAAAGGCAATCTTATCAACTCACCAACCAACCACCAAAAAATTATACATGTATGGTGCAGATCAACACCAAAATCATGTTCAATGTCAATTGTCAAACACAAATACACAATCAAAATCTGTTGTGTTGTGTACTTTTTAATGAATAGCTTGTAAAGATGATTTTAACAAGGTGATCCTAAAGAATTAAAGATGATCCTACAATTGCTACAATTGTAAAGATGAGAAACGATCTTTATATATCTAAATCAATTGATATAATTGTTAATGCCGCTTGCCGTCTACACATGTTCTCTATTTAAATTTGACTGCATCCCAATACATGACATATTTTTTTGTTTATTTATTCCATAATAATAGGTGAAATCCAGTGTGAAAACATGAGAAGACTATATCATTTTTTAACATAATCTGTCTCTATTTTAACTAAATAACAAATAAATAAGTCAATCATCTGTTGTAAGCAAAATCTGTTTAGTAAGATTTGTTCCTTTGACGATAGCCAGTTGATAGATATTGATCAAATGTTTTAATATTGAAGGATGTTATGACCACATAGAGATAAATCAACAGACGCATGGAAATCTCTGTTGGCAGAACATATATTAAAAAGAAACAGACAATCTTAATCTTCAACTGAGATTTCATTACAAATAGTTTTTGCTTGGATATTTGGTCAGATTTTTCTAAAAGTCTTTTGAGATAAAATAACCATCTATTTAACCAAAGTCTTGCAGTGTTCAAAGGTATTCTGACTTCATTGTATACTCTGTTTACCAATATATGTTGACTTGTCAATAAATTTGTCAAACAACTGTTCTAGGATTCAAACTTATTATTGCAATTACATAATTTTAATAAATATCCGAGTTAAGAAACTACATACAAAATGCAAGTCTTCTAAAAGAACAAATGTTAACTACAATTTTGGGTTGCAATAAACTAAACTGTTGGGTGGGCAGCTCGGTTGCAGCGCCAAATTTTAGCAATTTCACCATTAACAACTTTTAGCAATTTGGCGCTATTCAATAACTTTGTTTTAACTCTACATGTGGCCATTCTAAAATAAAAGGTTGGATTTAGGTCGTTTAAATTATGTAATTAGTTAAAATTTGTCATGCATACAATATTAAGTAGTTTATAATTTTAATAGTAAATTTTTATTTAAGATATAAGCTTATGACATAGACTAGAGTGATGCAACTAATTAATTTTACACTTGCTAATTTCCAATATGTAATGAATATGTTGCAAATGACGGTAGTAAAGTTTGGACATTGTGAGGTTTATTCATAATGAACAAAACACAGTGAGTGTCCTACATCATCATCTTCTTTCAGTTGTATTCTTTGTTTCCATGTCAAGTCTGATTGGATTTTTTGGCTTGGTTGGTGTACTTTTGAAAAATGTTGCTATTCAGATTGGTGAATATGTTGAGAATGTTAGTTATGAATAAATATTAATGGAATTCGTAAGATGGTTAGGGTTCTTTTGCATGTACCCACACTAAACTTTGTTTATTCATATGCATGTGTTCATATGAGATAGAAAAAAAAAACAACTGCAAATGACTATTATAAGTTTCTTTAACATCCATTGGCATCAAAATTAACACATAAATATATATGTATTCATCCATTAAATTGATTTGATTCTAAAGACATTAGTTTAGTTTTGGATATATATTTGTATGTTGTTAAAGCAATTTGAATAAAAAAAACACTTGAACTAATATATAAAATCACATGCGTTCAATTCGGCCCTCTATTCATAAACGATTTCAGTAATTCATGCTTCAATTCTACGTACCCGCGGTAACGCGCGGGCATTCCTACTAGTTTTTTTTTATAAAGTAATACCATAAAATTGAGCTTCTTTTTGTATTTAATGTGTATACACTATTGCAATATTTTTGAAAAAAAAAATAAAACTCAGTTGTGTAAAAACACAGTGGGCAGCATACAAAAAATACAATGAACACACTAAAACACAATTGACAACACAATAAAACACAATGAACAACACACTAAAAACATTGCAGATTAAAATACAATGGACAACATACTAAAACACAAATTGACAACACAATGTAAAGCACAACAAATGGTTTCAAACTCCCGATATCTACGCGTTTCATGTTCAAGATTTGGTAAAGATGCACGAGCTTTGTGCAGCGTCCGGGAACAAGAAAGAGATTATTCATGGGTTAGTTATTCTTGCGTGTTGGCAGCTTTGGAAAGCGAGGAATGAAAAAAAAAAATTCAATGGCAAGGATTCGCATGTGGTAGATTTGATATCTGATATCAAGGCTATAGGTTTCCTTTGGTATAAACATATATTTAAAGGAGATATAGTAGAGTGTGATAGATGGAGTAACTTTGATGTAATGTAATTGGATTTGTTCTTGTGGTTTTACGGCTTGCTATCTCCGTCTTGGCCATAGCTTGTCCGGTGTTTTGGGTTTAATGAAAGTTATCTTAATAAATAAATAAATAAATAAATTTTACATATATTATAAAAAAAAACTATAAAAAATACGAATCTTAATATATTTTGGATTTTCTTTATGGGGAAGAGATATTGTACAAAGCTACCTTAACATACAAAGTGTAAGAAGCAATCTTAGCCATTAGATTAATAAGATGGTTGGCCGCAGATTAAAAACCCTAATCATACTTGGGTCAAACTAACCAAGGGTAAATTAGGAAAAACCGTCTAATTGTTTTTCAAATCGTAACAACAAAAATCAATCAAAACAAAAAATTTCAACAATTGAAATCGATTAAACCAACCTGAATGATTACACAATCAAAATAATAAAAAAACATTCAAAAAAAAATTATAAAAACAGATATTTTTACTGGAACGATTTAATCATACGAAAAAACACACAATTATGAAATAAACGCTCATAATAGTTGTCAAATACTTTCGGTTTTGTTTCAATAAGTATAACTAAACATAAAAATTATGTTAAAAAAAGTTGCAGACGAGGAAGATGAAGTTGGTGAAAACAGAGCCTTTTAAACACACTAACAAAATTTAAACGCACTCATCATATAAAATTTAAACGCACATACAAAATTTAAACGCACTCATTAAAAAGTTTGGAGGCACTCGTTGAAAATTTAGAAGCACTCATTAAAAAGTTTGGAAGCACTCTTTGAAAATTTAGAAGCACTCATTAAAAAATTTGGAAGCACTTATTGAAAATTTGGAAGCACTCATTGAAAATTTGGAAACACTCATTGAAAATTTGGAAGCACTCATTAAAAAGTTTGGAAGCACTCCTAGAAAATTTAGAAGCACTCATTAAAAAGTTTGAAAGCACTCATTGAAAATTTAGAAGCACTCATTAAAAAGTTTAAAAGCACTCATTGAAAATTTAGAAACACTCATTAAAAAGTTTGAAAGCACTAATTGAAAAAAAGTTGCTCAAAACGCACATTTCCTCGTTTCTAGAACGCACCTTTAATCATAGTTTGCTTCTTCATGGGAACTCTACATGGCTCTCTGAGTCATCATCATAAACACTTAACCTCTATTTCTTTTTACAATTCACCTTTTTTTATTACTCCATTTAGGGTATGTTTGGATAAACTTATTTGAGGTCAAAAGGACTTTTGGTGAAAATGACTTATTAACTTATGATTTTTTGAAAAAGAGTTTTTAGAAAAGTTTTTAAAAAAGTTTTTGGGCTAGATTTTCAAGTAAAATGACCAAAAAGGATATAAGGAAAGTATGTAGGTAAATATCATCAATAAGTTAAAAGGAGAAGTCATAAGCCACAAATTCTTACTTATCCAAGACCAAATGAAAAGTTAAAATCATAAGTCCTTTTGGTTTGCCAAACACTTTTTACCAACTTATTATCTTATCTATCTATATCTATCTATACTATATTATAAAGCATTTCCTAAGGACTTCTTAAAATTTAAGAGGTACAAGTTTGATTCCTTATGATACAACATACAATGCATATAATAACTAACTTTTGAGGGTAAAATTATCTTTTAAACACCATATTTAATCAAAAGGTAATCAAGAGTCATGAGATGTTTATGAGACTCCATGACATTCAATTCTACAATTATTTAAAGCACACTAAATACAACACATATAAAAAATCATTCATAATGCTACATGTTTTGTTATAATCTTTATAAAAGTTAAAGTTTTATAAACCTAATAACACTATATAGAAATCGAGAAATCCGTGTTTTTAATTATGAGATAACGATTTGAATTTTGAAATGACTACTTATGGCTAATGTAATCTAAACTACACGGTCGCCGGATTCTATGATCGGAGAAGAAAGCTTATGTTTATAATGAATTTCGAACAAAGATATTAAGAAATATTCATATAAAAGGAGTGGACAATAACAGAAGAATAAATTAATTAATAATAATGGGTTCTTCTTCTTGAGTAATTCAACTCAAGTCCACATTTACAGCTCAAGAAAAATTTTCGATTACCTATAGAAAACCAGTTGGACCGATGTTCATAATCGATTAACCAAACTGGAACAAATAAAGAACTGAAATCAATCAGTTTTTGAAATATCTTAATCGAAAGTTTTGGTTATGACTCGATATGGAAGTGAACCGAACAACAGCTTGTACACACCCTTAAAATCACTAATTGAAGTGTTGTGGTCTCCGCCGCAACGCGCGGGCACCCCACTAGTTAAGTAATAAGTCATAAGGAGACTTAAAAACGGAGAGCCAAACATGCACTTACTACTTTCCTTCTAATAATATCTCTCTCTGATTCTCATCTTGTTTCAGCTCCTGATGATGTCACCACCACCATTGTCACTCTTTCAGACTACCCTGCTCTTCTTAACAATGTAACTAACACTTTCATTATTATTATCATTATGTTTTGCATGAAATCTGGACCTTGGACTTCAGACTAGCAATGATCGCTATGGTGGTGGTGGTGGTGGTGGTGGTCAGATCTCGATCGATGAAGTTAGAATAAATGTTTGCTTCAAAGGAGGATGAATTATATTTATGTTCTGAAAGTTTAGATTAGGGAAGAAGAAAATAGGTTAATCATGTTTTAACTGTGGTTAGGTTAAATTGACAGGTGGTAAGTTTTAGTGACTTCCTACACTTTTTATGTTAAAGATATTTTGTATACTTTCTCTTCTTTATGAATTATAAATCCTTTATGCATTCAAATCCTTTATGCATTCAAAGCCTGCTTTCAAAAAAAAAAAAAAAAAAAAAAAAAAAAAAAAAAAAAAAAAAAAAAACTGTTAAGTCTGTTGTCCATCACGAAAGAACAAATTCTCCAAAAGTAGCGTAGTTTCTATCATATAAACAAAAAAATTTGTATGTGAATTGGTAATATCATATTATCTATATATGTTAATACAAAGACACTTTAATAGTGTCTTTGTTTTAATATATATATTGGCCACTAACTTTTACGTTAACTTTATTTCTGTCACTAACTTTTAGGTTAACTTTATTTTCTTCTAATTTGACCACCAAACTTAGACCAACAAACTTTTTGCTTTTAAGATTTAAAACTTTGGCCACTAACTTATAGCTTAACTTTATTTTCTTCCAATTTGACCACCTAATATATATATATTGGCCACTAACTTTTACGTTAACTTTATTTCTGCCACTAACTTTTATGTTAACTTTATTTTGTTCTAATTTGACCACCAAACTTAGAGGAACAAACTTTTAGCTTTTAGGATTTAAAACTTTGGTCACTAACTTTTAGCTTAACTTTATTTTCTTCCAATTTGACCACCAAACTTTTAGCTTTTGGGATTTCAAACTTTGACCACCAAACTTTTAGCTTTTAGGATTTCAAACTTTGACCACTCAACTTTTTTAAACTTGCATTGCACTTTGGCCAAAATTTTAGCTTTTAGGATTTCAAACTTTGACCACAAAACTTTTAGCTTTTAGCCGCGAGTATTTTTTTGAAGCTCACGCAAGAATAACAGTCACTTAATATTATCTTTTATGTCCACGAAACCCTCCACGCAACAGGAACTCCCACAGCGACGCGCGATCTTTAACGTCCACCAAACACTCAACGCAACAGGAGCTCTCGCCACGTTTCGCACAACAACCGCACCCGCAACGAAGCGCGGGGAACTAATACCTAGTTACTAATTTAAAAAAAAAATAATAATACTATTCTTCCGGAATTGTATTATTTGATAACTTTGGTATTTACTGTTTTTTTAACCCGTTACTACATTAGGTCTATGCTTGATTCGTTAATTCGTTTTATATATGTATCTATAATATAATACTAGAATGTACAATTAAATATATAGTTTTACGTTATATATTACCCACGCCTCACTTGTAATTCTTGTTGGTTTTAGTATGAAATGATATTAGATTATATTATCTTGTAAAGGAATCGTTGCAATTGAAAATAAGCATTACAGGTTTAAACAAATGTACTAATGTTCTTGTATGACACTTTGTTCAAAATGTCATATATTCTTCGTGCTTCTAGAATTGGTCGATATGCTATTCGACAAGACCACATTCCTTATACAATTTAAATTCTTTATTTTACACGCTTCGTCATAGCCCATAGGATTAGGCTATACATTTGGTGTTTTATTTGTATAGTTAGTACTAGCTGATTACCCCGGGAGTGTCCCGGGGTTGAAAAAATGTAATATGACTTAATACAAAATGATAAAAAGTAGAAAACATACCAATCGTAACATATTGGCCAAACCACAGGGACAGTTTTGGTAATTAACTCTTTATATTTTGATTTCACTTTCAGTGGGCTCGATCATGAGTGTCCGTCAGTACTTTTCTACACCTACTGTCAACCCTCAACAAACAACAAACTATAAAAACTTCTAATTCAAACCATTATGAACCAAAACTGAACTTACCAGTTACCAATAGTCATTTACTTATAGTTATTTAACATCAATACAACTGAATTCAAACTTATTGCTAGCAAAGATCTACTCAAAATCTCAAAGTACATAAACATAATCACATCTCTCCAATCCCTCACACTCAATCACTGCATGTCCATAGTATTATAATTAGTAATAACGCATATTCGCTAACCTAAAACCTAATAACTAATAAGATCTTAAGTAAGCTGCAACTATCCAAAAACTCATCACATCTCTCTAATCTCTCATATTCTAATGACTCCTATAATTTCTAACCTAATCAACTAAACAATCCCAAAACAGTCCAAACATAAAGTCAAATAAGTTGTCTCCTTATTCAAAATAAACAATAACCACAACAATGATGTTCATCAAGAACAGTTCTAATTTACTCAGTTTTATTAAAAAAAAACTTTAATTATTTTAAGATAAAATAAAAACTATATTAAAATCAACTTAAATCTTAAAAACATTGGTAAAGTATACAAATGTCCAACCTAACAGGCATTCAACTTGAGCAACATAAACAAATACATCCTCAAATGGTTTTTACAAAACCATTAAACCAAACCAATTATAAAAACCCCAACCCCTCCTTTACTATAATCTCTTGTAAAGTCTTAACAACCAAAATAATATTATGATTAGCTTTTCAGGAGTACTGAACGTCCTCAATCTCTTGTCTTAGTTAAAAAAGGATTCTCTCCTCAACGCATCTGTAAAACAAATCAACAATCAACACAAAACACTAACTCAATTTTACATAATATTAACAATGCTAATTTAATTTCATATAATATAATAACAACAAAGGATGATATGAACTTTATAGGAGGCGACATCATAGGAAACTAAAGGATATTCTCATATTCTTCTTCATAGAGTTTACTTACATCTTCACAAAAATATAAACCACAAGACGACAATGACCTTTCATAATTTATCTCTTATTTACGTTTATGCCATTCAAATCTTCCGTTACCGTCATCTCCAGTGACAGAAACCTAATAATATTATTAAACAATGATGAATAAGAAGATGAAGGAGAGAGATTACCGATGATGAGGCCGAAGCTGATGAAGTTATCGCTTAATGTGACGGTTGAGAGAAGCTTAGTTCCGGTTCACGTTATTATATCGCCGGAGTCGACTATTGGTGACCTAATTGCTGCGGCTTTACGACAGTATTCGAAGGAAGTTTGACGGCCGGTTATTCCGTTGGTTAATTATTATAGGTTTGATGGAGGAGAGGATAGGGGAAGGGAAGGGTTTTAAGGGTTTGGGAGAGGAGGAGAAAGTTTATATAGGTTATAGATTTTTTTTTAAACCTCACAAGAAGCTACGTGGATGAGGCCACCATTAAATGCCACGTAAGCAAACACACTAATCGTACTAAAAAGCCTAATCATTATTTACCGCTTCAAAACAAATAATCAATCCCTAAATCAATATATTATCCAAAGATTAGATAGCTTAGGAAACCCAAGGTGTTTAGGTGGTGATTATTTCGAAACATTGGATACTTAAAAAAGCGTTTACCACATAAAATAAAACAAATAATTAAATCCCTAAATCAATATATTCAATAAAACAATTAATATGCTGCTGCATTGATCAGCAAACTACAAAATTGGACCTAGATACGAATCAAACAATTTTTTTCATTCTCAATGAAGAATCAATGAAAACAGATATTTTCTCTAATCTCTCAATACATATAGATTAGTATATTAACTGGATATAACAATCAGCCGCCTTTAAATTCTTGTTTTGTGGTTATGAATAAAAATCAAATCACGCTAAAAATAGTTGATTCAAAGATTATTAATGATAGGTAGTACCTAATAATGTCAATATACAGAGGAATCGGTAACTAACCTATTCAACAGTTTGTGAATGAAGAATAAGGTGTTATGGTTTGATTAATTGGGGTTTTAGGGTTAGAGAGAGAGAGAGATGCGTAAATAATGAAAGTAATTAGGGTTGGAGAGATGATTATATATGATTTAAGTTTATTTAAAAAAACAAAATATTTGTTTTTTAAAAACAAACTCCACATGATGCCACATGGCATATTCAAAGGAGGGATGAGACCACCAATGAATGCCATGTCATCAAAGTCCTTTTCTTTTATATATATAGATAGATTAGGGTTCTTTAATAATCAAAATAATAAGCATGATAAATATATTTGAGAGTTAAAAGCTACAATAAGACCTTACTTGAGTTTGCATATTGATATGAGCTAGTTGGATCCATATTCATCAAAACCACTATAACTAGTTTGGCCTAATATATACGACAATTTTCAGCTAAACTAATAAAATTGTTGTGTTTTATCTTCATGTATTATTTGTGTGAGGATTACTCGATTTATCGGTTCACAAGATCCTCTAAGATGACAAGTTATCTTTCTATATGTTTGAGTGTTTGACTATGTTAGACAAAAAAGTTTTACTTCATAAATAGTTTGTTACCGTTAGGTGGTAAAACTTACAAGTTGTTTACTGTTTTCAAAAAGTCACATCTTGTGACCCACACGTACAACAAATTTTCACAAAAACCTAAAATAAATATTTTTTAAAAAACAACTTATTGATTTATTGGTTTTTTCCATAAAAAAACTTATTTTCAAAAAGTCATAAGTTGATAAACGCTTTTGACAAAAAAAAAACACTTTTAGAGTTAAATAAGTAATCCTAAATACTCTCTTTAGGCTATCCGTTGTGGTTGGGTTATCACCCGGCACGACCACCTCCAGACCATCACTTCGGCAATCGCTCGCGTGGGGATGTTATGGCTCGCTCTAGATCATCACTCGCGTCCCACTCAAAATCTAAGACAATTGCCTCGTAACCGTGATCACTTGTGCTCGTGGTAGCTTGCTCGCCCCAGGCTTAGCATGGGGCTGTTGTGGTGTTCATGAGCCACGTGACTCCCGCCAGACTATTCATGTGTGTAACACCCCAACCGATGGCGGAATCATCGAGGTGTCACGTAGTGACGATTGTTCAAAAGCACATGGTACTAAAATGTAAATATTATTGAATAAGCCAAAATTGTCTTACATGGAAATGGAAAATACAATGTCTAAATGAAATGTAAATATTGAAATAACTGATTAAAATAAAGCACTAAATATCCCTTGCTAAAGCACTAGATCAAACTGCACCTGAAACATGTACAAAAATAGGTTTGGTCAACATATGAAATGTTGGTGAGCATTCCTAGTTTTGATATATATAGTAAGTTAAAAAGATATACAATTCAAGTGCAAGCTACAGTGCAAATACGTAAACTATGTATCATACAAATGAGCGAAATCAATCCTGTGACTGTATAATGTACTGTATGAACGGTGGTGTACTCATCCAATAAATGGGTGATAACTTAACAATGGCCACGGATTCTCCGATGAAAAAGGGGGAGAATCAATCTAGGCGGGTTGTCAATCCAAATAGCGCTATCCAATGTTAAGGTCGGCTTGTTAGGGGTGAGCAGATTTTGGTCTTACCCGAGAAAAACCGAAAACCGACCCGAAAAAAACCCGAAACCGGACCGTACCCTGTATAATTCTGTTATCATCGGTTCCCTAATAATATTAGTTTCGGTTTCGGTCCAGGGTTCGGTCCAACACAGACAATCCCGCATGAAACCCGAACCGACCCGAGGTGTTTACATGATCAAAGAAAAATAAAGGTGCTTTCTCCACTCTTTTTCCATGAAGAGGTCCAACAGTAGGGAAAACTCATCTAAAAGAGATGCACAAACAGATATGTGACTATGGATCACAAAGAAAGTTGAGAAGAGTCGAAGATCTGTTTAGTGAGATGTTTATCATTTTATTTGGTAAACAAACCATGGGAGGTAATGGTTTTAGTCATAAATCTAAAGTAGAGATGACAGTACCATGTGTACTACTAACCTACCTACTACTAGCACTTTGTAAAATTTAGTATTCAACAAACATTATAATAAAACTTTAAATGTTTTAAACTATTTGAAATTATATATACATAATTACTGTAACTATAAATTTAAAAAATATTTTAGTTTATTTAAATAAAATATTATAATGTTAATATAATACAATTACTCGTTTCTGCAATTGGTTTTCAATAAGTAAATAAAACTATTTTTACTACTATTTTTACTATGGTAACTTTCTTTTTGTTATTAGCAAAAAATGATGATGTGTTGGATCAAATTATGATAATGGGCCAGGACCGTAATAAGCCCATCAAATTTAATACACCCTAAAATAAGTATCTTCTTCCCCACTACAACTTTCTGTAAGATTTTTTTTATCTTTCCAAAGTAATTTCTCTACAAGCATGGTTAGAACAACACCCAACCCTATCAAATGGTTAAGTGGGAAGATAACAACTGTATTCTCAGTCACTACAAGATCGGTGTCGGGTTTCTTGCCAAAACCGAAAAACCGAACATCTTTGGGACCGAAACCCGAATTGGTCCTTTGGTTCCGTTTTCGGTTCCTGTTTTCTTAGATCTTCGGGTTTCGGGTCGGTTCGGGTATTGCCCGGTTTGGTCCGGTTCCACCCTTTTGCTCAGCCCTACGGCTTGTACAATGTTAATGATTTCACTAAGTACAAATGTATTCTACATGTAATGTCTAAGCATAAAGCACGTTTGTAAGCAAATGCACATAGTACTAGAATTGTATTGTAAAAATGTGAACTTGTATTTGTAATTTGTATAAGTGTACATGTAACACCCCAAAAATGAATAAAAGCAAAAAGGGGATAGGAAATACTCTCTGTTCACGTAATAGCTTGAGATTTAACCGGACAACGAAATTTGAATTGAGATTACTCCAAATGATCAACCTAAAGAATTTGATAACGTGTAAGGGAAATAATTCTAGGATACATGTATTTCTAGGGTTTCGAATTGGGGATAAGTATTTATTTGATTAAAAATCAAATTGTTTATTAAATATAAGAAATTTAATAAATAAATAAATAAAAGTCTTTTCGTAAATTTTTAAGTTGAATATAGTCACAACATAAGGTTTTAAGTATGAAAATAATTTTTATAAAATTATTTTTCTTGAAGATAGAATATATAATCTATTTATTTCAAATTGTCTACATATAACTTTAATATCTAAAAATATTAAAATTAAATAATTTCTGAATTAAAAATTGTATTTCAGTTCTAGATAGTTAGAAATAATTTATATAAAATTTTGGTGCAAAAATATTGAAAAATGAATTTATTATGATTTATTTATGATTAAAACTAACAAAAATTAATTAAAAATATAAAATGAACGGTTTTTCTGAAATAAAAATAATTTCTGAAATGTTTAAGGATATACAAGTTTAGAATATTTTTTGTGAGATTTAATAAAATCGTTTAGATATTTTTATTGAATTTTATAATTATAAATGAATAGACTTGTATTATTAATAATATATATTAAATAAATTATTTTTGAAAAACTAAAAATTGTAAAACGAACTTTACCATTTGTTGATGCATTTTGCGACTAATGATTGGATAAACATAAATAACATATGTTAATGTTTTTGTTAAAGTGGGCGAAGGTAAATAATAGTGGGCGAAGGAAGAAAGAAGTGGACGAAGGTAGAATGATTATGGACGAAGGTAGAACTGGAACTGATCAGAAGACACATTCGACCATTGATAATGGGCGAATGTGGAAAAGACCCACATTCGACCAGTGGCAAGGGGCGAACGTGCAGTATCTATAAATAGGATTTGTGTTTTTGAGTATGTAATAGAGTTGTCAGTTGTGTATGTGTTCAGGTCAGGTTCCAGGTCATTTTGGTGAAAGTCTGTAATTGATTAGATTAACGTGTGATTGATTGTAATTGAATATTAGAGAAAGTTAATCTATGAAAAAGCTTTGAAAATGATCTTGATTGTGTTTTGATTAGAGTTTTATCATTTTGTTCAGAACTAGGGTTTCCGCACCTGGTTTTGTGACTTGTATGATCATATCATCCTGTTTTTAGCTAAAATCTTTCGCTCACAAAGTGGTATCAGAGCCTAGAGGATCATACAATAACAAATTTGATAAAATCAGAGCTGATTTGGACATGTTTTTGACCTAAATACATCTGTTTTTACATAAACATTGTTTTTAAGTGTTTTTGACCGATTTAAAGGAGAATTTGTGGTCGAATTCAAGTTTTCCAAGAATTAAAGTTGCTCCAAATCAATTCCGAAACATAACCTGATTGAGATCATTCAAATCCATGAACTTTTGAAAATCTGAGATCAGAATAACCGTTTTTCAAACACTAACCGTTTTTCAAAAGTGAGATCTGATCGTGGTGGGCGAACCTGGAACCTGACTTGAGTTTAGTGGTCGAAAGTGTTGTAGAGTGGGCGAACCTGAGTAGTTAGTGGTCGAACCTAAAAATTTGTGTAGAACTTTTCACTTTCGGGTACAGATTTTCACATTCGACCGGGTTATATTTGGGCGAAAGTGGAAGGGTGTTATTTTGTTTTTACATTCTGTTGATATCTACGTTCGGGTGTTACTGTTTGGGCGAACTTAGAATCAGAAGGGTCGAGAGTGATAAAGTTTGGACGAATATAGAATTTTCTGGTCGAACTTAGAATATTTCGGGCGAACCTAGGTTTGTGTTGAAAATTTTTCTAAGTGTTGAGATTTTTCTTAGTTTGTGATCATGTGGCGTTTTCAAACTACTCCGGGATCAGCAACAACACAACCACAACAGCAAACGATGGACCCATGGACAGTGGCAGCGCAAAAGACGAACACACAGTCTTCACAACCACTTAACTACATGGCAACGACGAGCACGATGCCTCAAAGTGTAGCACATCCGGCACTACAATCTGATTACTGGGGAGTAGCAGCAGCGGCGGTAAATACTCAAACTACTAATGCTATTTCTACTTTGATTAAGGATTTGTCTACAGGTAGTGGAACTCGGCCACCGAAGCTCATGGAAATGCAAGAGTATAATCAGTGGCATACCATGTTCAAGATCCATTTGGAAGGCATGGGAGTAGAAGGAGCAGAGGCTTGGAGAATGATTGCAACGGGATACACACCACCAGTGTTGGAGAATACCGGTGAACCAGTTCCGTTGGAGAGTATGTCGGAGGAGGAGAAAAAGAAGTTTGCGGTGGAGAAGAAGGCTTTTTCCCAATTGACACATGCAATCACAAGTGACCTGTTGCATCAGTTTGGGACATGTACTACATCAAAGCAGCTTTGGGATAAGCTTAAGAGGAAGCATGATGGTAATGAGAAGACTAGGAGCTTGAGAATGGAAGAATTGATCAAAGAGTTTGAGAATTTTTCTTTTATTAATAATGAAACTCTAAAAGAACTAACTCCTAGATATATGCATTTGTTGTCTGAATTGTCTAGTTATGGTGTACAGATTCCAATGACTAAGCAGGTGGATAAGTTTGCAGATGCTTTACCACCACAATGGGATCAGCATGTGGAAGTTCTCAGAGAGAAGGATGCTTATCAATTCTGGACTATTTCAGAGTTTATCGAAAAGCTGGAGAACAAAGAGATGGAGGATAGGAGGAAAGCTAGAAGGTCACAGATTCCTCAGAATCCTAGTTTGTATTTTGGAGGCACTTCAGTTCCAGTTGGTAACTCGAGCTCAGGAAGCATTGCACCACATGTTGCATGTATTTCCAATGTCATGGAATCATCAAAACCAACCACCAACTACTTGACACAAACATCATCCTACTCACAACCATCATACACACCACCACAATACAATTCCTACATTTCACCACTCTCCCCAATGCAACAAGCAGGTTTTTACACCGCTAACCAATCACAACAACCAATAAACCAAGTTACTCAACCTAATCAACAACCGGTGGTTTTGGATACATCTAACTTGGGAAATGTGACTGTGGAGGTTGCTCAGCAACACATTGCATTAGTCTCAGCAATGGTTTCATCCTACAATGGGTTAGTTGCTAGTCAGATTGGGAACAACAACTTAACCAACGAAGACTATGCACAGATTGACAAGGAAGAGATGGAACTCATTGACATCCAATGGGCTTTTGCGAGTATCATGAGAAGAGCAACAGAGTTCATTGAGAAAACAGGTAGGACTGATTTGGCAACTTCTCCCAACACAACCTACGGATTCAACAAGGAGAAGGTTACGTGTTTTAATTGTGGAGAAAAAGGACACTTTAAAAGGGAATGCACCCAGCCACCTAAACAAGGTAATCGAAACCCTTTCAATGCAAATTACCAGAACCGTCAACAACAAAACCAAGTTTCTTACCAAAATAACAACAACTACCAAAACCGAAACTTTAACAACCAAAACAGACAACCAAACACTCAAAACCAGATTCAAAACCAATCTCCTAACAACACAAACCGAATAGTTATACCTATCACTACACCTAATGAGACTCAACAGAATGCGAGTCAGAACCAAGCTTTGGTGACTCAACAGGATGAAAGGTTTGACTGGTCGGGTATGCAAATAGGAGTTGAGGAAGTGACTACTGGTGGGAATGTGGCATGTGTTGCTTATCAGGTTGATATGGAAGAGTCGGTGGCGGTTGATGAGAAGAAAGAAACTGAGGAGTGTGAAAGTGATGATTCTGAGACTGAGATGGAAGTGGAGAATGAACCTGTTGAGGTTAAGGCTGAGGAAACGAGTTCTGGAATGGTGATTGATTCTGTTACTGATGTTCCTGAAGAGTGTAGATCAGTTTATTCAGATTCTGAGAGCGAATCAGACACAGAGGCAAGTGTTGATTCTTTAGATGATGATATTGATCAGCTGCTGGCAGAAGCTGACTTTTTGATGACGAGGAAGTCGTGCATTGCTGATGATGCTTTCACCAAGATTGACTACTCCAAGTTTTTCACTGGAAAGGAAGCTCATTTTGCACTAATGGCCATGACTGAACCGCCTAAACCTGTAAGTTCTGATTCTAGCACTGATGTTAAAACTGTTAAACATTGTGAGAAATGTGATAGATTGACTGAGGAGATTAAACAACTCCGTATTGAACGTGATAGTGCTATCATGAACAGTCAATCTACTCGCAAAGAGTTGAATGCTTTCAACAAAGTATTAGATGGCTATAAAAAGGACATTTCCGACTTGAAAAACACTTTGTCATTGAAACAATTGGCAATAAACAACTATATCAATGAAATTGAAAACACCAAGTTGGAAATGGCAGCCATAAAATGCTTTGCTGAAAAGGTTAACAAAAAGTTGGAAAGTTATAAGAATGTTGCTTATGTGGTAGATCATATTATTGATGACAAAACACCTAATTACAAGTCTGTACCATCTCCGGTTCTTTTTGAAAATCATAACTATCACCAAGTTATACCAGAGAGTTCGGTAAAATCAGACTCATCATCGGAAATGGAATCTAATACCTCGAGCATTGGTGATCCTCATTCCGATGTAAGACCGATTTTAGGCTTGAATGATGAGGGTGTTTATGCTGAAAGTGTGAATTCAGACTCAGAGAATGATGATACTGGTAGTGATCAAACTGTTAATGTATGTGAGATTCCAAAAGAAAATCACATCATTACTACTGAACCAGTGTCACCATCTCAACATGTGCATCCGATGGCATCTGTTCATCGTGAGAAAAAGTCTGAAAAGAATGAGATTAGAAAGGATCTTGAGAATGAACCAAGTGATAAACCTGTCAGGGTGTTTTATCGGATGGAAGGATCCGATAAAATCACTATTTGGTTTCCAAAACATGAGAGAACAAACGAAATTCCACCAGAAATCTTAAAGAAATTGTTTTCGGATGTTCCTCAAGAACCAAAGGTTCATGTCACTGAGTTCATTCGACCAAATGACAAAGCAAATGGTTTTCATGAGCCCACTTACTCGAAAGGACCACTTCCTGAGAGTTTGAGGAATCAACAGTATAATGATCAATATCCTGTTAGATCATTTGCTCCACCAAATGCTCATTATGTTTTTGAAGAGTATCGAAAATGCTTTAAATGTGGGGAACGTGGGCATTTACTTGCTCAGTGTCCATATGTAAGGCATAAAAGACATGAGGTTGAAGTTAGAAATTCCATGAGAAAACCGATTGATCATTATGTTCCACCACATAGACGAGTTGTTCCTCAACAACAACAGTTTTATAATCAAAACAATTTTCAAATGAGGAACAATCGTCCAATTCAATATGATCAAAGAAATCGGATTGCTATGGAACAATCATGGAGAAAGCCTGTGGTGAACGCAACAATTGATAGGCAAAAGGTTCCACAAAAACCAATTGTCAAATCAAATGTTGGACCTAAGTCTGTTAACTCAGATAAGGTTGCCAAGAAAGTTACTTTTGTTAACAATGTTCAGAAACCAATTGAAAAACCAAAATCTCAAATTCGTATTCTTAAAAGGTCTGAACAATCTTGGTCACCAAATGGTACTCCAGGAGCTTCTACTTCAAAGGTAAGTGAGAAAAAGGAAAATGTTTTGAACAATCAGAAAAAGATTGATCCAAAACAGAAAATTGTTTTAGAAAAAGTTAATGAGAATGTTTCTTTGAAAACCGATGTTCAAAGGCCCAAGACTCAGGCTTGGGTCCCCCGAAAGAACTAAATGTTTACTTTTTGTGTGCAGGGAGCTTCAGCTGGCCCTATTAGCAGTCTATGGATTGTTGATAGTGGAGCTTCAGGCCACATGACGGGGGATCTCGCATTGCTGTTTGATGCGAAAAACATTAATGGAGGGTATGTCGCTTTCGCGGGTAATAAAGGAGGATATATCACAATGGAAGGAAGCGTGAGTAATGGAATTGTGACTTTCGAGCGGATTTCTTATGTCAAGCAGATAGACTATAATCTGTTGAGCGTCAGTCAAATATGTGATAAGCAATTTTCTGTGCATTTTGATGACAAATCATGTTATATTCTCAAACCGGGCTTCAAAATTCCAAAGGAGTGGGTAATGTTGATGGCACCTCGAGTCAACAATCTCTATATTCTTGACATGTCCAAGGCGATGACATCACAGGGGCAAATAACATGCTTTCTATCCAAGGCGACCGAAAAAGAATCGATAATGTGGCACCGCAGAATGGGGCACATTCATCTGAGAAAAATGAATCAACTGGTGAGAAATGGGCTTGTCGATGGAGTAAACGTGAAACATTTCCATCTGAACGACAAGTGTGTAAGTTGTATGAAAGGAAAGCAACACAAACAGTCCCATAAAGTGAAGAAAGTTAACTCTGTTGAGATGCCGCTTGAGCGATTGCACATGGACCTATTTGGACCGGTCAAGCGCAAAAGTCATCTTGGAGAGCTTTATTGTTTAGTTGTCACTGATGACTATTCAAGATTTTCATGGGTGATGTGTTTGAAGAACAAAAGTGACACCTTTAATAACCTACAAGTTCTGTTCACTCGATTGGAGAATATCTACAATTTGAAGATAAAAAGAATCAGGAGTGACAACGGGACGGAGTTCAAAAACGCCAAGATGGATGAACTTTGTGAAAGCAAAGGGATACATCATGAATATTCGGCTCCGTATACCCCACAGCAGAACGGTGTTGCTGAACGAAAGAATAGGACTCTAATTGAAGCGGCTAGAACAATGCTCGCTGATTCAAATCTTCCAGTAATGTTCTGGAATGAGGCGATTTATGCAGCAAATTATACATTAAATCGGGTTCTAACAGTGAAGAAGTTTGGAAAAACATCTTATGAACTGTTACACCGACGAAAGCCCAACTTAGAGTATCTAGAACCTTTCGGGGCGCCATGCACGATGTTGAATCCAGGAGAGAAGTTTAGTCCTAAAGCTGAGGAGGGATATTTTGTTGGATATGCAACCCCGCTCAAACGGGTATTCAACAAGCGAACTCGTCAAGTGGAGGATTGGGCTAACGTGGAAGTTCAACGATACACTCAAAATTTGCAAGGCACGGGCCCTGATTGGATGTTTGATTACAAAGATTTCTTTGAATCATTCAATCTAGATAGCTTGGTTGAAGAAGCTGTTATCAGATTACTTTACGAGTGTGAAAACGCGGCGACTTCACCGTTGATGCGTCCAATCACCGTAAACCCCCCACCAGCTTCTAATGATACCAGTGCTCCTATACAAGAGGAAGAGATGTTTCAAGAGGCTTCAACTTCATTAGACACTTCAGAATCTGAAGATGAACAATTTGAAGAAGCAGTTCTTGAACATGCAGAAGAATTAGAAGTGCAACCTGTGAACCCAACTCCAAATCCAGATGTTGCTTCATCATCAAACACGGGTCATGATCAGGATGCTGTAGAAAACTTGACTGCTCAGACGGGAGTGATTGTACCTGTTAATCCGGAATCTCGGATTCATCGTATTCACCCGCTAGAGCAAGTTATCGGTGATCCTGGAAGTGGTGTTATGACCAGAGGGCAGCTGAAAAGCGTTAACTCGCCAGAGAGTTTTGGTGCTTTAGCATTATATGCCAAAATTCAAAAATCTGGTAGTCAAAATGATTGGTCGTTTGCATGTTATGTATCGCAGGTAGAGCCAAGGACATACAAAGACGCTTTGAATGAAGATGCCTGGGTTGAGGCAATGCAGGAGGAGTTATTGCAATTCCAGAAATTGGGAGTCTGGACGCTCACAGATTTGCCGCCGGGAAGGAAGAAAATAGGCACTAAGTGGGTGTTTAAGTGCAAAAAGGATGATCGTGGAGTTATTGTTCGCAACAAAGCCAGATTGGTCGTGCAGGGTTTCCATCAAATCGAAGGGATTGATTACAATGAAGTCTATGCACCAGTAGCACGGATTGAAGCTATTCGGATGTTCCTCGCGTTTGCTTCATACAAGAAATTCAAAGTCTATCAAATGGACGTCAAGAGCGCATTTTTGTACGGGAAAGTCAAGGAGGAGGTTTATGTCGGGCAGCCACCAGGCTTTGAGGACCCAATCCACCGGGACAAGGTCTACGTGCTGAACAAAGCTTTATATGGTTTGCACCAGGCTCCAAGACAGTGGTACGAGGAGCTAAGTACATACCTCATCTCCAAAGGATTCAAGCGCGGCCTCGTCGATTGTACCCTCTTCACGAAGAAGACGGGAGATGATTTGCTTCTAGTACAGATTTACGTTGATGACATTATATTTGGTTCAACTAACGAACTTTTATGCAGGGAATTCGAAACTGTTATGCAGGAAAAGTTTGAAATGAGCGCTATGGGGGAGATGCAGTTTTTCCTCGGCTTACAGGTGGACCAAAGACCCGACGGGATCTTCATTCACCAGACGAAATATGTATCCGACATCTTGAGCCGATTATAGATGGAGGACTCTAAGCCGATGGATACCCCGATTCAACCCAATCACGGGATTGGAGTGGACGCTAAGGGGGAGCTGACAGATCCATTTACATACAGAGCAATCATCGGATCTCTGATGTATTTGACAGCGTCTCGACCAGATATTATGTATGCAACGTGTCTCTGTGCTCGCTATCAATCGAAGCCGAAACAAAGTCATCTGACGGCGGTCAAGCGTATCCTTCGATATCTGAAGGGTTGTCCATCAAAAGGACTTTGGTACCCTAATGATGATGATTTTGATTTTATTGCTTTTAGTGATGCAGATTGGGGCGGCTGTGACAAAGATAGCAAATCAACAACAGCTGGTTGCCAGTTTTTAGGGAGCAGGTTAATTACCTGGCAATGCAAGAAACAGACTTCCGTCGCACTGTCTACATGTGAAGCCGAGTACATTTCCGCCTCGAGTTGCTGTTCGCAAGTGCTCTGGATCCAACAACAGATGGTCGATTACGGTTTGCAGTTTCTTAAAACCCCTATACACTGTGACAACGAAGCCGCAATTGCATTAACTAAAAATACTGAAAATCATTCTAAAGCGAAACATATCCGGATTAAATATCATTTTATCCGTGATTGTTACGCTAAAGAATTGATAGACATGGTCAAAATCCATACTGACTACCAACGTGCAGATTTGTTTACAAAAGCTTTTGACAGATCCCGCTTTGAATATCTTTTAAAAGTAAACAATATAAAGGAAAAACAGGACTAATCGGCACCTCGGTTTATCGCTTTTTAGTTTTTAGTTTTAGTTTTAAATTTTTGCTAATTGGGAATTTCTCTTTGCTAATTGGGAATTTCTCTTTACTATCATAATCCTCAAAGAAGTTGATGCTTTTGAGGGGGTTGTTTAATCCTCAAAGAAGTTGATGCTTTCAAGTGGATTGTTTCTTTCAAAATTTTTGTTTTGTTTTTTTAGAAAAATTAAAAACCAAAAATATGTTCTTTATTTTAGGGGGAGTCATTTTATCGGAAAAACCAAAAACATTGAAAAATTTTCAAGAATACCTAAAAATTAGAAAAACCAAAATGATTTCCTGGATAAAAAGAGGAAATGATAGTACATCAGTGGGGATCTGGCACAGGCTAACGAATTGTATAGTATAATGAGACGTATGTTGATTACGTGTGATGTGCTGATAGGCTTCGTAGACTAAATATTGCGTGCATTAGTGATACAAACATAACAAACTACGCGTTTGTGGCTGAACACCTCATGGACATATGGTCTTAGTACCGTAATTTCGTTTGATAGGGTATTTGTACAAAACTCGGAGGTTTAGGGTCGTTATGTTATTAGTTGTCTGGGGATAGCCTATCTGATCTTCTGCTGTAAGTCATTACGGACCTAGATCAGACAGGATGTCTTTATAAAAGAGCTATATGCCAAATCCTAAAGTTACCGAATTGAGGAACTTTCCATGTTATATGATGATCAAAGATTATCTATTACATCGTATTGATCATTGATGCAAATCATGATTAATATCAGTCCTCAACCTGGTATAATGCATATGTTACTTTGCTGCATTAATTTGCTGACCTGTATACCTCTATGCATTATATCTTGTACAATTACAGGCGACGAAAGCATAATCACGCTTTACAATGAGTCTTTGTGCATTTACTTCTTGATACGGGAGTATGTCGTGTGTGTGGGAACCATAATGTGTTAGTCTAATACATCTAATTCGTATCATTTTAAAGCATTGCGTAACTGTCTGCATGAGAGCTTATGTGGACAACAATATCAGCAATTGCCGTGTCACATACAGTTTCTAATGATAATGTTAAATGAAAAGATCAACGCTGTGATCAGATTTCTCAGAAAACTGATATGATCCTCTTACCGGAAATCACAAAATGTTTACTGCTTTCATTTACTTTGATGCATTTTACTTTGTTGCATTTTTACTTTTACTGTCAAAAAGATACAAAATCCAAAAAGATTTTAGGTGTGTTTTTGATAAAATTTCGGAAAAACCAAAAATATTTGCATTTCTGCTTTATTTTAGATAACCGGGGATGTTCGTTGGTCAATTTCTGAGATTTGATAACACCATCTGAGCTTTGTATCATTCAAAAAGTGAAAATTTGAGTTTTGGAAGTTTAACGGATTGAAAAATGTTGAACGGGATTCGAATTCGTGATTTGGCGAAATTTTCAGATTTTTCCATTTCACATTCGCCCCTTAATTGGGTCGAATGTGGAGAAATCATCACCTTCGACCATAATGGTTTTGGACGAATGTGGGATATTTCACTTCCGGGTGTCAATTCCACTTTCGGGTACATTTTTCACCTTCGGGTCTTTAATTTGGGGCAAAGGTGGACTTGTTTTACATTCGTGCCATTTATTTGGGGCGAATGTGGACTTCACCCACATTCGACCACCACCAACGGGCGAAGGTGACTTCTATACATAACCAGTTCACCTTCGAGTTCTTCATTCTGAAAAATTTTCAAAATTTCATCCATAACCAGACCTTGTTGCTCGTGTTTCTTTTGATTCACTGATTTAATCCCTGACCTTTACTGATCAATTTGAGACTAAATTTGCAGGTAATGGACCATGATTCAGATCAGAATCGATCGTTTTATGGACAACACTTAGGGTTTTAATTTTAGGGGTCTAGGATGTTTGTTAAATGCTGGTTTTTGATTTCCGATCACTTTTCATAAGTTTTAGGGGGAGAATATAAAAGGAATTAGGTTTATAACAATGATTAGATGTTCGTTTGATCGATTGAACCAGTTAAAACCTAATTCTACTTTAAAACTCATGAAAACTGAATAATTTTGACAATTGGTTTTGAACAAGTGTTAATCGGTCATGTTAGGTCATATTAGGATCAAAATTACATGTTAAAAACTGAATTGGCAAAATTTTAAATTTTGGGCAAAATCTATTTCACCTTCGGTTCAAAAACCGGGCGAAGGTGGAATTGGTTTGGGCGAATGTACAATTATCTGGACGAATGTGATTTTTACTCAAGATCTTGTTCACATTCGACCACAATTTTCACATTCGACCATAGAATCTCACATTCGACCATTCTAAAACGGGCGAATGTGCAGAATGTTTTTGACCAGAATTTTTGTAATTTTTGTCGTTTTTGTATTTTGACGTGTTTGTTTGATTTTAATGTGCAGATGGCTGATCAATCCGAGAACGTTGAAGCACCAGCAGTTAATGTTGAAGTTCCAACAGAGATTATTGTTACAGATCCGGTGCCAGAGGCAGAAACTTCGGTTCCAAGCAGTTGGCCGTTTGAAAGGTCGCATAACTGTTGCGCATATCTCGGTGATGTAGAGAAGAATACGGAGTTCACCGGGATCATAGAGTTTCTGAAGAGGAGCAGAATAGTTCATGCATTAGCCACACCGACGATCATATACAGAGACATTATTGAAGATTTCTACCGAAATGCGAAGTATGACTTCTGGGAGAATCAAACGATCATCAAGAGCAAGATTCAGGATATGGAGATGTTCTTGACTGAAGCTGATATTCGGGAAGCGTTACAGATAAAGTTTGAAGATAGTGAAGATCCCAGGGAGTTGTCATGGACAGAGCAGAAAGCGTGTTTCTTACGGATGAAATACAAAGGTCCAATTACTGACGGATCTATGTATAAAGGGAAGCTGGGAGTGCAGTTTAAGTATTTTGCACATGTTCTTATCCACGTATTTGGGTGTGTGAGCGGTGGATATGATGTCATGAGAAGGAGTTTAAGTTCGTTAATGGTTGCGTTGACACTCAACAAACCATTTAACGTATCTGGGATGATTCTTGATCATATGCTGGAGATGCTGAAAGGAATGAAGAACAAGAAGTTCATGTTATATCCGAGATTTCTGATGATGATCTTTGACTATATGTATCCTATGTTGAAAAAGGATCCGACTATGATCCTAGGTCAAGATCATATGAACATTAGAACATTGATGAGAATGAAGGGTTACAAAGGTGTGCCTGATAGTGAGAAGCCACCTAACAGGAGATTATTTGGGGCTTTGATTCGTCAGGATTACACTGATCCTGGACAGAACAAAGCTAGATATGATAACAGTGACTCGGACAACGATGATCCTTTAGTGTACGCCGATGCAAACACTAAGAGGAAACGGCAAGTAGTCAATCCTGGAGTCAAAGGGAAGGGCAAGGGAAAGACTGTGGATCAGGGAAGCTCTAAGCAACAAGCGGTTAGACAGAAATCGACAGCGAAGAAAGGATCAGGTTTGGTGGACGAAGAGTCGGTAGATTCAGAAGAGACTGAAGTAGAGGAACAGTGGGATTCTGATACTGAAAATGTGAGGACCACCAAACGTAAGGCCACTATGGTTGGTGAGTCTGAATCCTTGAACAAGTCGATAGAAGAAGCTGAGAGAAGGACAAAGTCGTTGAATGATGACGGTACAGGTATTAATATGGATGATTTACATATTGGAGAGACTGTAGTGGTCAATTTGCCCAAGACAAAGAAGCAAAAGACCATGGCCAAGAAGTCGAGTACAAAAGAGCTGAGGGAGAAAGAGTTAGCTCAGTTATTGAAGGGTAAAAGAGTACCTGATGCAGGTACATCATCTAAGCTGTCTTCACCTGTTTCTAAAAAGCAGAAGAAAACGAAAGAGGCAGAGACTTTACCAATCGATCAATTCAATGTTGATTTGGATAAAGTGCTCGATATGTTCAGAAAGCCTCAGAAGGAGAAAGTAGCTGAAGTTGAGCCATCTAAATCAAAGTCGAAGAAAGTAACTGTGGATGACGATGTCATGAAGCAAGTGAATAAGAAAATGGAAGATATGATGAAGATGTTAGTTGCTCAACAGGCTGAGATTGCTAAGTTTAAGCAAAATGAGGAGAAAATGCTTCAGATCGTGGTTGCTTCGAAATCTAATCAGGATGAGATAAATGATAAGATTAAGATGTTGGAAGCAAAGAACAAAAAGCTTGAAGGCAAATGTTCGAGGAATAAGAACAGATTGAAGCTGATTAAAGAGGATAACAAAGAACTAAGGGATGAAAACAAACGCCTTAGTAATTTGATTGACGAGCTTTATAGCAGGGCACCCCAGTTGAAGGAGGGTGAAGAAGATGAAGAAGAAGAAGAAGAGAAAGTTGATTATGAAGATTCTGAATCTGAGAAAGAACAAGATGATGATGAGGATGATGATGAATCAGAGAAAAGTGATGATGATGATGACAAAAATGATGATGATGATGATGCAGAAGGTGCTGGGAGACAGAAAGGAGATGAGTTTAGCAGTGGTAGTGATCATGATGGAGGAGATGATACTTCCAGATTTACTTATGAGAAGAGAACACCAAAGAAGAAAGATACTGGAGAATCAAGTTCTAAGAAGAAAGGTGAGAACGTTACGTTGATTCAGACGAAAGTATTTTCTGGAATGAAAAGGTGAGATCTTTATCTGATGATGCTAAACAGTTGTATAAAGATATGTTGGAAAAGAGAGAGTGGACCATTGAGTTCACAGGATGCTTCGCTGAGATATTCCAAACTGATGACTTAAGATATGAATTGGAATATGAAGATCCTGATCTTGAAGAAGGGGAATTACCTGCATCTGTGGCAAAGGAAATACTAGATGGTCTTGCACAGAGGGTAGGGAAGACTTTTGAGGAGTTTATGATGGATGAATCGATTCCAGATATTCCTGAAAAGGATATTGGAAGTCATTCAGATGATATGCAGACTCCTGAGAACAATGAAGTGGAGATGGAAGATATAACTCATGAAGAGTTCCCTCAGTACTTCAGACAAACGGATGAAAATGATGTATTTCCTGATTTCACTGAGGTACCAAATAAGTCAGCAAAGCAGAAAGCTCAGCAAAGGAGTGAAGAGTTTGTGGAGAAGGTATTTGGTGTTGATAAACAAGGACCTTCAAATCAGTCTGATGAGTTGAAGAGTTATTTGAGGAAATTGAGGGAAATGGATGAGAACCGACCAAAGCCTGAAGCTCAAGGTAACTTTTATAGATTCCACAATGCCAAGTTCAAAGGCAGAGCTCTCGGGTGGACATACTTAGGCAGGCTGAAGTGCATAGCTGCGAAATGGGAAACAGGAATCTTGTACTTCAATAGATTCTGTGATCTGCTTACTCTACCGTACTGGGCGGTCAGAGACTTATGTAGATTCCCAATGTCAGGTGCAGAAGTGAATGGTTCGCATGTTGGTTGGTGCGCAGATAAGTTGGTTTGGGAAAGTCGAACAAGATGGAATAGGTTCAAGCCTCAATATCCCCGAAGAAAAGTTCATAGGGATATTGATCCTCAAACCAATATGAAGCGAGTAACTTTGATCTACAAAGCACCTGAAGTGATGAGAAAGATACCTTTGATGCCTATGCCACAGCATTTCAGTGCTGATTTTATCTTCTGGTATTATGATTGGAGAAAGGCTGAAGCGGTGATTGTGTTGAGAGATGGAAAGGATAAATACAAGCATGTTCATGTATTTGATCCTATGTGGTTGATTAATTGCACGTTTGAAGACATCATCATGCTTTTCTACAATCCGATTTATTATGAACCAAAAGACTTTGCTCAAGCAAGAAAATATACTCAAGTGGTTGGAGTTTGTTTTGCCTATGACATCAATGCAGGAAGCAATTTGGAGGGTAAGCTTGGTAAGACAGTGAAGATAGCGAATGTGTCTAAACCAGTGAAGAGAACATTTGAGCCTCCAATGACTACTGAGCAGAAGAAACAGCTCATAATCAAGTTGATGAACAAGACAATGGACCAACAGAGAAAACTATCCAATCAATAGTCGAGGGGGAGTTTGTTGATGCATTTTGCGACTAATGATTGGATAAACATAAATAACATATGTTAATGTTTTTGTTAAAGTGGGCGAAGGTAAATAATAGTGGGCGAAGGAAGAAAGAAGTGGACGAAGGTAGAATGATTATGGACGAAGGTAGAACTGGAACTGATCAGAAGACACATTCGACCATTGATAATGGGCGAATGTGGAAAAGACCCACATTCGACCAGTGGCAAGGGGCGAACGTGCAGTATCTATAAATAGGATTTGTGTTTTTGAGTATGTAATAGAGTTGTCAGTTGTGTATGTGTTCAGGTCAGGTTCCAGGTCATTTTGGTGAAAGTCTGTAATTGATTAGATTAACGTGTGATTGATTGTAATTGAATATTAGAGAAAGTTAATCTATGAAAAAGCTTTGAAAATGATCTTGATTGTGTTTTGATTAGAGTTTTATCATTTTGTTCAGAACTAGGGTTTCCGCACCTGGTTTTGTGACTTGTATGATCATATCATCCTGTTTTTAGCTAAAATCTTTCGCTCACACCATTAGAAGATCATACAGTAATTTTTGTAAAATTTAAAAACCACTTTTAGTATTTAAAAGCTATTTTAAAAGATTAATATACTACATATATATATATATAAAAGGAACAAAAAATATAGTTGTTGGTTATGGGAATCGAACCCGGGCCTCTGGCCGGTTCGGGTTTTATCACAAGCGTGGCCACCAACTGAGCCACACCCTGAGAACGAGTTAAACTGGGTTTAAATTAATTATATAGGTTTATTGGATTAATGGTTAAATGAAAGAAAAATAGATGTTGCATGTGGGAATCGAACCTTGGCCAAGAGGCCGGTTCTGTTCCATCTTGAGGCGTGTAAACCAACTGACCTAGGTCAGTTGGTTGTTATGTTTCAGTTCTAAAAATATTTATACTTTGTTTCTGCAATAGTGTTCTTCCCCAATTCACCCAATTCGAACCCTAACTTATCAATTGCCAAAATTAGTGATCAATAGCCCCTGAATCTTTGGGGCTATTGATCCTAGGGTGCTGATGGACATAACCCAACCAAAAAAAGAGACTTACAATAACCGTAATCGGGTATGCGAGCTCGTCAAAGAAAACGTCAAAAACGATCAAAAAAGGCTTCGATATCAAGTTGTTAGCAGAAATTGGGGGTGAAGAGAGGATTTTCGGCGAGTAGTGACTGACCAGGGATGTCCAATTTATAGTATTGAGGCTTGAATGAACGAATGGTAAGTTGACCCGTCTTGAATGATAATGACGCGGATAATTGGAAATTTTAGGAATGTTTATCAATGATTCTTGCTGTAATTGACGCGTACTAGTCAATGGTGATCAATACCCTTCCATAATTGGATAAAAAAAAACGCGTAAAGATGGATTGATGATGATGATCGATGCGATCAGTTGACTTTTCAAGTCAAACTGATCGAAGTTAAACATGATTTATAATTATTTTCACGTGGGTTCAGATCAGATGTATTGTGTAGCCCAGTTGGTTGGTGTGTGGTGTGCATTTGAACCGCTTTGGGACGCGGGTTCGAACCCCGTCCCAAGCATATTTTTTTTGACAACATTTCATCTATTATTATATTATTATTACTTATATTATGATTAAACAAACCCGAAAGTGTCACAAAATATTTTTTTTAAACGTTCGAAGATGATGAAAATGTAACGTCTTATTAATTGTAGTTTAACGTACATAGAATTATAAAAAAAAATACAAAGAAAAGTGACGGATGTCACAATGTGTCCACAACACTCAGCCTAATGATTCATAGTCATAGAGTACACAAAATCACATTAAAAGAAACTAATTTTTTTTTTTACTATATTCTTTTTATCATATACTTCAAGAAAAAACATTATGAAAATAGCTTTTTCCCTAAAATAACCTTTTACATATGTACTAAACAATAAACATCTTTTAGACGCTTATCTAGCTATTTCAAGTTCGAATTCCTACCCACACACCGGTGTCCTCTTTGCCTAAGCTCAAACCGTTATGAGGAATTTTTTGTGGTGTGCATAGATTGAATCTGTGACATACCCTCAGAATGAAAACCCCTAAGAAAAAACTCACCATACCTCAAACCAGCTGCACCGGAGATCATCGGCTACTAAACAATTAACATGACTATTTATTTTTGTTACTTTCTATATGTTATTTTATCATGATAATCAGATATAATAATATATATTTTTTTTTAACTTAAAAAAACATATAAAACGTTTACTCATTGGATTGAAGTTCTCTCTCTCTCTCTAAATCTCTTTCTCTCTATAATAATTTATCCCAAACATATTTTCACACACACAAACACAGAGAGAGTTGGAGTTGGAGTGATGGCTATCGCAGCAGCAGCAGTTATCGTCCCTATTGGCGTCCTCTTCTTCCTCTCTGGCCTTATCGTTAATCTCATTCAGGTTTTAATTTATTTATTTTATTTATTAACAACACATCTTCTACTTTCATTTCATTTAATTTTATTAAAATCTCACTACAGATTTACACAATCTCTCAGATTCACAACTTATTATCCATTTTATTACTCTGATTCACCATTTTTAACTTATACACTTACCGTTAATCGTCAAATACTTAAATCTCACTTTGTTTTTGTTTTTAAATAGGCGATTATATTTGTGACTGTACGGCCATTCTCCAAGAGTTTGTTTAGAAGGATTAACCGACTCGTAGCTGAGCTCTTATGGCTTGAACTTGTCTGGATCGTTGATTGGTGGGCTGGTGTTAAGGTATTCTTCATTTTTAATATTAATAATAATAATAATCAGTTGTTGTGTTAATGTTATTGTATAACTGATGAATTAGGGTTTTGTTATATTTACTGGAGGATTGAAACATGGATTGTGTGATTGATTGATGGTGGATTTAAAATTACTAGTTTAGCCCTAGGGTTATATAACCTCATTTCACTAATAACTTGATTATCTGCTTCTGCTTATTAGAAACACCTCTAAAATAAGCGGATAAACGTAGAAAGTGCTTATCTGCTTTTAAATAATACAATTAGCAGATAGAGTATTTAACTCAGTGATATATGTATCCATTAGTAATCTCTAGTTGGTTACGACTAAATTGTGCCAGTTTGATATATGCAATCTCATGCCTGCTTATTAGACTAAGCGGATAAACGTAAACACTTTTCTTTATCCAAACTCGCGAAAGTGCTTTTAAATAACACAATACGCAGATAGGTTATTTCACTATGTAACAATTAGTTCATTAATATTATGTATATGGGCATCATTAATCCCTAGTTGGCTACCTGAAAATTGTGCCATTTTATTGACTTGTAATATATGTATAATCTGTTTCTCGATAACTAAGTTTGGTTTAGTATGTTCTTTTTACCATATTCATCTAAAACGCATGATTAGTTTGTGTAGCATTTACATTATGTTGCCAAATATTAATGTTGAATCGTTATTTTCTATGTGTGTTCTGTCTATTATTTCTCATTATCTGAAATATGCTTTTAGTTAATTTAAGTTGTTGCTTTTGTTTATTTTCTATGTGTGTTCTGTCTATTATTTCTCATTATCTTGAATATGCTTTTAGTTAATTTAAGTTGTTGCTTTTGTTTGTATAATTGTTATATTAGGAAGTAAAGAATCATTTTCCGCTTTTGTTAGTTAATGACTAGTTATAAGTATCTCAATATATAAAACCAATACAAGCTAAGCAAGAACTGTTATTTCTTGTTATATTTTCTTCCGACGCCAGCTTTTTTTCACCTTTAGTTTATCAGTTGTCTGTTGAAATTGACTTTGTGGACATACACAAATGAAAATATTTTACATGTAAATCCTGTTAAGATTTTTGAGGTCATATTGCCTGCAGGTTAATCTGTACACCGACGCCGAGACTCTAAATATGATGGGTAAGTTGGATACCGGTTTGTAATGTGTAAATTTAGGTTTGTTTTGTGAATAAATATTCTTTTGCAGAAATAATTTTGGCTTACCCTGTTTATTTATTTATTTTTCTCAGGCAAAGAACATGCTCTTGTGATAGCAAATCATAAAAGTGACATCGATTGGCTCATTGGATGGGTGTTTGCGCAGGTTATTGATTATTCAGTATATCCATTATTAATATCTAGTTTTGTATTCTGCCAATTTCATATATATCCTTCTATATTTTATAATATCATGTTTATCTTTCAAAACATTAAATGTATCACATTTACCTATTCCCTAGTAAATCAGCTACTTGTAAGACTTTCTTTCACTTAACCAAACAAGTCAGTTGTTTTGAGCTAATTTACGATCATAACGTTGCTTTCCCATTTGTTTATTCAGTGAAACAGTGTGTAAGTTACTACAAATTTTTTCCATTATGGGTTGGATAGGTATGATAATTGTAGTGTTCTGAAATTTAGAAGTATATATATATAAAATTTTGAACTTTATAAGATATATATGAAATTAAGTCTTGTTTATTTATGTGTAATCTATTTGCTTCTCATTGTCACTTCAGCAAGGTCACGCTTCACTAATAATCTTGTTATCCTCCTGAAACAGAGATCAGGTTGTCTTGGTAGCACATTGGCTGTCATGAAGAAATCATCAAAGTTTCTTCCTGTAAGTATTTGAATACATGAAATTGTAATATATAACACATTAAAATAATATTTTTTAATCTGTGAAATCCGTTCAAATAAAACGTACATAGTCCAATCTGTTTATTGCTTTTTGGCTTTTGTTTAATTTTTTACTCGTGTAATCAGGCTTAAAACATATTCCCTTTGAAAGTAATGTAACAACTTAGCTATTAAAAACATGCAGGTCATTGGTTGGTCAATGTGGTTCTCTGAGTATCTTTTTCTCGAGAGAAGTTGGGCTAAAGATGAAACTACCTTAAAGGTATCATCACCCTTATTTACATAGCTTAGGTTATTTAGTGTATGTGTTTACACGCTTTGACACTGTGTATTGCAGTCGGGCCTCCGACGCCTAAGAGATTACCCTCAGCCCTTTTGGTTAGCCCTTTTTGTTGAAGGGACTCGCTTTACTAAAGCAAAGCTTTTAGCAGCTCAAGAATATGCATCTTCAATAGGATTACCTGTTCCCAGAAATGTCTTAATTCCAAGAACAAAGGTAATAAGATACTTAAATTATGATGTCATATAGTTGTTCAACCTGTATCTATAAAATTATTACACAACACGTTGTTTAAATTAGTGAGCGTTAGAGTTGCAAGTTCATGTTATTACTTTGTTGAGTATAATCAAACACGAATCACACATGAAACCAAGTAGTTCACTAGTTCCCGCATTCAATTGATTTTTTATATGGTTTCTTTACTTAAAGTTATTCATTAACATTCTTTTTATCAGGGATTTGTTACTTCAGTGAGTGAAATGAGATCATTTGCTCCTGCAATTTATGATATGACGGTTGCTATTCCCAAAGATTCAACCCCGCCAACAATGCTGCGGCTCTTTAAAGGGCAGTCGTCTGTGGTAAGCCTCTAGTTCAGGCCGGAAACACTTTATTTCCATTTTAAGTTTATTATAACAAAAAGTTTGTGCGTTAAGTATGATTATAAAATTTATGTTATTACAATGGTAATCCTATTTTTTTGTAAATAAAGCGATTGTGGTTTGATACATTATAAAGGCACTTCAGGCAACTTTCTTTCGACCCATTTGACCCATTTTCACTATGCAGGTTCATGTCAAAGTTAAGCGCCATTTAATGAAGGACCTGCCAGAAACAGATGAAGGTGTTGCACAATGGTGTAAAGATATTTTTGTTGCCAAGGTACATGTTTTTGTAGTTTCTATATCTGTGTTGTCTTCACTATAGAAGATCAACTAATAATTGTTCATTTATTTTGTGATCTACAGGATGATTTGTTAGACAAACATAATGAATTAAACGCCTTTCCAGATTCAGAACTCCATGACATTGGCCGACCATTGAAGTCTCTTGTGGTAAGAACAACGTTATAGTTATGGCAAAGTGGGCGGGTTGGGCAACATGTCAAACAAATAATTTATCCTACATGCAAAACAGGTCATGTTTACATTAGTTTTGGCCTTTATAGAATAATTTACGTATTGTATGCGTTTAGTAGGTTTTATGCATCAACATGTTAATAATTTTTTGATAACTTTAGTTTTCTAAATAAAGTAACTCAGCATGTTGTATGCATTTAGTTCTTTTTAATGGAAAATTATCAAGAAATTTAGCCAATGATATAAAATTTGGCAATTGTGTTATGTGCATTTATTAATCGTTGTAATAGTTTTAATGTACTAAAAATGCACTTTGGGTGACGTTATGCCCATCTGACCCGTTTCATGTTTAGTTTTTCATTTATTTCTTATATTCGTAATTTTTTCAATAATTTTGTGCGTGCGATAGGTGGTTGTTTCTTGGGCATGTCTTCTTGTACTCGGGATATACAAGTTTCTACAATGGTCTAATCTTTTATCCTCCTGGAAGGGTCTGACAATCGCTACAATCGTGTTGGGGGTCGTTACAATTTTAATGCAAATCTTGATTCAGTTTTCGCAATCTGAACGTTCTACGCCTGCAAAAGTGGCCCCCACAAGGTCTAGCAATGGTAGTGTACAAGAGAAACTGCACTGAGTACAACGTGGTTCTTCTTGATTCATGAACAGATGTGTGTAGTAAATGACAGACGCGTATGAATGTCATGTGGATTTACCTTGTTAATTATTAGTTTCAGTTGAATTATTTGTAATTGTGGTCTGGTTAGTGGTTTTGTACGTTTCTGCTTCATTTTGATAATATGTAGTTGAAACGTGAGAACATGGATTTTGTGGGTTTGGATTTAGTTTAAACGGCCTCGGATTTGTTTCATGTTGAATCCGTGAACACATTTGGGTAGGCAGGTATGTTTTGGGTGAACCGTTCAGGCGCGCAAGTTGCCCATTTACACATATTGGAAAGTGTGTTTTATATCCTAACTTTAAGTGATCAGGTATCTTATGCCAAAGTTGAATATATAGAAGGGAAATGAGAATCCTGTTTATAGTATAGAATTTAATTATGTTAAATACATTAGTATTTTGCTGTTAAGCCGTGATTTAACAGTATTTACTTGTGAAATATAAAAAAATTAAGTCGGGATAAACAGGTTATGTTCGTGTAAACTTGAATAATCTTCATGTTTTTGTTGTATCCGACATGATGATGCTTACCACTTATAGGGGTTGTTTGGGGACCGGTTCTATATTAAATTATTGATACAAGAGCTCCATAAAATGCTGGTAGTATAAGTATTAAAAAAGTATCGCCGTTGCCGGGGATCGAACCCGGGTCACCCGCGTGACAGGCGGGAATACTTACCACTATACTACAACGACTTGTTGTTCATCATGTCTAATGAACATATAAAGTCTAATAACTAGTTATGATATCTAAACAGTAGATTGTGGTTGTTTATTTAATGCTTATTTTATGTCTTCTTCATGACTTAATCCACCAACATACAACCACTACCCACCACCTATAACCATTACCTTCATAAATCAGTAAACCACTTGCAGAATCAGGAAAAAATAAAAATACATTAACACGTGGCATATCGAGAGAGAACCGGGCGGGGTGGGGCGGGGGTAACATAACCTACATGAGTCAGTTATGTGGCAGTGATCATCACAAAAGTTTGATGAGTAAAATTGCATGTAATCACTATTACAATATACATTATTAATATATGTGTGTATTGATACCTTCATCAATCAATCAATATGACATCTCAAGTGATGTCCAACATTATTTGTGTATTTTTCTTGAAACATTATACATTATGAGTACATGTGTACATCTTATTCATTAATCATAGTCATTTAAGACGTCTTTTTTTTTTTCTGTCAAATCTTATAATTCATAATTACGAATTTTCTACTTTCCCATGACGACTTTCAACATTCATCTCATATAGAATTATAGATATGAACTATCTATATGAAATATCTAGTGGTCTTGTCTTTCACGTCGACACACTCATTATATTCTATAACGACGTGGTTAAATGTTTGATGGCAATGTTTCCGAATTTATCTTCATAGTCATGTTCAACAACTCTAAAGTTTTTTTATACAAATCTTTCTTGCAACATCTGTTAAAAAATTTTGACACTCATATTTTTGTAAACTCTATAATAACAGTTTGCATAACGTATGTCTCTATGGAGTTTGCAGCTACGTATAAACTTGCAAAAGTTCACCACACAATCAATTCGAGTTGAGTTCAAGTTTGCATAATTTGATTTGAATGTTATTCATACACTACTTTTCTTTTAAGCAGTTAGCTGTTTTTTAGTTCGTGTTAGCGATTTTCTTTGAAATATGAAAAGGTCTTTGAGTTATATTTCTACGATCCAAAACATGTCTAGTTCCATTCTAAGTTTCTAACAGGAGACTAGTTTACAAAATTCGTTAAAGATATTAGACTCACACAAAATTTCATGAATGCATCATAATATAATGGTGACTTAACATACATAATTTCCATATCTTTATTACTTTTAATGCATCATAATTATTGGAACCTATATTATTAATGTGAAGCCCATGGTGATTTAACATACAACCAAACTAGTTTGTTTGAATCGAACATTTTATAAAATGTTGGACTCTAATCTTTAATCATAAAAAAAGGACTTATAGCATAAGTTTATATTATGTTAATTAATTGTGATAGCATGTACATAGTTTAATAAGTCACATAGGATTAAGAAAAGAAAAGGGAAGATGTAGTATGTGCATGTTCAATATGCTTTCTCTTTAAATATTTTATAGATAATTTATAATAATTATTAGTTAAGTACCTAATTAGCATATTGTCTAAACAACTATTGGTTCTAAATAAGGTTTGTGATAGAAATGTCCACTACTATGATACTTCGTTTATGATTTGGCCCTTATATGGCAGATTAGAAGAGAAAAATGTAATCACCGTTCTCATTATCTTAAATCTTAATATCGTCGTAAAACATCATTGATGGTTTCCATTTTGCAACTATTGACAGAAGCTAAGAGCATTTACAATAGGTTCTCTATATAGTCACTTTCTCGAAATTATAGAAAACAAAATAAAAGGTTTTCTTTCATTTGCACTTCACATAAACATCTTTAAACATAATTTTATGAGTGTATTAAACCGGGAAAAAACAATAAAATAAGTGTTTATGGGTAATATGGAAAAGGAGATAGAGAATATGAAGCGAGATGTTAAACGTGAACGAAGTTAAAAAAAAAAAAAAGATGTATTTTTATTAAATTATTATAATAGAGATAAATAATCAATTGTGATTGAATGATCTAAGGAGGTTATGTGAAGTTTGGGCCTTGATAAAAAGATATAAGCATAAGTTATAAGTTCAACAAAATTCCAATGCGTAAAGCATTATAACAAGCCCGTTAAGCTTTGCTAAACGTTGGATAATGCCTAATCATTAACAGTTTCCATATTAAAATACTTGACCAAGGGACAAGTACAACTTATTATATTTGTTGGTAAAATACATAAAAATTATAAATTTTATGTTGGAGAGTAACCGTAACAAACGAACAATAACGGATAACATAAATCTCTGAAGGCGCGTGATCGCTTTCAGATTGAATCAATTCGACGGTTCTATCGAATATTCAATCGGATACAATCAGAGATTGAGAATTTTCTGTATGTTTTGATTGAGATTTTTGAGAACCAGAGAGATAAGGACCAAGAAGAAGAATTCGAGAGTCAAACAATTGGGCCATTAACTGCCTTTTAGGCAGTTTTTTCAGCTCGACCCCAGCCAGGGGCTGCCGCCCCTTGGACCCTGCTCCCAGGGGCGCTGCCCCCGGACCCCCGTTCCTTAGGGGCTTCGCCCCTAAGTTCATAATAAATTCAAATAGGCGTTCACTCCGCACCACCATACCTATTTGATGTATTATTATGAACATATTGGTCAAACAATCAATCCAATTACACTAAAATATCCAATATTTTAATCATTTACCAACACGTATTCATAACATTAAAACATTGGTAGTTACATGTAGGAAATGAATCATCACACTAAACAGACACGAATTAACAAAAAAGAAAATCATTACACGAATTACATGTAGGAAATGAATCATCACACTAAGCTTCATTTGAGATTGCAATTAGCTGTTATGTTCTACTAAACATCCACATGTTATTTGCAATCATGCAACACAGCCTTCCAACGTATTTTGAAGATATAAATGATTGGTTTCCATGTTCGTAGAAAATAATAGCAAATAATTAATTAGATTTTGTATGGTTAAACAATGGGTTAGCAGCTAATATCAGATTTATTAAGATTTTATACAAAGGTTTTCTTAACTTTTTAAAAATAAATTAAAATGATAATCTTTTAGGAGCATGTTAAGGTGTTCCTGTTCCTTGGATTAAACCAAGTCTAATGATTTAAGATTCTTAGTAATTTAGTATATGTTGGAGTTATTAACAAAGGGAAAGTGAATATGGGGTTGTTACGCATACGACTTAGATGCGAAACCCATCAAAACTACGTCGTTTTGATTAAATCTAACTAAAAACTAATTCAAATACTTTTAATTCCTATTAATTCTCAATCCATTGTTCCACTCAATGTTGGTGTCTTGTTGTTACGAACTGAAATCATTGCAAGGTATGTGATTTGTCCCACAGCATTTGTATGGGCAACTAATATGGGGGTTTATAACCCAAGTGTGCTCTCTCTTCCATCAGACTAGTCTTATGTGATAATCCTTTTTCTCTAATTTACGTGAAGCCTCCCGTTCAGATGCATATGTTTGCACTATTAATCTATGTTACCTTATTAAGGAGGAGACATGACTAGAAAAGTAATTTTACACTCATTTTAAGATGGGATATCAAGAGACTCATACTTTAACATAGATATGTCATGTAAAACTTTCTCATAATACCCCTTATTGCATTATGCACTTGTACTATAACTATAACAATATAAACTTATCCCACCGTTACTTTGCTTATTATTCTTCTGCCACATTTGTTCACACACCTTTCCAACTTTTCACATATCTTACCTAACAAAACAAAACCCATCAAATCCATCAATATAGCAACGATCGAACACACTAATCTTAATGCAAAAATGGTAATATTAATATTTTTTATATATTAGGTTTTGCTCAGAGACATGGGTGCCTATAAATCAAGCCTTGTTTTACGGTTTGTTGAAGGCCAATTTCTTGAATTTCAGGTTAGGTTTATACATTTTTTTTTCACTATACAATGATATTTACAAATTTTCTAGCAAGTAATATGGCCTTTACATTTCCATTACTCTATTTTGTATTAATATTTGCTAGTAAACTGAATCCGTTTTCAAATAACAGTCTTGTATTTTCTTTAAATGTTGATGCGTTTGGTAATTATAGGTTGTTGTAATTGTTTTGGATACTTGGTTGTATTTGTTGATTAACTTGATTTTGTCTGTTGTAATTTAACTTTAGTACGCCAGGAGATGGAGCTGGGAGTTTACTGGCTTTTTAGCGTCCCTGGCAATAGAGTTGGAAGGTATATTTTAAGCCAGTTTTTTTTTTTTTGTTTGCATTCCATTTATATATTTTGAAATATTTCGTATCATTTTACTATTGGTAATAAATCATTAGCGTTCTAGAAAGAAACTCTGATGTGCGTCAAGAAATGGAATCTATGAAGGTAAATTGAATAACCAAATTTTAGGTTTATATTAAAAATTAACTCCTTATCTTTACAAGAATCTGTTTTGCTTTGCAGAAGATTGATGAGTGTGTTGATGACACAGAAGCAGATGTCGATAACCCTGTTCTCAAGGCTAAGCAAGATGCACAGATATCTATCAACAGTTGATTGTAGCAAAGTTTTTTTGTAAATGACATACAGAAAGCAAATATATTGAGGTTTATTTTGTAATTTCAATATCACACAAGTAAGCCTAATAAAACCTTTTTGGTATTTTATATACATCGTTTTTCATTCAAAGACAATAGAAGGAAGACATTGTGTTTTTACACTTTTCCTACAACTTGGTGGGCTAACACGGCTACGTTTGTGCATTGTTCAAAAAAATATATTTATCTTAACCATCCCGCAGCAACGCGCGGGTTTCCCACTAGTCATATATATGTAAATGATGTTGGAAAGTTTAGAAGGTGAATGGAGTTTTAAGTAAATGAAATTATAATTTAGTGAAATTATAATTATTGAGGAAAAACTCTTTAATAGAGTTAATTTATTTGTGACACTTTATTATAGTTTTAAAGCTAAAATTAAGTGTATAACTCTTCATGTGGTGAATTGAAGAAACACTTATGATACTTGATTATAGTTTTAAGACTAACATTAAGTGTCTAATTATGTTAGACTCTTCATTCCCCTTTGCCTCTTGTATATGTTAGAGACTTTTGTGTCATATATGATACATGGGAAAATACACATAAGAATATACATGAGCAATATTCACTAAGAAACTCTTGCAACACTCATAACTCTAGAGTAGCAACTAAGTATTGATTATTTTTCAGGCAAGTGGGATAGTCCGGCAGTGCACCATCGTCACTGTTTCGAACCGGTGTACCCTGGGAACAGACGACGAATCTGTTTAAGGGAATTGTGTCAAACACAAGCCCGGTTCCTTTTTCTTTGATTTCGTTTTCTGTTACAGTTCATTGCAGAAAGTACAAGGACTTGGAAACATGTGAGGTTCATGTATGAAAAGCATTGCGACGATTATTATGTAAGTTTTC
This sequence comes from Ambrosia trifida, assembly GCA_028751855.1. Taxonomy (NCBI): domain Eukaryota; kingdom Viridiplantae; phylum Streptophyta; class Magnoliopsida; order Asterales; family Asteraceae; genus Ambrosia; species Ambrosia trifida. The sequence goes on along the minus strand of CM054133.1, from coordinate 37,439,744 downwards.
CAACAAATGAGTGATTTATCAGTAATACAATTTAAGATGAACATCAAATATATTTGAATGAGAATGGTGGAATTAGAGACCTTGTTTGTTCATTTAGCTAATCAAACAAATCTTTAATCATTATTTAGACAGACAACTATAAAAAAAAACTTCCCGTCAAATGGTTCAGTGGTTCACAAACTGTTCGCTAAACGTCCGGTTCATTTATAGCCCTATGCGCATGTGAACCTTGCCAACCATATATGATTTGCAAGTTAATTGATTGAGGTAATTAGAGTAGGGGCGCCAATTACAAAGGTACTTTAGGGTAAAATTGATGTTGTAGCTCAATATACTATGTATAAGTGTATGCATATTGTAACTCAATTTATATGCTTTTAGTGGTAAATGTATATCGAAAGATGTTACTTCGGCACGTTTGTATGTACAATGTAGCGGTGTGGCCGGTTGTAGTGGGAGGCGGGGTAGGGGACGGTAATGGGTTAGTTTGTGTGGGCGAGGGAGGGCTGCTATGGGCCGGATTGGGCTGTGGTGGAGTAGGGGTAGTTTGGTTTTGGGCCTGGACGGTAGGTGGGGATGTGGAGTGATGGGCCGTGGGTTTACTAGGTTGTGTAGGTGTATGGATGTGGGTATGGAGATGTGGTGAAATTGTGGCAGTGGGTTCATCGAGAAAGGTGTATTGTGGGGTGGGTGTAATGGTGAATTTAAAGGGGAATGTGGTTTCGTCGAACGCTACGTGTCTGCTGATGTAGATCTGTTTGGTTTTCAAGTCAAGGCACCGGTACCCCCTATGGGTAGGGGGATAGCCAAGAAAGACACAAGGTTGGGTACGATGATCGAGTTTATGTATGGTAGGAGAGGGGGTTAGAGGGTAGCATAGACACCCAAAAACCCGGAGATGGTCATAGGTGGGGGTGGTGTGATAAAGAATTTCGGTGGGAGTTTTGTTCTTGGTGTTGGTGTTGGGGAGGATGTTGAGAAGATAAGTGGCAGTTTCCAAAGCAAAGTGCCAAAAGTTTGTGGGTAAAGAGGCATGAGACATGATGGTACGGATTAGATTGTTTATGGTGCGAATTTTTCTTTCGGCTTTACCATTTTGTGAGGACGTGTATGGACAGGAGAGACGATAAAGGATACCGTTTGTTGTGAAAAATGTTTGAAAATTATTATTTACGTATTCACGACCATTATCACATTGAAAAGTTTTTATGGTATGGTTGAATTGAGTGGTAATGGTGGAGGTAAATTGGGTGAAGGCGGAGAAGACGTTGGATTTGTGGGTGAGGGGGTAAGTCCATAAAAAATTTGATAGGTCATCTAAAAATAGTACGTAATATTTATGACCAGACGAGCTAACAACAGGAGACGTCCACACATCACTATGAATTATATCAAATGGAAAAACAGTAGAATTATTGGAAGTAAAAAATGGAAGTCTAATACTTTTACCCAAAACACACGAGTCACAAACATTATTGGAAACTTTATCAAAAGAAATAGAATTATTAGTTTTTATTAAATGCAAAGGTTGACGTCCTGGATGGCCAAGACGTTGATGCCAGAGATCAGCGGAGACAGCAGCAAGAGCAATAGGTTGTGAGGAGCTGGACCCGTGCACCAGAGGGTAAAGATCACCGCTGCTGTTGCATCGCAGGAGTGGAGCCCGCGTCTTGAGGTCCTTCACAAGAAAACCAAACGGATCAAATTCAACAGACACCCAATTATCCCTAGTGAAACGACGAACAGATATAAGGTTTTTAACTAGTTTGGGTGAGTAAAGGACATTTTTAAGTATAAATGGTGGGAAGGGTGGTGGCAGGTATTTTGTGCCTTGTCCTAGTACCGGGATGGTATTGCCATCGCCTACAATAATATGATGAGGAATGCAAGAGTTAGAAAAGGATTGAAAATTACCTTGCTCGTGATTCATGGTAGAGGAGGCCCCAGTGTCCATGTACTGTGTTGGTTCGGGCTGCTGTAAGGACATGGTGTACATGGCTTGTTCAATATCCGTTGGGCTATAAGCTGCATAGTGGCCTTGGGCTGCTGGACGTGGGCCTAACAGGCCGGACTGCTGGGCTGCACTATTGGGCCGGTTACTGTTTGGATATGGGCAGGGGGTATGTTCCAAGGAAATGGCCATTGGGCCGGTTGTTGGGCTTGTTGAGAATGGGAGTTTTGTGGTGAATGCTGTTGTGACGTGATATTGGGCCACGCCGAGTACCAAGGGAAAGGCCAATAGGGAAAAGGATTCTGTGATCGCCCGTAGCCACCGCGTCCACGACCTCGACGACCTGAGCGGCCGCCGCGGCCACGTCCGAAGTGGTTGGGGTTGGGTGGTCGGTAGGCGGAGGTGTCAGATGTGGTTTGTGAGGAGTGGTTTTTCGGGGTGGTGGCGGATAACCCGGTGGCAGCAGATTGCGAGGCATGTAAAGCCCGCTCAGATTTGTTTGTTTCGGCCTGTATGAGTTTAGACCTGGCCACATAAAATGATGGTAAAGGGTCAGTGTTTTGTAAGATAGTGGATATACCTTCGTACTCAGCATTGAGGCCCGCAAGTAGTTGTAACACGAGACGGTCAGAATCAACAGGAGCATCCACATTAGCCAATTGATCCGCAAGAACCTTGAGAGCTTGACAATATGCGGACATGTTTGAGAACCCATCCAAGCGTGTGTTGGAAAATTTTTGCATGAGATATATAGCCCGGGCCGCCTTGTTATCATGAAAAAGGTCCTCTATAGCAACCCATGCTTCATAAGCATTGGAGATATTATTTATGATGGTGTGAAGGATATCATTAGAGATCGTACTGTATAACCATTGTAGAACAATGGCATCAATACGTTCCCATTCTTCAGAAGAGGTGGAGGATTCGGTTTCAGTGGGTGGAGGGCGAGGTTTGAGATGGTTGTCAACCATGAACGCCTTGCAATGAATCTTGAATAAAGTAGCCCAAGACGCATATTGAGAGGATTCAATTTCAAGTGCAATAGGTATAAAGTTTTTAATATTTGAAACGGTTGTTGCAGGATGCAGTTTTGATTCAACCGTGATTGCGGGAACGATAGTAGAGGATTGGGCAGGGGAAGACATGGTGGTTGAGTGAAGAAGGTGGTGTAGGATCGAAAGAAAATAGAAACAGATGGGTGAGGGCTGCCGTGCGAAGGAAAGAAGACAGAATTGAAGAGAGGTTTTGCGACGGCAGTGGGAAGAATTAGGGTTTCTCTTTAGGGTGATACCATGATAGAGAATAATGCTTGCCTCTCTTCTATTGATTGTCAATATTTATAATAATTACAATGACTCCTATCTTTGGATAGGGAATAATCACATTAATCACAATAATATAATACAATAATTTACTATAAATATGACGTCTATTACGGTGGAAGATTACATTATAAATATTGGAGTTATGATACAAGTGGCGGGATTTATTGACACATTGTAGAGAAAAACCAAACAAAACAAGCACAAGGCAAAACTGGATGTGTTGCTTACTTTTATCAGTTAAAAAGAAAAAGTGTGATCATCACTATGTGTATCTTTACTTTATCGTTACAATAGTTTTTTTTTTTTTTTTAGAACGACCAACACAACAACCGCAAGACTCCCACAAGGGGATCGGGCAAATTGGTTTCCCTTGCTGGGAGCCCCGCCCGATAGTGGTTCCCGAACAGGGGAAACCCCGATTCCCACCCGCCCGAAGACCCGTTGTGGAGAACCGGTAAAGCCCGGGCGAGATCAGGACTCGAACTCCTGACCATAGGCCAGGAGTCATCCATCATTTCTCATTATGTCCTCTAAATGTAGCTAGTGGGGATCGAACCTAAGCCTTCCAAAGGAAACTTAGGCCAACCAACCAACTAAGCTACAAGTGTTGGACCTTAATTATCGTTACAATAGTTAAAAAACTGAATATACTATTGAAGCGCCTGTTAATTGACAACATTTACAATAATGTGTGAAGCAATAATTTGTATATGTTGTTATAAAAAAAAGATGTTCAAGACCCCTATTGGATGCAAAACATACACATTATATTGGTTGCGTTATTATCATCGAATTCTGCAAACTCAAGCTACACCTTTATTCTTTCAACTTTATTATTAAGGACAGTTTGTATAACCATTTTTTTCTTTAACCGTGGCACGTAAGAGAGTTACATAACTATTTAGCTAGCTAGTAATTTACCTCGTTTTCTTTTTGAACTCTTTAACACTATATACAAACGTATTTTACGCTTATCGCGCTATTATAAAGTTGACATTTATGTTTAAATGAATAAACCATAAATTTCATAGTACAAATAGATTTATTCCCATAAAATCAATTCAATCATACAAATATACAACACATAAAACCGAAAAAAAAAAATCTGACGATCAGCAAACAACTTGAAATCGAAAGCAAATTAATTTCTGAAGAGAGCGACGAATGAGAGAAGCAAAGAAGTCCCGATCATCACACTAGAAGCAGGAAGAGAGAACGCGGCTCCAGCGTCAGGGGAAGGTGCTGGAGCTTGAGCCGACACAATGGATGCCGCAGATAGAGCGACAGCGACTACCGCGATCATGGAAGCCTTGTTCACAATGCTAAGTTGTGCCATCTATTGTTAATGGGAATTGGTATTCAAAATGCAAGGTGAACGTATTGATTATATAAAGGGAATAAAGGAGTGTGACAGCTTGATTCCTTACACAATTGGTTGTTTATCGAACATTTCACATGGTTCCTGCTAGAATATTATTTTAACTTTCCAACGCATAACGTTGATTATAAATCATTGGATGGGTATTTGGTAGGCTGTAACCAACCGTATAAAAAACAATGCGTCACTCTTAATTTATATATCTATACTAGTTTTTATCCCGGGAGCGTCCCGGGTTGAAATATCTAATATTACATAATAAAATATGTAATATGACAACATAATTAATGGTTTGCCAATATATGATTAATGAATATTATTATTATTATTATTATTATTATTATTATTATTATTATTATTATTATTATTATTATTATTAAACAAATCTCTGACATAAGTTATCATATTATTATTTTAAAAAATTCATGGGTATCACCTAATCCAGGCCCGACCTAAACCCATAATTTTTTTAAACTAATCCCAAACCTGACACAATATCTGTCGGGTTACAAAAAATAGTCATTTTTTCTCCGTTTTTTATATAGCACTATGGTACTCGTTGGAAAGATAATAAAACACACGTTAATTTGGCGTAATTTTTCTTTTAAAAAATCTCGTATATAAAAGATATTAACGTTTAAAAGTTATGGGAGAAAACATGAGAGAGAAAATAATAAATGTTTAATATTTACATTTAGTAGATTAGGTATTTAATAGATTAGGCTAAACCATATTTAAACCATATTTATTTCTTTTTTTTAATTGGTTTAGAGTTGCCACATCACATCCTATGTGGCATCTCTCAAAGGAGAGATTGCATAATATTATGACATGTAAGATTATTAGCTTTGCAATATATATATATATATATATATATATATATATATATATATATAGATTGGGGATGGATATTATGAAAACCCACTCTTAGAGTGGAAACCATGAAAACTTGATCTTGACCATCCATCCAATATGATCAATGGATGATATTGATTTGAAGACTTTTTTGTTTCAATTAGTATTATTATATTACAAAAGGGTAATATAGTAATCTTAGAAGATAACAACAATAATATTATAACTACTCTTTCTCTCCATCACATCAACTGTCACTTCTTCTTTTTCTCCTCATGCCACCTAAAATCAAACCCTCATCTCTGTCTCTCTCACTTCTTCTTCTCCATTCTCAAGACAACAACAAACTCTCTCTCTCTCTCACTCGCGCTCTTACCCTATACGATTACAACCCACAACAAACCTTCTCTCTTTCTCTCTCACTCTCATCCCTGTGCTTCTTCTTCTTCACAACAACAAGATCGATCATCATCAAAGTAAAAACCTCATTTATTCTCAACCCACCATCAACAAAGTAGACCCTTATCATCATCATCAACTTAACTTGTCTCTCTGTCTTCCTCTTTGTCACAACAATAAAATCCATCATCATTAAACTAAACCCTTTGTCACTCTTCCTTCTTTCCACTCATCTGTCTCTCTCACTATCAATCATTTTTTTTGTCTCACACAAAAGGTAATAGGGTTTTATCTATGGTTTTGAATCGATTATGGGTTCCCCTATTTTCGTATATAATTTTTTTGATTAAATTTAATTTATATGTTTACAAATGGGGTTCTGTATTATAACATTTAAGATAGAAGATTTGTGTGTTTGATGGGTTCCCCTCTTTGTGTGTTTGATGGGTTCCCTCTTTGTGTGTTTTATGGGTTCTATATTATAACAATAAAGAGGAAAGATTTTTTTTACTTGGTTTGCTTTATTTTTAGTGTGCCCCAAAACATGTTTAATCATGTCTTTTTTTCGTAGATATAAAAATAGGCAGTGGTGAACGTATATAAAGGTAATTATAATGTCTTTTGCTCAAAAAGGGTTTATATTGTTTAAAGAAAAAGGGTTGTGTATAATATCTTTTGTGTTTTGGATATGTGCACTCCATGTGTTTGATGAAATGCTTGACTGGGTTAACATGTGTTACTTCTGTTAGTATGTTAGATCTTAATGGTGAATGTATGGAAGGTAGTTATAATGTCTTTTGTCTTTGGATATATGCACTCCATGTGTTTGATGAAATGCCTGACTGGGTTAACATGTGTTACTTTTGTTAGTATGTTAGAAGTTAATGGTGAATGTATGGAAGGTAGTTATAAGGTCTTTTGTGTTTTGGATATATGCACTCCATGTGTTTGCTGAAATGTCTGACTGAGTTAACATGTGTTACTTCTGTTAGTGTGTTAGAAATGGTGAATGTATGGAAGGTAGTTATCAGGATTTTTGTGTTTTGGATATATAGATGTCCATTTAAAGTTAATGGTGAATGTATGGAAGGTAATTGTAATGTCTTTTATGTTTTGAATATACGCACTCCATGTGTTTGATGAAAATGCCTGACTGGGTTAACATGTGGTACTTCTGTTAGTTTGTTTAGATAATGAGTTTGTCACACCGGTTAACACCTCATCTATTGTTTTGCAGTTGATAATGAAGACCCCCACCGGTTATGTTAACATATGAAGTCCAAGGAAGCCGAGAAAAATATGTAGAAAAACTTTTGAATAACGTTTTCTTTTTGGTACTCAATGTATAGAATTACTAGATTTATTTTGTTAAAATGGTCAATAGTTTTTAATGATACTTTGTAATAACATGTGTTTATAGTTTGTATGCTTTATTTCTTCATAAACTTATGAAGTTGGAAACTGGAATTTGGTCTGAAACTTATGTAATCGTGTGACAACATTTAACACATGTTAGTTTATTTTATGGATGTTTTATTGTAATGGTAAGTCAAACTCCTAGTACAGTTTATTTTGATTCCCAAAAAACATGGGAGGTCATATGAGAAGGGATAACACATGTTAGGAATAACACATGTTAACACATATTGGGATAAAAGCTATGTGGCCCGACTTTTGTGTCTCCTTTTGATTTAAGTTCCTATTAGTAACTCCCTATTAGTAATGCATGAGCCAGGTTACCGGTTGGTACATATTAATGTCCTGAACCTTATCTTATCATGTGACAACATTTAACACATGTTAGTTTATTTTTATGCATGTTCTATTGTAATGGTAAGTCAAACTCCTGGTACAGTTTATTTTGATTCCCAAAAAAAAATGTTAGGGCATATGAGATGGGATAAAAGCTATGTGGCCCAACTTTGGTGTCTCCTTTTGATTTAAGTTCTTATTAGTAACTCCCTATTAGTAATGCATGAACCATGTTACTGGTTGGTACATATTAATGTCCTGAACCTTATCTTATCATGTGACAACATTTAACACATGTTAGTTTATTTTTATGGATGTTCTATTGTAATTGTAAGTCAAACTCCTGGTACAGTTTATTTTGATTCCCAAAAAAAATGGGAAGGCATATGATATGGGATAACACATGTTAGGAATAACACATGTTAACACATGATGGGATAAAAGCTATGTGGCCCGACTTTGGTGTCTCCTTTTGATTTAAGTTCCTATTAGTAACTCCCTATTAGTAATGCATGAACCAGGTTACTGGTTGGTACATATTAATGTCCTGAACCTTATCTTATCATGGGACAACATTTAACACATGTTAGTTTATTTTTATGGATGTTCTATTGTAATGGTAAGTCAAAATCCTGGTACAGTTTATTTTGATTCCCAAAAAACATGGGAGGTCATATGAGATGGGATAACACATGTTATCACGTGATGGATAAAAACTATGTGGCCCGACTTTGGTGTCCCCTTTTGATTTAAGTTCCTATTAGTAATGCATGAGTCAGTCACTGGTTGGTACATATTATTGGCTTGAACCTTATCTTATCATGTGACAACATTTAACACATGTTAGTTTTTTTGTTGTCTCTTTTGTCTGTCTGCTCTTACCCTTTTTTTGTATGTTTTGATCGACTGTGTCAGCGTTTTCAAACCCTTTTATGGATGTCCTATTATAATTCTTCGATTCCCAAAGAAGATGGGAGGGTATGCGAGATATGATAACACATGTTAGGGGTAACACATGTTAGGAATAACACATGTTTAATAGTGGACCACATACGGAAACTAACACCTACCATCCATTATAAGGTTATACAAATATTTGATATTTGTACATCACATGTTAAGGCAGAATATTTCACCAAAAGAGTAAAAGTTTACTAGGCACAAATGAAGTTTTTGTAACATGTGCTATCTCATCTCACATGTCCTTCTATCTTGCTGGTGAATCAAAAAATTATGAAAAAAAGATTGCATCAAAGGTATCTATAAGTTGCCTTTTGTTAACATATGTTACCCTATCTTGCTTACCACTAAAATTTTCACTTCATGAGTTTACTAGGAAATAAAAAGCATACAAACTATCACTACAAACTATTGAAAAAAGAGATAAACTTACCCAGGAATTCAAATGAACTGCATGGAAGGGTAACATGTGTTAATGTTGCGTGATAGGTTAACACGTGTTATTTGGTAACACACATTATTACAAAGTATTATTACAAACTATTAACCACTTTAACTTAATAAGTTTACTGAGAAATAAAGCATACAAACTATTAACACACGTTATTACAAATTATCATTACAAACTATTAACCACTTTAATAAAATAAATCTAGTAATTCTATAAACTGAATACCAAAAAGAAGACGTTATTCAAAAGGTTTTCTACATATTTTTCTCGGCTTCCTTGGACTTCGTATGTTAACATAACCGGTGGGAGGGGGGGTCTTCGTTATCAACTGCAAAACAATAGATGAGGTGTTAAACGGTGTGACCAACTCATCATCTAAACATACTAACAGAAGTAACACATGTTAACCCAGTCAGGCATTTCATCAAACACATAGAGTGCATATATCCAAAACACAAAAGACATTATAATTACCTTTCATACATTCACCATTAACTTTAAATGGACATCCATTTGTCAAAAACACAAAATACATTATAACTAACTTCTCATACATTCACCACTAACTTTTAACATACTGACAGAAGTAACACATGTTAACCCAGTCAGGCATTTTATCAAACACATGGAGTGCATATATCCAAAACACAAAAAGACTTTATAATTACCTTCCATACATTCACCATTAACTTTAAATGGACATCCATATATCCAAAACACAAAATCCTTATAACTACGTTCCTTACATTCACCATTAACTTCTAACATACTAACAAAATAACACATGTTAACCCAGTCAGGCATTTCATCAAACACATAGAGTGCATAAAGTTTTTTTTTTCATTCAAGCATTTGATTAAACATCCCCTCATTGCAAAAACACCAACTCATTCAAAATCACTAAAATTAGTTGTTGAGGTGAATAAACACCAACTCATTTAAAATCACTAAAATTAGTCAGAATGAGTCAAAAACATAAAACTATAAAAAGTCATTAAATTACAATCTATCTCCAATATGTACTTTCCCACTCATAAGTCAACTTCAAAGAAAACTCATCAAAGATTCCAGAGACCTCCAAAGGAGAAACAATATGAAATTTAGTAAAAACACAAACAAATATTTGAAAACTCATCAAGATTCAAGTTTGATCAACACCAAATTATCCAGATCCAGATCCAAATTATAATAATAATAATAATAATAATAATAATAATAATAATAATAGTAATAATAATAATAATAACCTTGATATGATGACGATGCTCTGTTGTGTAGGATCGTTCGTCAGTTGCTCTGTTATAGGTTGTTCGATGCTCTATTGTAGGATCTTTCGAGATGATGATGATGGTGGTTGTGTTGTTTTCAGAGGATAGATGACGGTGGTCGTGTTTATTGGTTATGCGATGATTATTGTGGTAGACGGTGGTGGTTAGGGTGGTCGATGGTGGTTGTGGTGGTGGTGGTGGTGGTTCTAGAGAGAGACAGAAAGAGGATGGAATGATCTGAATTTGAAAATAAAATGAAGAGAGAGAGAGGGGGAAACAATATATATATATATATATGGAGAGAGAGAGAGAAGGTGATAAGGATGGTGAAGTGACAAGGTGAGGAAATTACTTCAATGCCCTTAGATACAATATAAAATAATTATTTTCTTGGGTGATGTGGCTTAATCTAAACCACAAGATGAGTTTTCATAGTTTACACCATAACTTAGGTTTTCTTCATATACTTACACTATATAGATTATCTATATCTATATTTCTTTTTTTTTTTAACGGCCAACGAATCAATTTTCGAGCACTCTCGGACACCCTTTTGGCGAATCAGGTACTCGAGAGTACCCGGGCCACCAATTGCCACCAATTCCCGGGAAAACCCGACCACTCACCCGCCCGAAGACACGACAGTGAAATAATCGGTAAAACCGGTCGGGATCAGGACTCGAACCCAGGCCAATGGCCTGGGTCATCCCTCATTTCCCCTCCACCAATGTCCTCCAAATGTAGCTAGTGGGAATTGAACCCAAGATAGTAATTTCACAACTTTTTTAAAATAGCATATGAAGAGCCATAAGTGTAATCCTCTAATTTTTATCACTTTTCTTTCATTTATGCCCTAACTTCGTACTCCATCATTAAAAATCAACACTACTTTATGTCATGGATGAAATTGATGTTGCTTTGGGTAGGGTCTTTGGGTCAAGTCGCATACCTTGAAATACGAGAGAGTCGGGTCAGGTGGCAGCTCAAAACGGTTCAATTAAAAAAAGGGTTGTCATGGGTCGGGTCAAAACGGGTCAGCGTCGAAACGGGTTTCGGGACGGTTGGTTCAATGGATCAATCACTTGGGCAATAAATTCAAAATCTCTCAATTATTTGGCGAAACCCACCACGTAACGTGCGCCGAAAAAACATAAGTACCCGCGGCAACGCGCGGGTATTCCCACTAGTATGTTCAACAAATCAAACTCAATCTTTTAAACAAGCCATATAGATAGATTCGCAAAATTATAAAAGGTTATTCATCACCATCATACTTAGTTAATCCCACCAATAGCAAAAGCTAAGGTATGGTCTCAGGAGGGTAAGATATAGACAGTCTTACCTCTACCCCGTGGGAATAGAGAGACTGCTTCCAATGAGACCCCCGGCTCAATAGTGGTTTTGTATCAAGTCTAGACATAAGACACATAACAATTAGCAATCGGGACAATCCCGATTGGTGCATGTACCCAGTGGCGGATCTAGACCAGAATTTCAGAGGTAATAGTCAATGGTATTTAGGCGTAACGTAATACGAAAAACGTCCAAAACACGAAAATTTTCCACTACGCCAGAAAAATTGAGGGGTAGTACCCCTCCTCTCAAGGTAAGTTCGTCCATGCATGTACCCCCCTTGTTTTTTGGCTATCAACGTCACCACCTGATTCATTATTAGTCGTCTGTCATTTTTTATGTTATTTTCACAAAATTAGTAAAATAACATTAAAATTAGTGCAACTTTATTTTTGCCCCCGAGAGCCAAAGATATATACATTATATACGAAAAGGTTATTGATTACACAAATTTCGGTGTAATTTTAAAATTGCATGTTTGACACGTGAGATTTTTAATCGAATTAATAGTCAAAATCGTCCCTGAGGTTTGGTCACTTTTGCCACTTCAGTCCAAAACCTTTTACATCTGGGTCCTTATGTTTTACATTTTTTGCCACATTCGTCCCTGAAATTAACCCAGTTAATTATTGACGTTAAGTTTGGGGTTGTTTTAGACATTTTACCTAGGAAACCAAGGGCATGTTAGACATTTTGTATAATTTAATTATTTAAGATTTATTATTATTTTTTTAACTTTTAAATAAAGAAACAACCCCACCTACCCCTCCTCCTCTCTAAGTTCTGCACACAACCACCACCACCATGCAACACCACCTGCTTCAGCCACCACCTGCTCCGACCACCACCCTTTGCCCAGAAGTATATTACCTACCACTCGATCAAATAAAGAAACTTGGAACCCCTTTTCCTCCTCACGTCACTGTACAAAGCCTAATTCACAAACCTTTATCCAATGGCGAACAACGACTTCAAACCTAATTACTCATCTTCAGATGAAGAAGATGCTTCTTCCGGTTCAGAAGATGAACAAACATCCGGTTCAGAATCAGACGAACAGAGGAAGAAACAGGTTCGATCGGTGAAGGTGAAGGGTTATCGGGGTTTTTATAATAGAAACAGAGGAGATGGTTACCGGATTTAAAGAGACTAAGGAGAAAGGAAGGGGTTACCGGCAATGAAGAAGAACGCCGGCGCCGGCCTCGGTCACCGGAGGAGATCCTCCTCCTCTGTTCTTCTCGATGAACACACATATGTGTGTGTTTGTCTGTGGTTTGCAGAGAACAAGGCAAAGAGGAGGGTTTAAATAGGTGATCTCAAATAGAGGGTGTTTGGGTGCAAGGATAAAAATATTAAAAAATAAATACGTATGCAAAAAGACATAAATGCCCCTCAACTTAACGAGATAATTTAACTGGGTTAGTGATGTGTCGTAAATCACATCTATTCTTCTATGTATTTTGAGTTATAATTGAGTCTTTTGTACATAGTTTTTAGTAGTTCTAGGCGTGTATTCGATTGTTTGTCTATTTTTATCACTGTATAGTTTTTATTAGTTTTTAGTACTTATTTATTTATTTTATATTTTGTAGGTGTTCATGGACGTTGGAGCGTAAACGAGCAACTTTGGTCGAGTCAAGAACACCCGAGTCAAGAGCACGGATTTATAATGCTAAATACTAATAGTAATAACAAAATGAAAAAAATGTGACGCTTTCACTTTCACGTGAAAAAGGGTCGAGGCCCAATAATCACTTTTGAGGTTTATTAATTGTTTAGAAGAAGGCGGCGGAAAAAATAATAAATCGTGGAGAGCCATATATTATTTCGAGGAGGAGATATTAGAGATATACTTCAACAAACATTATCTTTTCATTCGAAAAAAAAAAAAAAACATTCGCACGAAGAAAAAGCTTTGATCGATCTTAGGAGTTTGGAGACGGAGAAGGTAGCGGGTGCACTAAAGATATATTATTCGAAGACCCGGTGGTTTGTTTTATTGTTTTTATTTATTTAGAGACGTGTTTATCATTGTTTTTCGAGACTCTATGACTATGTTTCTAATTATAATTATGAACTAGACTTTTATGGTTGCTTAGGTTTATGAACTAGACACGTTATATGCAGTATTTAATGTTTTTTGGTTTTTAATTTTGATGTGTAGGATTACATGACTTTAATTTTATTGTTGGATTTGATATATGTGTGTTGGTGTTATTTTTATTTGAAGTTTGTTTATTGGTTTTGTGGAGCTAGGCATGTAGAGATACCCCCTAGGTCTTGAAATCAATCTAGTTCGTCAACTTAGGTTAGCGTGCTAGTATTTGGAGTTGGAGTACGACACAAGTATAACAAACTAATATAATAAATTAACTAAAACGTCCAGTCCATTCTTGAGGGTGAGAAATCTAACTCGAGTTTGCTAGGTAACTAACTAGGCATTGTTCGGTAGTTGGCAAGCGTTAGGGCGGGAGTCGCTACTTGTCCGTGTTTAGAGTTTTCCTAGGTTTTCTTCAGTAGAGTTTAAGTCTGCTTCATAGTTTGAGGGTTTTAATCCAGGAGAGGTTTTAATCTGATTTCTGTGGGATTTTGGTACGCTAGGGCGATCCGGATCCATCTTAGCATTTCTACACTTGTCCTGCCTTAAGTCTAGTGAGCCATCCTTGACAGGAGGTTTATTAGGTAAGAATAGGGTCTCAAGTTAATTACCAGATTCATGATTTATTGCTAGTGTCTAAGGATTTTACCTAAGTAACCAGCCTTCTTCCTATCTGATTTCTCCAAGTTCCTATAAGCAGTTGAGGTTATTTTGTTTATATTTTAGTTTCTTCTAAGTTTTTAATCATTAGTTTAACCTCCCACATAAGTATATATTTATTTAGGCTAGTATTCGGTATAGGTTGTGATCTAGAGTTGCATTCGCGTCTTTGGGTTCGATACTCGGTCTTATCTGTTTACTGCTTTGCGATCGGTACACTTGCCGTGCGTGTGTAGTTTTTAGGTGAGTCGTTTTAATTAGAACTTGTGTTATTTATATATATACATTTACACACATCAGTTAGTGTCAGGGACGATTTTGGCACAAAAACGTAAAACAGAAGGACCCAGATGTAAAAGGTTTTGGTTTTGGACTGAAGTGGCAAAAGTGACCAAACCTTAGGGACGATTTTGGCTATTAACTCTTTTTAGTTTGTACCATATTTGGATTGCGGTATTGATTTAAATTTGTGTAAAAAATATAAATAGAAACAAATATTAAAACCCGACCTCCTCCTTTTCGGTTTCTTTTTCTTCCTGGATTCTTGTCTAACTTTAATTTGTTTTACAAAAATGAATCTCGGTTTTCGGATGACCTTCAAAATGCCAATTTAAGGGTTTCTTTTTGTAGTGACGGATCTTAAACTTCATTAAACTTGGGGGGGCAAGTCCTACTCTGGCCCATGAAAAGATCCGTCCATGAAGTTTTGATTCTCCACAAAAAGACCACATAAGGAACAAACCACTTAATGGAAAACGAGACGACTCTAGAGGACGGCGAAATTCCATCAGAGAGACCACCAGAGAGTTCTGAAAGCGGCCAACAATTGAATATAACTTATTTCATCTCTAACCTTCCGGATGGTATTTCATCTGAGGAGCTCAGAGATGAATATAGGAGATGTGGGAGGCTTACCGATGCTTATGTTGCAAGAACAAAGGATAAGTTTGGAAAAACGTTCGCGTTCTTAAGATATGAAAAGGTGAGGGATTCGAACAAGATGTTATAAGCCCTTTAACAGCCTTACGATTGGTGGCAGAAGAATCTTTGATAGAGTGGCTCGATTTAGCAAGGAGGATAGTCGAGCTAGAAAGACATCTAAGATGCATAACAACGTTCAGGATAACTCGGGGAGGCAGACGTACCAACATGATGTTAACAGAGTGCCAATCCTGAATGGGGGTGTCTCCATACCCCCGGGGCTTTATCAGACGTTCAGGGAGAAGGTAACAGGGAAAAAGGATATTGGGTCTATTGGTGAGGTGATGTTGGTGGAACTGGGTAACACGGTGCCTGTGAAAGGTAGGAAGTGGCTGGGAAGATCGGTGATTGGTAAAGCAAAAAACTATTACCGGTTGTGTAAGTTGACTGATGGGTTAAAGGGCATAAAAATTATAAGATTGGAGATTAGATACTTGGGCGGTTTAAACGTTCTTTTATCTTTCTCCTCTAAGGATAAGGTGGAGGAGTTTATATCACAAAAAGATGCCTGGGATCCTTGGCTGCACGATATTGTGATGTGGAATGGCCAAATGTTCGGATTTGAGAGACTCGCGTGGTTGAAAATTTCGGGCCTCCCCTTGCTGCTTAACGATAACGAGCTTGCCGAAAAAATTGGAGCTAGTTACGGGGAAATAGTAAAAGAAGTGAAGAATGGTGTGGAGGACACCAATTTGTCGGCGACATATGTTGGTGTCTTGGTTAAATTTGGGGAAAAAATCGATGAAGAAGTAAAAGTTAGATGGAACGATCGGATATTCACGTGTTGGGTTTCGGAAGGCACGGGCAGGTGGCTACCGGACTTTGTTGGAGAGCAGGTGTGTTGCATCGGAGACGAGGTGGTTGCTCAGGCAGGCTTTTCTTCGGCTGCAGCTGCGTCGCCGGAGGTGCCTTGTTCTGATCAGGGGGCCGGTGAACAGGTTACCGTTGAGGTGGAAGGCCATGGGTCAAGGGATGGTGAAGAGTCACCTTTGCATGGGGATGGGTTGGCGCATTTAATGCAAGGGAATAATGTTGGCGGCTTAGAATCCTATGTGGACAATAACACTACTGAGAATCTTCCCTATACTAATACTGATAATAAAGACAAACATAATGATAATAAAAGTTATAATGATAATAATACTACACCCATACAATTGGATAATATTGTGGTGGGCCAGGACTCTTATGGACTAGTTAATGGGCCGAATGTAGTCTTGGATATGTCGAGACCTGAGCTGGCCAAGGTATGGGCTACAATGTATAATGAGGGGTCCAACAACAAAAGGAAAAGGTCCAAAGGTGATATTAGTAAGTTTGGAAGGTCAAGGTCTAAGGGTAAAAAACAGATCCCTAATCTAAATTGCACCACACTAGATGGGGGGAAACAAAGTTCTAGCGCGGGAGGAGACAAAAAGAAAAGAAGGAAAGGTAGAAGGGTTCGGTTATCTTGGATGTAGACTGACAACAATTCTCCTGGGTCTGAACCCAATCGTTCAGGTAGTGTGGAGGATGGCTACGAGTCGGATTGGGCTGAAGACGTTAGTGGGGATGAGAATCAAAGCGGTCAGGTAGACGAAGGTCCGGTGGTACCTGTGGCTGCTGATATCGCTACGGAGACCAATCAAACAAAGGTAATCGGTAGTGGTATTGGATTATGTTTGGATGGTTTTGAGAAGGACATCGGTAACAAGATAGTGAACAAATTGGCGCAGATTAATTCAAAATGAATTATCTGTCGTTCAATATTAAGGGGGCTGGTGGGCGGATAAGTTGGCTAAAGTTAGAAAGATTAAAGCTACTTATAATATTTCGCTTATTGCATTGCAAGAGACACAGTTAGCTACGATGTCGGATTTTCATGTTGAGAAATTCTGGGATAAATCGGGGTATGAAAAGGTTATCGTGGATACAACAGGGAGGTCGGGTAGGTTAGTAACATTGTGGAACCCAGACTTGTTCAAGATGACAATATGTCGGAAGGGGCAAAATTATATTGTGATCGGAGGAAACATAAATAGGGTGAATGAGATGGTGTTTATAGCAAATATATATGTGCCGAATGACTAGATATTAAGGAGGAATCTTTGGGTGGAATTACAAGTGATAAGACGGGAACTGGATGGGATGTGGGTATTCCTCGGGGATTTTAACAAAGTTAGATGCGCAGAAGAAAGATCAAATTCGGTGTTTGTTCCAGCCTCGGCTATGGCGTTTAATAACTTTATTTCTAAAGCGGGCTTGAACGAATATAATATGGGAGGGAGGAAGTTTACGTATATGTCATATGATGGGAAAAACTAAGTAAACTGGATTGGTATCTTGTGTGTGATCGCTTTCTATCGAATTGGCCGGATGCCAAGGCAGTCGCCCTGGATCGGGATGTCTCTGACCATTCACCTATTGTTCTAACATGTACAAATGTGTCGTTTGGACCGTATCCTTTTCGCTTCTTTAACTCTTGGTTGGGGAAGGAGGGTCTTGATATTGTGGTTAGTGAAGGGCTTGAGAACAATGTTGATGCCTCCAGATGCGATGTTACATTAGTTCAAAAGCTCAAACTAATTAAAGGCGGTATTCGAAAATGGAGGGAGGAGGGCATTGTGGCTGAAGAGAGTCTTGTTAGGCAGGCGCGCAATTCTGTTACGGAGCTGGAAATGTTGGCCGAACAGAGACCCATGTCGGAGGCTGAAGTAACTAACTGGAAAGAAGCTAAGCTGGTTATAAAGAAGTGGGAGTGGGACAAGCTTAGGGATTTAAAGCAAAAATCGAGACTTGAATGGGTCTT
The DNA here is from genome assembly GCA_028751855.1 of Ambrosia trifida. Taxonomy (NCBI): domain Eukaryota; kingdom Viridiplantae; phylum Streptophyta; class Magnoliopsida; order Asterales; family Asteraceae; genus Ambrosia; species Ambrosia trifida. The sequence goes on along the minus strand of CM054133.1, from coordinate 37,421,525 downwards.
GAATGGGGATGAAAATTCATCTTTTTTGCACGGGATTATCAATAGCAGTAGATCAAGGAAGAAAGTGTCGGGGCTGATTATTGACGGCGAGTGGGTAGAGGATCCAAACATTATCAGAAACAAAACCGTTGAGATCTTTAAGAAGAAGTTTGAGGAGCCGATGACGTCTAGGACTAGAATGAACGAAGAAGGGTTCAAGAAACTATCCGAGGACGAGGCTAAAAGTTTAGTGGTTCCGTTTACTAGCGAAGAGATTCGGGCGGCGGTCTGGGATTGTGATAATGAAAAGTCCTCGGACCGGACGTCTTTACGTTTGCTTTTGTAAAGCAATTTTGGGATAAGTTGGAAGGATACATAGTCGGCATTTTGGGTGAGTTCTATGAACACGGCGCTCCATACACAATTCGTGCAATTCTTCGTTTGTTGCATTGATATTGAAGGTGAAAGACCCTCTAACACTTTCGGATTTTCGGCCAATATCTTTAATTGGGGTGATCAGAAAGATAATATCTAAGGTTCTAGTGGGGAGAATTAAAAAAGTTTTAGGGGTGGTGATCTCTCCGGTACAAACGGCATTTACAAAAGGGAGAAACTGTCACACCCTCAAAATCCACTTGCGGAGTTTTACCGCGAGACGCATGACAAACCAGGATCCAAACCAACGATCACAATAAACAAGTCTAAATTAACATATGCAATTTCAAAAACATAGTTTAAATCTCCAGTTACAGCGGAAGCTTGTTCTCAAAACAAAATCCAAAAGTAAACCACATTATTAATGTTTGAAAACCATGCAATCCTAACTAGACGCCGTGCAGACGCGTGCGCCCTAGTTCCATAGTGCTACCTTAGCGACCTGAGAAAACATGTAAGAGTTTACGTCAGCACAAAAATGCTGGTGAGTTTACAGGTTTTGTAATCACAGTACCAAGTTCAACCTGTCCATACTATAACAATTTGCAAACCAATGTACGCTAGCTAGGCGTATGTTTTGTTACATCTACGATTGGAAAACCATTACTAACTCGTAACCCAGATGTTGTGCCCGAATAGTAAACCAGTTCCTGTTTGCGACAATATGCACTCGCCCGGCCCTCCAAGCCGACGAGCGGGGTTGGTCACTCCCAATAGATCTATTCACATTTCCCCGTTGTGCTAACCCGCACATTCATGGTTTCCCCCGGGACTTCCAAAGATCGTATAGTAAACCATAGAAACCCATAGTATGACAGTTGTTACCAAAACATAAGTTTAACACATGTTTTCTCCCCCAAAAAGTGAAACCAGTTAAAAGAGGGGCCGTAAACTCACCTTAGGTTGCGTTACTTCGAAACACGAATAATATCAGCAAGCTATGCTAGCCCCGTAAAGCGGCGACCTAACATATGACAGTTACAAGTACTTAGACTAATAACCCGTAGGTTAGTTAGTCCCTAGATGTCCAGACCATAACCAAGTTCGTTTGAAAACACCGTGACTGTTAAATTAACCCAAAGTACAAGACTCGACATCCCATTGGTGACCCGAGACTCCCCGTGTTATACTTGTACTCACAAACATACAATCATGCAATACACACTTAACATACGTTAAAGTCCAACAAATTATAGCACGTAGTTCAATTATCACATAAATAAGTCCAAACACATGTTACCAAGTTATTAGATATGTTACGGGGTTCCTAGCATGTTCCTAGGTGTCAAATCGGGTCCCGAAATGCTATATTACACTTACAGCAGCAGTACAGGCGATTAGGAAAAGTCAACTAGTGATTACGTGGGTCAACAGGCATTTAGGAATGCTAATCGCCTATACTATAGGCGATTAGGGCTATCTCATATGTAATTTATGAGTTTATAGGCGATTACGTCGTAAAGCATGCAATTCAGGACTTAACTAGCATTTAGGATCGTAAATGCATGCAGTAAAGGGGAATAGGATCCTATTCGCCTATACTATAGGCGATTAGGGCTCCCCTTCAGGCGAATGGGCTCCTAATCGCCTATAGTATAGGGGATTAGGATTCCTATTCGCCTATAGCACAGCTGTTCCGGTTTTTCGCGCGTTTAACACTCCAAATCCAATCCAGAACATGTGTAAACATCAAATATCAATCAAACAACTATATCAAACATATTTCAATCAAAATCCTTCGTTTAACCTCGTTCTATCAGCCCTGCATGCAACCATGTATCCCAAAAACAACACATATAGCATGAATCATCACATTAACATGCATAACCCTAACCCTAATGAACAATTACTCAGATTTCATCAACATGCTATCATTACTAATCTGTAACTACCTTAATGTTATGTTATCAATCCATCTTGAATCATAAAAACCCTATCTTTCAATCATAAACACACATATAACATGCATAGTAGTTAGAATCCAATTAACAATGATTAATATCGAATTTCAGAAGACATTTATGTTTATAAACAGGTCTGGACCATTAGGGATTTAATAAAAACGTTATTAAAGATTGCATGAATGAAAACCACACCTTAGATTTGTAATAGATTGATGTAATAGGCTTGAAATCTTGTGTTTTGATCCAAAATCGTGTTCCAGAGGTTGTGTGGGTGTTGGGACGAGTTGTGGGACGACTAGGGTTGATATAATGAAGTTTATGGGGTCAAGTATTGTATTTATAGGCGTTTTTAGTCGTCTAGCACGTTATAGGCGATTACGCAGCAACATCAGGCGAATAGGGATCCTATTCGCCCCTAGTATAGGCGAATAGGGCCTATTCGCCCCTATGGGGACCATACTTGCCTACCCTATAGGCGAATACAGCCCCTATTCGCCTATAGGGTCTGGTTCAGCACATTTGGCGCGTTAAACTCCGTTTTAACATATGTTAACACATTTTCACACACCGACAAGTCACATAATGATTTTAAACACATAATACTTGCAAACAAACACATTCACACTCGTTCACCAATTCCCGGGACTCGAGACTTGTATATTCCCTATGTTCTGACGATTCTACGAATCGTTACCCTTTGTACACTTGGTTAAGGACCGACATCTAATGAGCCTCTAGACTAACATCTAATGATCCTCTATACCAAACTAACAGTTCCCGAACCGTAACACGACTCAACTATTCCAGTTAAGTATAATATACGCGTGACTCGCTAAGGTAGACTTTAATCTAGACAACGTTGTTAATCATAATTTGCCGGGTGTCACATAAACATTTTCGATGGTCCACTTATTGCAAATGAGATCGTTTCTTGGGCAAAAGGAGCAAAAAGAAAAATCCTTCTCTTTAAAGCGGACTTTGTAAAAGCATACGATTGTGTCTTGTGGAAATTTTTGATCAACGTTATACATCATATGGGGTTCCCTACAAGATGGAAGAACTGGATTAAGGGTATGCTTGTGACAGGAAAGTCGACGGTATTGATAAATGGCCCTCCAACTCCGGAATTTCAACTTAAGCGTGGTCTAAGACAAGGTGATCCATTGTCGCCGTTTCTTTTCACCATTGTTATGGAGGCATTACATGTTATGGTTACTAAGGCTAGCGAAATGGGGACGTTTAAGGGAGTAAAACTCCCTAATGGTGGGCCGGAGGTGTCGCACCTGTTTTACGCCGACGATGCGCTCTTTTTTGGAGAATGGTCACCCGAGAATTTAGCTAACTTGAACCGGATCCTTTGGTGTTTCTCTTTGGCGTCAGGGCTGAATATTAATCTATCGAAAAGTAGCGTCTTTGGGCTGAATATTCCAGCTGTTAACATTCCTGAACAGGCGGTTAGTTTTGGATGTCATGTCGGTTCTTTCCCGTTCGTGTATCTTGGGCTTCCGGTTGGGGATAATATGAAGCGGATAAAAAGTTGGAAGCCGATTATTGATAATTTCCAAGCTAAACTGTCTTCTTGGAAGGCCAGGACGCTATCATTTGCGGGTAGGGCGGCACTAGTTAAAACGGTACTCGGAGCACTCCCAAACTATTACTTGTCCCTTTTTAAAGTTCCAGTTGGTGTGTTGAAAGTATTGGAAGGTATTAGAAGAAGATTTCTTTGGGGTGGGGCTCTAGGGAACAATAAAATACAATGGATTGCATGGGAGAACATCATGAAATTAAAGAGATTGGGTGGATTAGGGGCCGGAAGCATTGAAGATCTTAACATCGGGCTTATGACGAAATGGTGGTGGAGATACAAGATGTCGTCGGATGATCTTTGGTGTAATGTGGTGAAAGCCATTCACAGCCGTAGAATCGAGGCATGTTTTGTTCCATTCAAAAAGACAGCACACGGCGTGTGGCATACGATTGCCTCAATTCAGAATTCGTTTGATGCCAGAGGTATCGATCTTGAAGCAAAATTTTGTTGTAAAGTGGGTTATCGCGATACGGTAAGGTTCTGGGAGGACAAATGGGTTTTGGGTGGCCGATTAAAGGAGATGTTTTCGCAGCTTTATCAGATTACAAGAACAAAAGAGGTCAAGGTTAGCGACTGTTATAAGTTGATTAATAATTGTATTTGGTGGGAAGTACCGTGGTCTAGGATTCCCACTTCACCAGGGGAGATGAACGAGGCGCAAAGGCTATGGACATTGGTCAATGAACAGCGGGTCGGAAGAACAAAGGATATATGGATGTGGGTGTCGCAAAATATGGTTAAGGAGTTCAAAGTCAAGACGATCAGAGTAGAATTCTCGCTGCAAGAATCGGCTCCTCAGTCGCTGCAGGTTTTTCGCTGGAACAGATTAGCGACTCCTAAAGTTAATTGCTTCATCTGGTGGGCTGCGAATAACAGAATAGCTACTGTTGAAACCTTGTGTGACATCCGTCACCCTCCTCCTTCATCTAGTTGACAAAAATAGCCCTTCAAATATTTCAATTATAGTCCTTAAAAGTTTCGTCGTTTTTAAAATTTATATTAGGGAAAACTAAAAAAAAAAAAGAAAACAAATTATTATTATTAACATTAATATTTATTATGGGTCTAGTATACGTTTTATCAAATGCGTATGTTGAATCCTAGTCGTAAAAGATTCTATAAAAAAATATATATATAGTTTAGTTTAAAAAGTTTTAAAGTTAATCAACTCAACTTGGTTAAGTTTATATAAAGGAAAAACAAACTGGGTTAATAAAACTAACTGCAGGGACCACTTGTGCCAAAATGTGAAAGTTTTAAAAACAAAGACTTCCCTCCCCTGTACCCCACGTTTTTTCCGGCCAGAACCCAGTCGCCGGCGGCTATTTTCGATCAAACTCCGACAAAGGTTTTTAAATCCTTTTTAACTCGTTTTAATTGATCCAATGTGTTTCTCCAACCTTAATACCAATCAACTGAGTTGTTGGAATGATTATTATACGTTACTTATGAGTTTATTTCGGTTTAAAGTTTGTAACGATCGGACTTAAAACCATATAATTAACTAGCACTTTTCACGATTTCTATATAAATAAATCAATGAAATCGATGCTCACACTCCTGAACAACACAAACCCATATCAAAATTTCACTCTAATCAACCTGGAAGCTCTATAATCGGCTCTATAGTTTTCGGACCTGTTCATCTCGTTTCCAGTCTCGTTTATGATTGTAAGCCTTTGTTTTTATTGCCATTTTGATCTTTAGTCCACCATCTTCAAAAGCCCCATGTTTTCGTGGCTTAATCTTGTTTGAATCGGGTTCAAATGTTTTTGAGTTAGGGTTAGGGTTAGGGTTTAGGTTAGTATTTGGGGAAGAAGATGTTTATATTTGATTATATAAATAAAATTCGGGATAATTAAAATCAATAAAATGGGATTTGGTCTGGTGGTTGCTGCATCTTTGTGTTAACAAAGCAGCCTGGGTTCGAACCCTGGCAGCTTACAATATTTTTTTGATGTTATTTCTTTTATTTTTAATCATATTATAAACCTTTATATTACTTATTAATTTAGAATATTCATAATAAATTCATTTTTTATCCAAATATTATAAAAATTTAGGTGTAATATCTTGACACCATAAAGAAAATTACCACACTTTTATTTTCTGAAAAAAGTCTTATTTTTATATTTTTATTGATTTAATTTGTTTTAATCATATTTAATTGATTAAAAATTCATTTTTTAAGAATTTTTATCTCAAACTTTTTGAGAAATTATTTCTAATCATTGTGAACTGAAATAAAAATTATTGGTCCAGAAAACACTTATTTTTATTAATTTTCCTATTTTTAATCATTTAAACATGATTTAATCTTGTTAAATCGGTTTTAAATATAAATAAGTTTACATAAATTATGGGAAAATTATTTTAATTTGTTTACATCAGAAGGTATTTATTTTCTATAAAAGTAATATTTTTGGTTCATGTCTTGTATTTTTAATCTTATTTATGCTTAATTAGACATAATTAATCATTTATTTATTTATATTATTTAGAAACTATTTTATAAAATACTTTTCTTATAAAATAGAGATAGTCCTATGTTGAAGGTCTTAGTTATTATTTGTTGGATCATGGTGTAACTCATAATTATTTATTTATACATTTATGATTACTATATATTTATTTAATTTAGTTAAAGTAATTAATTAAATTACTTTGTCTTAATTATTCAAAAAATATTTTTATCTAAATATTCAATTGGTAATAATTATATTACCTAAACCATATTTACAAACTTTGGTATATTATTATTTTATACAACTTTATATTAATTCGACTTATCATAAAAACTCTAATTCCCCAAATCGACTTAGCAAACCCTAATGCCTTAGACCCTAGATACTTTAGACTTTAGACATTTCCTTATTAGTATTCTATTACATTATAGGTTGAATTCTTCGGAATTCCCATTACTTAGCTCACGACCGATTAAGTTGGATCGCTTTCGCAAACTGTGAGTATATCTTTCCCCTTTTTCCTGTTTTACACTTTTGGGGTGACTCATGTACGCTTATTACTTCATTCACTTAATCATGGTTTATTCTATATTCACAATCGCAATTCTTGTATGTGTTTTACTTGTTGATTCGTTGATAGTGTGTACTTATGACCTTAATCATTAACCGCTGGGCAACCTAGCATAGCAATAAATAGTACTTGATTATTGTTATGTGTGAACGATTATTCATCGCCTACTATGAGCGAATACTATATATATGTGACTCTTGATTCATTAAACAAAGGTTTGATTTTGGGTAGCATTTGTACATAGCTTGAACAGTAAATTGTAGACAGTATAACACGTGAATTGCGAAACTCTTTTTCTACTATATGTATTCAAACAGGGTATTCTCACCAATACATTTTTGTATTGACAAAATTATTTTCGTACAAGTTTCAGGTTCTTATGAGATCATTTCTAAGCTTTTGGAAATTAGACTTAGATGTGAGATTTATTGTATTTCGGTTTTAGTTGCCACTTTAGAATTTTGTATCTTGTAATTTCTTTTAATGTAATAAATTATTCAATTCAATGTATCAAAATTTACATTTATAGTCCATGAGCTATTGAACAATCGTCACTACGTGACACCTCGATGTTTCCGCCATCGGTTGGGGTGTTACACCTTGGCGTCGAGAGGTATCAATTTGGGGAATGTAATGTGCAGTAGGTGCGGCTTGAAAGCGGAGAGTGCGGAACACATCCTGGTCAACTGTGTATGGGCTAAGTCCTTGTGGTGGAATATTGGGCAGTGGGTCAGGAATACCGATTTACAAGATGCTACCACAATCGATCAGTTGCTTCTGACTTGCAGCAGGTTAGATTCGCCGAGGTTAGTGAAGAAAACAGTCAATGCACTTGTCTTGCTTGGATTGTGGAAACTTTGGTTATGTAGAAATAATAAAGTATTTAATAATGTCAATACGGCGACGCCAAGACTACTCAAAGATGTTAAATTGGAGTCCTATTGGCGGATGATCAAGAGAGGTAATATGGCGGACTTGGACAAAGCAAAATGGTGGGATTTCTCGGTCTTTGACAACGGATAAAGTAAAGGGTATAGGGGTAAAGCTTGTTAGCATGTATGTTTGGGTTGATTTAGTTCTTATCATGGTCTTTATTTTCTGTATTTTGTATGTTTTGGCCCGGGTAGCCCCCTCGCTAATTGGGCTCAGGTGTTGTGGTGTAACTTTTGGCGTTTGAATAAAAGTGGCTCCGTTTGAATGTTAAAAAAACAAAAACACCACATGACCAATACCTCATCCACATTGGTCCATCGTGTGAGCCTAATCAATTTTCCCATCCACGCGCTTTACAAATCATGATTAAAATTAGAAATAAAAAAACAAGTGATATAATGTTAGTATACAAGGAACTTAAGAGAAAGAACATAGATGTTTTGTGAGTTCCATCTCAAATTCATGTGCTGCCGTGCTGGTGCCAGATATCGAAGTTGTAACCAAATGTCTGAAACATACACCTTTTAAACATACATTAAATAGATTAGCTTGTCTATGTTAAATATATGATGTTAAGCCCAATGGGCTAAACATGTCTGAGCTCAACTTGATAAAAAAAAAAAAAAAAAAAACTACCGACACATGAAGAATGTTAGATTATACGAACTGACCCATTCGTACCAATGGGCTAAACATGATTTGCATTTTAAGTTGTCCAGTTTTTTGTACCAAGGAATTAGTCAAATCTTATGTTGTATTTTCAGTTTTTTTGGAGAAATGGTAAATTTTGATTGAATACTTATTCCTTTCCCTTCCTTACTTCTAGAGATTGTTCATCTTCAATTCTACAAATAGACCTCAGTATTATTTACACGTACCAAAAACCAAAACTTCGGTTTTCAGGATTTGAAAACCGTAAAGTTTTGGCTTTCACAATACGTTCGGTTTGGTTTCTGCTTTTCGTTTTTGCTATTGGGGCTTTGAAATTTTAGGGCGGAAAGATGGCTATTCATAGCAAAACTCAAGTCATGTACTAAAAAATTAATGCATTATTACCATATATTATTAACCGAAGTTTTCTAGTTATAGTCTATAATAATTATCATTTAAAAAGTTCATATCAAAGCCGTTTTCATTCCACAAACAAGACGAATTACACAAGGAATGTGTGTAAACGGGCAACAAGCCACGTTGTCACCCTGTAAACTAAAGCCGTTTTCTTCAACCCTAATCTTTACTGTTGGCCATCATTGGGGTGTTGTATTTAAATGAACTATGTAGTAAATTAAACAACAAACTCAACCATATGATAATAATTATTATATTATATAAAAAAAAAAAAAACTAGAAACCCATCATATCACATAACATCAAAACAAATAAAGAATTAATTCAATACATAGCAAACCAATCACCACACTAATAAATAATAATAATAATAATGTAATGTAATAGCAACGTATAATAATAACTCAATTCCTGAACAGAGCCACGAACGAGAGAACCAAAGACGACCCAATCATCACACCAGTTGCCGGTAACGAAAACGCCGCTCCAGTTACGGCGTCAGGCGACGGTGCCGGAGCCTGACCGGAAACAGCAACGGCGGAGATCGCCACGGCAACGATTGCGAGTGCTGAAGCCCTCTTCACAATGCTAACTTGCGCCATTTCTGTTAAAATATTAACAAAGATTCCAACAGAAAGATGAAGCTGTTTGTTAATATTAATATTGTTATAAATTAGGGTTTGTGATGGAGATGATGAATAAATGGGGTGTATTTATAGTGGGGAATGTTAAAGTGACAGCGTGATTTTCGGTCACCGAACTTTTTTTTAAAATAAAAGGAAAAGGTAAAATGTGGATCTTTTGAGATCGACGGTGGAGATTGAAGGTGAGCTGTGATATGATCTGACAGCCAAACGGTCGGTTGGTACAGTCAAATAATGTTGTGACACGTAGCATTGAATAATTAGCGTTAAACGCATAGTAAAATATTAGGTTAACGACATCCATATTTTTAGTTACTTTTAATAACATTTTATTATCTTTATCGTTAGAGAACACTTACGGCCGAAAGGTTATGCGTTTGATTTTTGAGACTCATGGATGAAAGGTTATGAGTTCGATTCTTGAAAGCGCCGGGTTTTACCGATTATTTCATTGTCGTGCTTTTGGGCAGGTGGATAGTTGGGTTTTCCCCGGAATTGGTGAACTTGGTGAAACCAGGAGCTCCCTTACATGTCTTGCTATACCGGGTGGAAGGGGTCCTGATTTGACCGAGTATGGACTCCGAAGGGAGTTCTTGGTTAATTTTGTTAGCCGTTCAAAAAAAAAAGTAATGGCGAAAATTGCGGACTCTCAAAATAGAAGCGAACGGACTAAAAATGTTTAAAATTTTCAAACAAAAATGTGTAAATTTACACTACTAAGCAAAGAAAACAGAAGGGGGTGAAGCACACTTGGGTCATCCCTAACCTCCGCCCTGATTTCAAAAGTTATTTAAATATAGAGTTCAGTCTTGAATTGACTAAAAATCATATAATGTGGATGTTGGGCGTATTTAGAATATTTATGGTTACAAAGAAGTGTAATAGCATTCCTTAGATGTTACATGCGTATGACTTATGACATAGATAGACCACATTAGTGTTAGTAACTTAAAAAAAATAATAAAGATAAAACAATTAACATAACAATTTTTTCTAGGAACAAGGAAACCAAAATACATGGAGAGCATGGCAAGGGTCAAGCCGGGGAGTCCACGTGGCTCGGGCCCATTTTATCAGGGAAACAATTTTTTTGTTGTAGAATTATTATATTTGTGTGTGTCTTTTTTTTAAATATAAAACTCATTCAACACTTAATAGTTAACTCATACGGCTCCATAACAATTATAAGACCAATACCCATTAATAAGGTCTAAGGGGCATATTTTTGACGACTCGGATGGGGTACACAAATCCTCAAAGACGCACTGCATGGGAGGATTATTTCTTGCTCCCACGACAACACGCGGGTTCCTACTAGTTTATTGTTAAGTGTTAGGGTGAAGGGAGCGCTTCGAGATGGGATTCGGGTTCATAAAGTTGGATGGGTGCACCACTGTAAATGACTTCGGATGGCATCTGTAGAGGTATGGTGCCTAACCCGACATACCGTGTTCGTTATTTTATTTCTTGTTATATTATTTGCTAATACTGGGGTGTGGAGGTAACCCCCTAACTGAGCTTGGTGCCAATGGACTATGTGCCCATATAGTTAGGGGTCCATATGTTTGGCCCATTAAGGCCCACGTAAAGCCTTATATAAAGAGGTCACCACCTCTCATTAGGACACACAATATGCAAGTTATCACACTTATGCTTACCCCCTGATAACTTACGGCCGCCGCCGCCAACACCTTTTGTGTTTGTACGTTGGACTCCACTTGTGGTTTCCTAGCAGTCACCTTCACTCCCCACCTTCCTTTACTGCCTTGCAGATCTGAACCGGAAAAAAGAAGAAGAACAAGGTGTGATTCTCCTATTCAACTCGGTCGAGGCAACTGAGTAAAAGGTTGAGTTGAGAATTTTTGTTGGTGAATGGTGAACCTGATATATATTGAAGTAGAATATACGACTACTCAATTTGTGAAAAATGGAATTTGGGTTCATCATGTTTATTTTTGAGGTGTAGCTTACAATTTGGGCAGATCAGGTGCAATTTGAATAAAAATGTAGAGGCATTTTGTCATTTGTGGATTCAAGTACGAGTACCTCTCACACCCTTAAAGATTTAGACTATCAATAATTATGTTATGAAGAGACATTGTAACTTGTGTAATAATCGGCAAGTTGTTTTTGAGTTGCACTAAAGCTAGAAAGGTTAACATGTTTGAATCTAAAGTTACAAATTTATAGAATATATATAATTTATTTGTCTTACAAGACAAATACAAAACTTGCTTAATATGTTTACAACTCATTTTCAACCCTAAAACTTGTATAACTCATTAAGGTAAATAAGTCAATTAAATCTATTTTTTAAGTTACATGATTCTAAGTGTGTGAAAATTAGGGTTTAAATATTTGAAATGAATAAATATATGTATTATGTTTAGATTCATCAATTTAAACAATTTAGATTGACTATGATAGTCCATTTAACTCGTTTTGGTAAACAAGTTTTATGTGTCTCTCATGTATTGGGTGACATGCTTTTTGTTGTATCCGAGTTTGGGTTTGACACCTTACATGGTTACAAATTTGTATTGATATGCATAGACTATTTGAGTAATTAACTTGAAGTTCTATAGTTGAACAAAAACTTAATATGTGTTTATATATAAAAGAGCTGACTAGTCAACCCTCACCTCTCCGCCTTTGATCGCTAATTGTGAAAGTAGATAGACCAGATAATATTATTAAAGATATAAAAGCTAGTGCTTACCTCTTGGTCAAGGTAGAAGACAACTAACTTGATAAGATCTCTGTGAATTGTACCTGCAAAACTAACAAACCATTAGGCTCGTCACGGGGGGCGGGGAGGGCCTCTCTATGACCACCCTCCGGCGTGAGGATAAGTATTTGCTTAGTGAGAGAAAGAGTATGTAGAGAGAGAGAGAGAGAGGGAGGTTCGGAGTGTGCGTGAACGTGTCTCACCTGTACTTTTGATGGGGTATTTATACTAGTCAGAATAGTTGTACTTTCGCCCGTCCTAGATGTACCAATCCTCGGAGCTTTTGACCTCCGATTTAACATGGTGTACTTGTAGATTCGGACTCTTAGGGCACTGATGAGCCGCAACATGTTGCAAGGAGTAGTGTCTTAGGAGGTGTAGTTCGAAGGTGACGTTCTATACCTCTTCAATTATCAGAGATGGTTTCTGTTTTCCTCGGTCTATTATGTCAACATTAGTATCCTGATTCGATCCTAACATATTCCCATCCTCCATCAATAATTTATATTAAGGGCATGTTTGGATAAACTTATTTAAGTCAAAAAGGACTTTTGGTTAAAAGGACTTATTAACTTATGACTTTTTAAAAAAAAGAGTTTTTAGAAAAGTGTTTGGATTAGCTTATGTGGTGGGAAAAAAACAATAAGTTGATAAGTGATTTTGTAAAAAAATGTTTGGTTTAACTTATTTAGGTAAAATGACCAAAAAAGGTATAAGGAGGGTACCTCAGGTATAAAGATACTAGGTTAGATACCCGTGTACTAAACGGGTTGAACATTTAAATTTCTACATTTTAAAGAATGATTAATAAAATTGAGTATCACATTGAAGACGGATAAAGATAAATTACAATTATAATTCACAAACTTATAAATAAATCATGAATTTATAAATATTTCTTTATATACAACATTAGATGGTTTATTCGTAACTTTACCACTTATATCTAGTATTTGCAATTTTACTCTGTCTCTACTTTTTACTCTTGAGTCTCGATAATGTCACGTACAACAGTCTATGGGTGAATACTGGTTGTTTTAAATAAAAATCAACTCTTGATAGTGATTGTTCAACCATGTTCCACCCGTTTGGTGTTATATACTCATATCCAACATCATTGTCTTGCTCCTCTTGTTACTTTCACAACTCTAGAAAAACAAAATCTCAGATTGTCAACAACGAAATAAAAGACATGAAGTGCGTGTATGTATCTTCTTACCGAAATGGAGCTTCATAATATGTGTGATCTATTAACACAAATCAATAGTCAATAGTCACAGTCATAGTCAACAATCAAAGAGCTATCTTTATGCATTTGTAATTATTTAGTCATAGTCAATAGTCTTAGTCAATAGTCCTCCTAGAATCAAGCCATTGTATTAATGTTGTAACCATTATATAATCTTCTGTGAATAATGAGAATTGTATATTCGATCCAATTCAATCTATTACCTATTACTCTATATTCTGTCCGCAGCCCACACAACCCTTTCATCTTTTTTTTTCTGATTTGCAGCCTCAATGGCTCCTTTTTTTGTTCATCAATTGAACCGTAACTACAATCGGAACCCTTATTCCTCAGCCTCAAACCCCTCATTACAAAACCGACCCTCGTGGTCAAACAAATCCGCAACCCAAATTCAAAACAACCCGATCCACAACAGCCAAACTAACGTTTTTTTGTTATTTTTGCAGCATACCCGGTCATGTAACGAAAGACTGTCGCAAACTTAGTCGCTTCCTACGCGACCATCAAGTCTCTACTCATGATTCCTACCCATACCTGGTTGTGAACAATACATCTTCTCACACCGCGGTTTCAAACACTCCATGGATGTGGGATACAGGCGCTTCCAATCACACTAACAACAACAACAACAACAACAACCAAATGCATGTTCTTTCCGAATATGGTGGCCCGGATGAGATTGTTTTAGGTGACGGTAAAACCCTTCCTATCACACACATTGGTCAAACAACCCTTCACACTAACTCATGACCGCTTTTCTTAAACGATGTCTTAATCGTCCCATCTCTTCGTGATAATCTTATGTCTGTTGCAAAACTTAGTCGTACTAATCAAGTTTTTGTTGAATTTTTTCCATATCATTTCTTGGTTAAGGATCTCCGCACGGGGGCGCATCTCATGCTGGGCGTGAACGTCAATGACGTTTACTACGGACCAACCACACTCTCTCCTCAAATCAATGCAACAACAACAAGATCTTTACTTGCGTGATACCATATCCTTGGACATCCTTCGTTTCAAGTCTTCAAGTCCTTAACTTCTAAATTAGGACTTAATGGTAATAAAGTGTCACCCGAGTCTTTTCATTGCAAATCTTGTTCGTTAAATAAAAGCCACAAAATTCGTTTTGGTAAAAACTCATTTGTTGCAAATAAACCATTGCAACTCGTTTACTCAGATGTATGGGGTCCAGTCCAAACATCCATTGATGGCTTCAAGTACTATGTCATATTTGTCGATTATTTTTCTAAATATATTTGGTTATATCCAATACAAAGAAAATCCGACGTCTCCATCATTTTTCCACAATTCAAATCACTAGTGGAATTTTTTTTTTCAAACACCTCTATCTCTCTATTTACCGACAATGGTGGTGAATACATTGCTCTTAAACCATTTCTCACAACTCATGGAATGTCTCACTATACCACACCCCCTTATACACCCGAACAAAACGGGGTGGCCGAACGTTGTCATCGACACGTTGTTGAAACGGGCCTTGCCCTCCTCCACTATGCTAAACTCTCATCACAATTTTGGTCACATGCCTTTCAAGCCGCCACTTATCTCATCAATCGTCTACCCACCACCATCCTGAACAACAAATCACCTTATGACATGTTATTCAATATTGCTCCCACCTATTCCAAACTAAAACCGTTTGGATGTCTTTGCTATCCTTGGCTCCGCCCATACAACACCTCCAAGTTACAATCTCGCTCCGCATCATGTATCTTTCTTGGATACTCCTCTTCCAGATCAGCATACAAATGTTTTGATCTAGCCACCAACAAGCTATTTCACTCTCGCCATGTTGAATTCATACCACACATCTTCCCATCCCAGACCAATAACCCCACCTCTCCCACTGTCACCTATGAATCATTTCTTCACAACATACCAAATCCTCCAAAGCCTTCACACCCTACACAACCTCCCATCGATCCCACACCCCAACCCATACCTCCTACACACCCATCTCCTGACCCTACACAACCTTCTGCTGCACCTACACAGCAGTTGCCAGATACAACACATGTAACATCGCGTAATTTTTACTTTTTTTTTTTACATGTATTTTAAATTCTATATTTAACAAACTCCAAGTTCGCCTCTATACGCTTAGTTTATGTTACTCCTACCAATTCATGACGAGTCGTCATTATAATTTATCCTACTCAATTTAGGCGATATAACAAGAAACTCATTTAGTTAAGATCTTAATATATATTTATAAGCTAATAGTTATAATAATACTTTTAAATAAAAAAAATGACAAACGTGAAAGAAGCTTAATTTGTCTTTAATCTCCAATTTACAACAACATGAATTGTTGTCATTTTTTTTCCTTTTAAAACTCACGAAAACAACAACAAAACATTAGTATTTCAACATTTTTTTTCGTTTATTTTTATTTTTATTATCATTACTATATTTTTTCCATTTAAAGATATATCTCCCACCTAATTCATTCATAACCACCCCATTTACTCTATTAAATACCCAACCCCTTCACCCCAACTATAAATACACCACTCCTACCCATTCTAACACTTGCTCATTCCTAAATCCTCTCTAAACCTCTCAATTCTTCAAAGAAATCTCAAGTGTGGAAGTCCACTTCTAAGTGAGTTTTCTCATAAACTCCAACTTTATTATTCCTTCTTCACTTATTTTCTTCTTCTAACCCCTTGGGGAAACCTCTAGGACCTTGCTCTTGTTTGCTATGGCAAATGAATACGAGTAGGACACCAAAATGAGGCCTCAAAGGTGGCTCATCTTCTATTGTTTTTATGCACTAGAAGGTTAGTGGAAGTGATACCAACCAAGTTCACCAACAACTTAATGTTGGATGGACTTGTGCTATGGTTAATGGTTGACAAAGGAAAGCCAAGGCTCTTCCAAACTAAGTCACCATACACTACTTTAACCCTATAGTTATATTATGTAAATACTAAAATATATACTTTCAAAACTCTATTAATCTATTAACTTGGAAGGTTTGCGGATACATCCCTACCTTACCAATACTTGACTCTCTTGACCATCCGAATCACCTTTATGGTGGTTTGTGTTTTGGTTAGCCTTAAAGGCACTACTTGACTCTCATGACTATCCGAATCACCTTTATGGTGGTTTGTGTTTTGGTTCGCCTTAAAGGCAATGCATGACTTCCTTGTACTCTTGAATCTTCCTCCGAATCTAAATTCATTTTTTTTCTCTTTCTTAACTCTAGTCTAACCGGAGCTAAAATCCTCATTTCTCAAGACTCGTTTTTGAGAACTTAACAAATGCACCCTAAGGTGAGTTCATACTTGTCCCCTTTTTACTCTTTATCACTTTTGGGGTGTAAACATGTATCATATGCAAAACACACTAATGCTTTCATAAACACACATGCTCAATCTATTAAACATACTTATATGCTACTTGCCATGCTTATGATTCTTAGATACTTAGACATAAATCATTAACTATTATTAGCCCACTTAACATGTATAGCGCTATAGGACTAGCACACCGCCCCCTTTATGGGTCATTGTTAAGATTTAAACGGCCTAACATGAATATGTTAGGTATACGCTGTGGTACTCGCGGGTTTGATTTATGTCTTTTGTATGATAGGTATGTGCAATGCTATAGTATGAGATTTGAGTAAACCATTCTAAAATACTATGTATGTAAACTAAAACTAGTATGCTCACCAATGCTTTATGTGTTGACGGATATTTTATACATGTTGCAGGAAATGTTTGATGCAAGATATTCAAGAAATCTACTTAGGATTGGACTAGAAACTCACGCTAGTTTAAGTTCTATATTTTGATGTCGTATTTCTCTTTTCATGAAAACAATTTGTATTCTGTTATTTTTTTGACGATAATTATGCTATGAATGAAATTTTATCTTTAAATCATATTGTCACGAATTCTAGTGTCATGAAGTCTTTGAACAATCTATCCCAAGTCTCGCCCCGATGTATTCCGCCATCGGTTGGGGTGTTACAACACAACACTCATCTGACCCTACACAACCTTCTACTACACCTACACAACATTCCCCTAACCCTACACAACTCTTGTCCTCTACACAGTCCTCATCTCCTACATAATCCTCCACTCCTACACAACCTAATTCACCTACACAGCCTTCCAATGACTCTACCACTGTAACATTTCGCATTAAATACTTGTACGTTACGAATAATTTGAATACAACGTCAAGTTCATCAATTATCGCCTTTTTAAAATATTATTGCGACACATTTGGACCCCTAGTACCCTATTATAAACATATAATATCTATATATTAGTAATAAAATTGTTAAAAAAATGGCATGGGCCGGGGTTCGAACCCGAGCCCATGGCCAGTTCAAACACAGCACACACAAACACAAACCAACTGATCTACACCACATATTTGTCAAACCTTCTACGCGCCTTAATTATATCCCGTGTTTAGAATCTAGCAGTTGACTTAGAAAGTCAACTGCAAAGCCAATCACCATTCAAACGCGTTGAATCTCTGATATAGGATGATTAACGATTGCCGTGATTAACTCGCATCATATGCACGACCTGTCAACATTAAAATATTCCAAAATCTCATCCAATTATCGCGTATACCATTAACATACGGGTCAAACATACCATACATACAATCCCCTCGTTTTAGTATAAATTGAATCCTCTCTGACAAGCTAAAGGTGCCGAATTACACCTCTTCACTCTCAATTTCTTCTAAATTCTCATTTCAATCTGCAAATCGTTCGTGTTTGACTATTCTGTTGACCGAGCATTATAATCACGAAATTCTTGTTGTAAGTTGTCTTTTTTTTTTTATGGGTTTTGTTCATCGGCCATCAACAAGCAATAACCCTATGATTAATCGGGTTATTGTTTGTTAGATTTGTGTATTGCAAAACTAGGGCTCGAAGCCTAACGAATTGGGGAAGAACACTTCGGCAAACCTATGTATATAATTAATACAGAGCCCTAATCATCACCAACTGATCAACAGATCAGTTGGTGTGACACTCGTGCCTAAAACCCGAACCGGCCTGAGGCCCAAGGTTCGAGTCCCGCTGGGACGATTCTTTTTTTCTGATTTAATTATAGAATAGATTTGTTAAACATATAATTATTTTCAAACCAATGATACTCGTTCTCAGGGTGTGGCTTGGTGGTGGCCACACTTGTGATTAAGTCCAACCTGGTCATAGACCCGGGTTCGAACCTCATAACCACCACACATTTTTTTGATGGATTTAAACATATATTTTTTTATTCTAAACTTTTATTATACATTTAAAATACCAAAACAACTTTATAAATCCTATAAAATTTATTTTATGCAATTCAAATGGTTAAGTTTATTAAACAATTTTTAGTTTTCCAAAAATTATTTATTTAATATATATAATAAATATTTCAAGTTTATTCTATTTTAATTATAAAATTCTATAAAAATATCAAAACGATTATATAAATTCCCACAAAAATTATTCTGAGTTTTTATAACAATAAACTTTTCTGAAATGATTTTTATTTCTGAAAAATCATTTATTTAATATTTTTAATCAATTTTTGTTAGTTTTAAACATAAATAAATCATAATAAATTCATTTTTCAATATTTTTGCACCAAAATTTTATATAAATTATTTCTATTTATTTGGAACAGAAATACAATTTTTAATTTAATAATTCTTTAATTTTAATATTTTTAAATATTAAAGTTATATTTTGACAATTTGTAATAAATAGATTTAATATTCTATTTTTAAGAAAATAATTTTATAAAAATTATTTTCATACTTAAAACTTTATATTGTGACCATCTTTAATTTAAAATTTACAAAAAGACTTTTGTTTATTTATTTATCAAATTTCTCTTATTTATTAAACATTTTATTTATTAATCAAACGAACACTTATCCCCAATTCGAAACCTTAGAATATATTTGTAGACTAGAAAGACTTAGACATATTTATTACCTTAATTATAGGGTAATACTTGGCATTGTTGGGCAACACATATTCTATTTTTCACGAGACATAACATTTTGCTAAGGTGAGTTTTACATAGCCCCTTTTCTATTTTTCACCATTTTTGGGGTGAAACATGTTACAACATTCTATATGCAATTCAATCATAAAGTGTCTATGTGTTTTTCTATGTTGCATTATGTCTTAAACATGACTAGGGTAAGCACAATATTCTAGCATAATCATTAACATTGATCAGCCGACGGTATACAATGATAGATCTATTGGACTGACAATCCCACCCGGATACGTGCCTCCTACATAGGTAGCGTGGATGATTGTTATCGCATAACATAATCGAGTGAACCATGAGCGTATGCGATGGACCACAATATTCTAGTCACAAGGGTTGATTATGCACTCGATTTACTTCTAGTATGTTTTCACATATGGACTAGACTTGCCATGACACTTGAATTGTACAAGCTTTATTCGATTATCAAAACCTATGTAATTCTCACCAACTTTGTTGACCCAAAATATTTTTAAACTTAACATGTTTCAGGTTATAACATGCTCGAAGATTAGAGTTAATGCTTGAAGATGCGTAGTTAGTATTTTTCATTTTGATGTACGAATTCTTAGAACAATTGTATGTAACTTATTTAAAGCATTTATTGAAAGTTATTATTTACCATGAGCTACTGAACAATCATCAATACATGACATCCCGATGTTTCCGCCATCGGTTGGGGTGTTACAACCACCTCCTCATCTCAATCTCCTTCAACTAACCCCTCTTTACCACCTCTACTCGCCCACAATGGTCTCGCAATCTTAACCCAAAAATTACAATTCCAACTTCATCAACTCCACCACACTTCACCCACTTCCTACATCCATTGAGCCCTCTACTCACATCCAAGCGATGAAAGATCCACAATGGCGACAAGCAATGGATCTTGAATACAACGCTCTTCTTCAAAACCATACGTGGGAGCTTATCCCTCATACTACCCAAAATCCAATCGGATGCAAATGGGTATTCCGAACCAAACGAAAACCCGATGGAACTATTGATAAATTTAAAGCGCGCCTAGTCGCAAAAGGGTTTCATCAACAGTACGGTAAGGATTATTTTGATACCTTTAGTCCGGTAACGAAACTTGTCACCATTCGTAATGTTCTTTCCATCGCACTCTCTCGAGGGTGGTCGTTACGCCAACTAGACGTCAATAATGCATTTCTTCATGGCACCTTACATGAGGATGTGTACATGATTCAACCACCCGGATTTGCAAATTCGGCGTTTCCTAATCACATTTGCAAACTCAAGAAATCTCTCTACGGCCTTAAACAAGCCCCGCGGGCTTGGTACAATGAATTAACCACCTTCCTCATTAGCTTCGGTTTTAAAAAATGTCTCTCTGATGCGTCTCTTTTTGTCTACAACACAAATGGTAACACTTGCTACCTACTCGTCTACGTTGACGACATTGTCCTCACTGGAAACAATAATCCATTCATGGACATCTTTGTTCAAGCCCTAAGCAAAAAAAATTCGATCAAAGACTTAGGCCCTCTACATCACTTCCTAGGAATCGAAGTCATTCCAAATCCTCATGGTCTCTTCCTCTCCCAACACAGGCACATTTAGGACATCTTAACCACTTTCAAATTGGATGGTGCCAAAGAGGTCCTCACCCCCCCCCCCTAAGCGTCTCTGATCCGCTTATCCCTTCGGATGCCTCTCCACCCATTGACCCAACTCCTTATCGCAAACTTGTTGGCACACTTCAATACCTTGCCTTCACCCGCCCTGATATCTCTTTCGCTGTCAACAAACTCTCACAGTTTATGCACCATCCAAAACAGACACACTGGCAAGCTCTCAAACGGGTTCTCCGCTATTTGAAAGGAAGATTGCACCATGTGTTATTGTTAAATAAACAGTCCTCACTTGATTTACATGCTTTCTCAGATTCTGATTGGGGAGGCATACATGACGGAGGAAGATCCACTACAGGTTATATATTATATCTTGGATCCAACATCATCTCCTGGCGTTCATCAAGACAATAAACAGTCTCACGCTCATCCACTGAAGCAGAATACAAAGCACTAGCAAACGCCGCAGCTGAAATTCATGGGTTAAAAATCTTCTCCAAGAACTCGGTCTTCGCACGACACACACACCATCTCTTTTCTGTGACAACACTGGTGCCACCTACCTTTGTGCCAACCCGGTGTACCATTCCCGCATGAAACATGTTGCCCTTGACTACCACTTTGTTCGTGATCAAGTCAATGCCGGTCACTTAAAGGTCTTTCACATTAGCTCAAAGGATCAACTAGCCGATGTCCTCACCAAACCGCTTGCACGATCACCGTTTCTTTCCTTTCGCTCCAAGATTGGCGTATCCAATGGATCCTCCATCTTGCGGGGGCGTATTAACACATATCAATAGTCAATAGTCAATAGTCACAGTCATAGTCAACAGTCAAAGAGCTATCTTTATGCATTTGTAATTATTTAGTCATAGTCAATAGTCTTAGTCAATAGTCCAGTCAATAGTCCTCCTAGAATCAAGCCATTGTATTAATGTTGTAACCATTATATAATCTTCTGTGAATAATGAGAATTGTATATTCGATCCAATTCAATCTATTACCTATTACTCTATATGATCAACCAGCCTAGCAATAACAAATAAATTATAATCGGCAACTCAAAAACATAATCAAATGTACATACAAATATATACCTGTCGAATGAGCATTGCTTTGAACATGTAAGGTGACCCATGATGATATCTGCAATATTTGCTCCTTCACATAAATAAAAAAAATTATATAACTTGTGAGACACAGAAATAAAAAAAATAAAAAATATGTATTTCGATTGTTTGAAATCTGTGAAAGAAAATATCTTCACACACAGATTGCATCGCCGTTATTCATAGCTTAGGTATTTGCCATATGGGATTCAAGCCACCAATCCTTATAGGCTTGAAGAAAAGAAAATTCAACTAATGAAGCAACTTATTGTTACATCTCTAAAGGACACGAGTCTAACATTTAGTTGGGAATAAATTAGTCCTTTTTGCTATAGAAAAGGACTAAGGAAAAGTGCATACTTATGGCTTGTGATTCGTTGAGTGTTGACCTTTTAAGAACAGGAGTAAGGAGGCTGGTCCTCATCGGAAGCAATGCATCACTTTCAGCTTCAACATTTGAATCATCATCTAGAGGGGAATTGGCTAAGGAGCTCTATGTCTTTTCAATAGAATCCCACTAAGAACTTCACTATAAAAACCTATCACCACCTAAATCCCATAACATATTGATAGAACAAAATCAGGAAGATGTAAAAATGTTGTGTCTTTGTAGTATGTGGAGACCCACATTGGAACAGGGTCTACTCACAGTGTTAAAAAATTAAAACTTTGGTTGAAAATGTGTTATAAATATATACTCGTTAAGTGATGATATAAGAATTCCATGTAACATGTTCACACATAAATTATTTTAAAAGAATTGACAAAGCATAGTAGCAAACGGTTGAAGTTTTAAAAGAATTGACAAAGCATATTAGCAAACGCTCTATATACAAAATGAAATGTACCCATAATTCGTCCGTCTTCAAAGTTGATTTTAGTAGTGACGAAGTATAACATCCTCATTTTGAAGCTCGATTGGAGTCGACTTTCCCTCTATACATCATATCAAATCCACCTAACAAATTTTACATACTCAGCTAGTTTATAGCAACATCAAAATTGTTGGTTACAGCTTTTGATTTGTCTCATTGTAAATTTGTGTGACATTTGTAGGTGAACTCAAACCATTATTCAGTTGATATAGAAAAAAAATATGAGAGAGAAAATGGTGAAGTAAAAATATAAATGGTAAAACACTACACAATTTAATCAAACAAACCACTACTTAACTGATTCGAGGGAAAAACTTGACTGATATGTGTGGTAGATGATTGGTTGATAAATCGATTTCTTGATCGATCAATTTTCAAGAACAAACATCTTCCCGATTCACATACATTGGACCGTCTTTCCCACTGTCACAAAACTACCATCTTAAGTGCTCCAAACAAAACCAAGTTCTCTTTTTTATACATCAGTAGTACCAATCGTCAAGTTTTATCAGGTTAATCCACATAAGCATCACTCAATAAAAAAAACAGATTTAAATAACTCGATTACGAATCATACTTGTTATAATCATCTAAAGTATAAAAGTTCAATGGTATGGTCATCGTTTAACTTCTTATTAAAAACACGAACAAAAAGAGCGGATTCCTCAAACTCGTTATCTAATTTCAAAACACAAAAGTAAATAAAGCGAACAAAAGAGTAGATCACATATCGATCTATAGAGATTAACCACTTAACACATCATAATCGGAAAGAATAAAGACAAAGTAAACAACAACAATAACTTACCAAGCGATCGACCGAAATCAAATATTGATTGTGGAACGAAAAAACCTATATCGCTAAACCATTAACATAATTATTTCGAAATAATACACTGAGAACTGACAAACACGATTGTTACCTTGAAACATAATAGATGGATTAAAGGAACCATAGATTAAAATGAATCGTTAAAAACAATAATCTTCTTGTATTTTTTTAAACTTTGATCAAGAAAACCCTAGATTTAAACAACTGAAAACAAATCAAAGAGTAAGTAATGAGATGAAAGATGGGTTACCTGATGCTAAAAACTTGAATCTGTGTCCGTGACGCTATAAATATATCATCTGAATCTGCAAGAACATAAAAAGCTTAGTAAGAAGATTATAACCTTGATGCGTCAAAGCTGCAAATGTTTCAGAGTTAGGGTTAGAAAGGGGCTAGAGATGATGAGGCGTTTCAGGAAAACGGATTGGGTTCGCAAAAGAGAAAATCG
This sequence comes from Ambrosia trifida, assembly GCA_028751855.1. NCBI lineage: Eukaryota > Viridiplantae > Streptophyta > Magnoliopsida > Asterales > Asteraceae > Ambrosia > Ambrosia trifida. The sequence goes on along the minus strand of CM054133.1, from coordinate 37,397,043 downwards.
TAAGAGTTACAAGAATATGAAATTAGATTTTCATCCATTGAGGATAGAAGAACACGATACGGTGGTGAGGGAGAGAACCAAAGAGAAGAAAGGATTAGGGTTTAAGTCTAAATGAAAAGTTAGATATGCATCTAAACTGAAATGGATATGGGTTTGGGTGTTACCTGACCCGCGTGTTTATTATAATAGAGTGAGGGAGTGACATGTGGATTGCTTACTTGGAGCATACGTGGACACTCTAGTAAGAGGCTATATGGAGCCCTAGTTACTCTTTTAGACTATTTGGTGTGGAGATAAATTCCCCCAACTCCCCCAACTGCCACATCAGCGTCATGTCATTTCCCCATTTTCTCCCCCAAACTTTGGAAATGGTTTCCCCCAACTCCTCCATTCCCCCTTCCTTTTTTTTATTCTTTTTCCTTTTTATTTAATTATATATTTTATATTTCATAATTATTTTTTTATAAAAATAAAATAAAAAACGTAAAAATAAATAAAAAAAACCGTGAAAATTTATAAAAAAAAAGAAAAAACATAAAAAAAACAAAATTTCATAAAATTTAAAAAAAATACAACCTAAAGTTCACAAAGTAAAAATACATATTACAAACTAAAGTTCACAAAATAATAAAAATTACAAAAACTTCATAAAAAAAACCAAAAAACTACTCGTCATTGTTGTTGACACGAAAATTATTCCAAATGTGATCGATGAGATCCGAAACAAGGTTTCCATGCATAGTAGTATCGTGTAAAGCCCACGTGTTTGATTCTTGTTGTCCCTCGTCAACTGGCTCGAGAACCTCTTCAACCTCATTCGGATCGTAAACGCATATCGCACGACCTTCGTCTTCAATTATCATGTTATGAAGTATTAAACAAGCGTACATAATGTATCTCAATCTTTGTGGATGAAATGCACGTGCTGGGCGTTCTATTATGTGCCATTTCGCCTTGATCACACCATACAATCGTTCGACGTCCTTTCTTGCCGCTTCTTGGCACTTCGCAAACTTTTTCCTTTTATCGTCTGTAGAATTCAATATTGTCTTCACAATAGACGAGTAGCTTGGGTATATCCCATCACATAGATAGTACCCATGCTTATATTTTACGCCATTGAGCCAAAAAGAATCATCAGGGGCCGGTGCCTCTAATCATGGGGTCAAAAATATGAGATCTTGCAAGAACATTTAAGTCGTTACACGAACCCGCAACGCCAAAAAAAGCATGCCAAATCCAAAGATCTTGTGAGCAAGCGGTTTCAATAATAAGTGATGGCTCTCCTACGTCACCCCAAGTAAATTGACCTTTTCATGCGGTAGGGCAATTACGACATGGCCAATGCGTACAATCAAGACTTCCTAGCATGCCAGGAAAGCCGTGTTTCTCTGCATGGTGCGCGTAGATCTTTTCGATGCCGCTCGTTCTTGGCGTACGCATATAAACCTTGCCATATAAATTCACGACATTTTCGCAGAACTGGTACAAACATTCCCGACTCATTCTACCAGACATCTTCAAATACTCATCCCATGCATCACTAGCAGTGCCATATGCTAATTGACGAATTGCAGACGTGCATTTTTGTAGGGTTGTAAAACCCCGTTTCCCTCTAGCATCCCATCTCAGTGTAAAAAATTCATCGTAATTAGCTAAATCATCGGCAATTCGTTCGAACAATCTCCTACTCATTCGGAAACGACGCTTAAACTGTTCGTCGGTGTACACGCATTCTTCATCAAAATAGTCGGCACCGTTCATGTGCACCTTAAAAAAATATACAACATATAAGACATATTAAAAATATATAAAATAACCAAAAATATATGGTACCGAAGACGCTTCACTATCGCTTTCGTCTTCCAACTCGCCTAAAATTTTCATCGTCTCCAACATCGCACCAACGTAAAAGTTTAGAATGTGTTCTTCCTCCTCCGATGAACTCATACTTCTCAATTCGATTTTTAAAAAAAGTTGTAGATGAAAAGTTTTATAAAATGTTGTATGGTGGTGTGGGTTGTAGAGAATGTGGTTTGTTTTGGTTTGAAATTGATTTGGTTATATAAATAACTAGTTTTTATCCCGGGAGCGTCACGGGTTAAAATATCTAACATGACATAATAAAATATATTATTATTATTATTATTATTATTATTTTAAATAAATCTCTGCCATAAGTTATGATATTCAAATATAAAAAAACGAATCTCTGCGCAGGGGTATAAATCTAGTGCCATTACAAATGAATTCGAAAGTTTGTAATCGATCATTCTAAAAAGAACTAACATGAAATAAGAAAAAAAAAGTTAATTAATTATTGAAATATCGAACGCATTAGTCTAAGGGTTATGTGATGCGTTAAAAAATTCATGGGTATATGATCGGGTATTTGGATATGTTGTTTCGGGTAATCGGGTCGGGTATTACCTAATCCGAGACCCGACCCAAACCCACAATTTTTTTTAAACTAATGCCAAACCCGACACAATACCTGCCGGGTTACAAAAAATAGTCATTTTTTCTCCGATTTTTATATAGCACTATGGTACTCGTTGGAAAGATAATAAAACGCTCGTTAATTTGGTGTAATATTTTTCTTTAAAAAATCCCGTATATAAAAGATATTAACGTTTAAAAGTTATGGGAGAAAACACGAGAGATAAAATAATAAAGTTTTAATATTTAGATTTAGTAGATTAGGTATTTAATAGATTAGGTTAAATATTATATTAGATTAGGTTAAATCATATTTATTTCTTTTTTTTAATTGGTTTATAGTTGCCACATCACATCCTATGTGGCATTTCTCAAAGGAGAGATTGCATAAGAGTATGACATGTAGGATTAATCCCTTTGCAATATATATATATATATATATAGATATATAAACTTTAGTTTAAAAAAAAAGATATATATTAAAAGCGAACGGATGCTTCAACGGTCAAAAAAAAAAACAATAGGAGGCCTAGTGTAACACCCCAACCGATGGCGGAAACATCGGGATGTCACGTATTGATGATTGTTCAGTAGCTCATGGAAAATAATAGATTTCATTATATGATTTAAATGATCAACATACAATTGTGCTACAGGAATTCGTACATCAAAATTGAATAAAAACTATGCACATATCTTCAAGCATTAAGTAAAATCTTCAAGCAAGTAGAACCTGAAACATGTTAAGTTGAAAATATTTTGGGTCAACAAAAGTTGGTGAAAATTACATAGGTTTTGATAATCGAATAAAATTGTTGTGCAATTCATGTGTCATGGCAATCTAGTCCATATGCGAAAACATACTAGAAGTAAATCGAGTGCATAATCAACCTTGTGACTGTTGTATTGTGGTACATCCCATACGCTCATGGTTCACTCGTTTATATTGCAGTAACAAACACCCACGTAACCTTTGTAGGAGGCACGTATCCGGGTGGGATTGTCAGTCCAATAGATCTATCAATGTATACCGTTTGGCTGATGAATGTTTATGCTAGAATTGTGCTTACCCTAGTCATGTTCAAGACATAATGTAACATAGAAATACACATAGACACATTGATGATTGAATTGCATAAATATTGTTGTAACATGTTTCACCCCAAAAATGGTGATAAATAGAAAAGGGGCTATGTAAAACTCACCTTAGCAATATGTTATATCTGTTGAAAAATTGAATAATGGTGTTGCTCAAATGTATCAAGTATCACCCTATAATAAGGTAATAAATATGTCTAAGTCTACCAAGTCTACAAATGTATAAGTTCTAGGGCTTCGAATTGGGGATAAATGCTCGTTTGATTAATATTAAAATTGTTTGATAAATGAGAGAATTTTTTGTAAATAAATAAACAAAAATTCTTTTTATGAATTTTAAATTTAAGATGGTCACAATAATATGTTTAAAGTATAAAAATAATTTTTACAAAATTATTTTCTTTAAAATAGAATATTAATTCTATTTATAACAAATTGTCAAACTTTAACTTTAATATTTAAAAAAAAACTAAAATTAAATAATTATTAGTTTTTAAATTTTATTTCTATTCCAAATAATCAGAAATAATTTCTATAAAATTTTGGTGCAAAAATCTTAAAAATTGGATTTATTATGATTTAATTATGATTAAAACTAACTAAAATTGATTAAAAATATTAAATAAATGATTTTTCAGAAATAAAAATCATGTCTGAAAAACTTAATGTTATAAAAACTCATAATAATTTTTGTGGAAATTAATAAGATCGTTTTGATATTTTTATAGATTTTTATAAATAAAATAGAATAAACTTGATTTATTTATTATATATATTAATTAAATAAATTTTTGAAAACTAAAAATTGTTTTTTTTTTTGAACGGCCAACGAATTAATTTCCGAGCACTCTCGGGCACCCTTTTGGCGAATCAGGTACTCGAGAGTACCCGGGCCACCAATTGCCAACAATTCCCGGGAAAACCCGACCACTCACCCGCCCTAAGGCACGACAGTGAAAACTAAAAATTATAGGTTAAACTTTTTCACTAGTTTAACATAATGTAATTTTTGTAGAATTTTTAAAAGTGTTTTAGTATTTTAAAATGAATTTTTAAAATACAAACAATATATATTAAAACTTGATAAAACCAAAAGGAAAAAAAATAGGATGCTGTTGCCATGTATCGAACTCGCGTGGCCGGGATAGAAGCCATCAAGCACAACCACTTGGTCTAGACCAGTGGTTGTGTTTGGTTTCTGTGCGATTAATATTTATAGTTATACTCGACTACTTGTTCTTCCCCAATTCATCCTTTACGAGCCCTAGGATTTGTAATTGGGCATTGCACACAACATTAACCCGATTAACCTTAGGGTTTATGTTGTATGGGTGCCGATAAATAAAACCCATCAAAAAAATTCAACTTACAATATCGAATTGAGTACGAACGATCGGTTAATGCACGAAGTCAAAATACGAACAGAAATCAACGAACAGAAAGTTTTCAAGTGAAATTGGAGATAGAGAAGAGATGTTCGGCGATTGTAGGAAGTCTAGAAGAGTTCAATTTATAGTATAATGGTCTGGTGTTCGATTTGGCAATTGTTGACCTCGTTTTAATGTTTGACGCGTCAAAAACACGAAATTGGTAAGAATTGATGGTTGATTAGCTGCGTGCAGACTCAATGATGGCCAATAATTGTGATTCCATTCCATTCTTGGATCAATTACAAGTCTACGATGTTAATTATAGAATTGTTGCTGTCACAGTTGACTTCTCAAGTCAACTGTGAAGAACCCAATATCGTGATATATATAATTCGAGCAGGAAAAGAACCAAGGTGATTGTGTAGAGTAGATGGTTGTGTGCTTGAGTGTGGGGGCTGAGGACTCGGGTTCGAACCCCGGCCTCAGCACTTATTTATTTATTTTTTTTAACAGAATAAGAGTGTAAGGCTAGTGGGCCGGATGGGTTACTGGGCCGGACAATGGGCCAGAGCTGTAATGGGCTCAAGGATGGGTAGTGTGTTGGTGGGTTTGGTCAATTTTTTTTTTTGGTTTAAACTAAATACCCAATGCTTGAATATTATCATCATTATTTTTATTATTATTATTATCATATGGTGAATAGTATTAGGGTTTAAAAAAATGCTATAAAATAATAGGACTTGTCGTTTTTAATCGTAACGTACAATTAATAAACACGAAATGTTACAGTCTCCCCTACTTTTAGGAACTTCGTCCCGAAGTTAAAGGAAGACACTAGGTTTACAATTAGTCGACTACCGGAAACCTTGATAAAATTTCACACTACCTTAACGTACCTGTAAATTCATGATTACGTTCCGGACCGTAATTATCAATTTACCTTACATTAGGGTTTTGCGTCCTTTTATGACTTTACCGATTGTTGAGCAGGTCTGATAGTCCCCACCAGTCGTTGAGCAGGTGGTAGGGCCTCTCCCGACTGTTGGTTAGACATGATGACCTCTACCAATCGTTAAGTAGGTTGTTTGGTAGTCAACTAATTGTTGTACAAGCAAGTATGATTATAGATATAGCAATTAGTTCACATTCAAACAAGCATGCACTCAGATGTTATGATAATACTTGAATTTTAGTACTTGAAAGTAAAAATGTCAATACATGGAATTTAAAAAGTAGACATCATTTGTATGGTGGGGTTTGCTTGTCAAGTAGCTGGAGGGTCTCAAGCGGGGTTGTTTGGATCATCAAGAGCGTTTGTAGCAGGAATTCGACAAGCTTCCGCAAGATGCCCATACCTTTGACAATTAGTACACTGACGGCAGGGCACTTGGGTTGAATGGTGATATTGGCAGGTGTCACACTTAGGTAGCTTCCCGTTGTATTGTTTCTTGTTGGGTGGGGCAGTGGTGTCTATTGCAAAATTCCTGGCCTTGCACTTTCCGTTGGTTGAGGCCTCAGTTTTGATTTCAACGGCAGGTTGGGGAGTATCGTTTGCAACCGTTTTCTTCTCCCCTTTCCGGGTCAGGGTTCCTGCCTTCACATGGTTATCTGTTAGGGTGGCAGCCAAACGTTTTGCTTCCTCCAAAGTAGCAGGGTTCCTTCCCCACATCGTATCCTGAATCTTCATGGGTAAGCCACCAATGTATTTTTCGATTGCAATAGGCAAGGGGGTGACTTTGTGTGGTAGTAGTAGGCTAAGTTCGTGGAAACGAGTGTTGTAGGCAAGGTTTTCTCCACTATCTTGGACAAGATCGTGAAACTCGTCTTCCAATTTCTTGATTTCGTTGCGTGGGCAGAACTCATTTTTCATAACCTCTTTGACTTGATCCCAAGTCATAGCAAGTGCAACTTCAGCTCCTCTGGTGCGCTTTTCCTCATTCCACCAGGTGAGTGCTCGTTTGTGAAGGACACTCATAGCATAACGGACCTTGAGATTATCGGGACACTCACTATTAATGAAGGTATTCTCAATACCCTCGAACCATTGCAGGAGGCCAGTCGCTCCTTCGTCCCCGCTGAACCTGGGAGGATTGCAGGTATTGAAGTGTTTGAGTGTACAGGCTTGATGAGCGTTCCCGTTTCCATGTCCATTACCATTCCCGTTCCCGTTGTGGTTCCCATTTCCGTTTCCGTTTCCGTTGCTACAGCTTCCGTTGTCGTTCATCTGGATGACTTGAGCCACCAAATTAGGAACCAGGGTTGCCATTTGTTGCGCCATTTGTTGGGAAATGATCGCAACCAGTTGGGTATTAATGCCATTGTTGTTGTTGTTGTCATGGTTGTCGTGGTTATGGTTGTGATTGCTACTCCCTTCATCATGATTATCACCACTGTTAAGACGAGCACTGCGACGTGGAGGCATGATCTGTAAGAGACACAATGAAACGAATGGGGTTATATAAGGAATGTAATCATTTATTCATTAATTAAAACGAATAAATGAAAACATTGACTTATCAAAGATTCTAGATTCTAACAACATATGAAGACATGCTTTAGCCTATAAGTGAACACTTATCCCGAGAATTCCCAGGTAGGCATCCGGGTCCCTCGTCTGATTGGGATATATGCGCAATGCCAGCCTAGACAGAAGACTCAGAATACAGGCGTTCACCCTTCCAGATTGCACGTGTTCGTTATTAAAATCTAGAACTTCGACGAGATCTCAAGGGTGTTCAGGCTAAAGCTGAGGATCTTGTCCTATTAGTCTAAGAGTAGATCCACTGATGGAGAGCAACCTTCTTGTAAGGATGAAAGTAGGGATAAGAAGTAGGAGGGAGATAGAGGATAGCAAGTAAAAGAAGCAAGTACTGGTTAAATCCTATGGTTATAGACTAGATTATTTTTCTAATAATCTAATTCCCTATAACCATGGCTCTGATACCAATCTGTAACACCCTAACCGATGGCGGAAACATCGGGATGTCACGTATTGATGATTGTTCAGTAGCTCATGGAAAATAATAGATTTCATTATATGATTTAAATGAATTACATACAATTGTGCTACATGAATTCGTACATCAAAATTGAATAAAAACTATGCACATATCTTCAAGCATTAAGTAAAATCTTCAAGCAAGTAGAACCTGAAACATGTTAAGTTGAAAATATTTTGGGTCAACAAAAGTTGGTGAAAATTACATAGGTTTTGATAATCGAATAAAATTGTTGTGCAATTCATGTGTCATGGCAATCTAGTCCATATGCGAAAACATACTAGAAGTAAATCGAGTGCATAATCAACCTTGTGACTGTTGTATTGTGGTACATCCCATACGCTCATGGTTCACTCGTTTATATTGCAGTAACAAACACCCACGTAACCTTTGTAGGAGGCACGTATCCGGGTGGGATTGTCAGTCCAATAGATCTATCAATGTATACCGTTTGGCTGATGAATGTTTATGCTAGAATTGTGCTTACCCTAGTCATGTTCAAGACATAACGCAACATAGAAATACACATAGACACATTGATGATTGAATTGCATAAATATTGTTGTAACATGTTTCACCCAAAAAATGGTGATAAATAGAAAAGGGGCTATGTAAAACTCACCTTAGCAATATGTTATATCTGTTGAAAAATTGAATAATGGTGTTGCTCAAATGTATCAAGTATCACCCTATAATAAGGTAATAAATATATCTAAGTCTACCAAGTCTACAAATGTATAAGTTCTAGGGCTTCGAATTGGGGATAAATGCTCGTTTGATTAATATTAAAATTGTTTGATAAATGAGAGAATTTTTTGTAAATAAATAAACAAAAATTCTTTTTATGAAGTTTAAATTTAATATGGTCACAATAATATTTTTAAAGTATAAAAATAATTTTTACAAAATTATTTTCTTTAAAATAGAATATTAATTCTATTTATAACAAATTGTCAAACTTTAACTTTAATATTTAAAAATACTAAAATTAAAGAATTATTAGTTTTTAAATTTTATTTCTGTTCCAAATAATCAGAAATAATTTCTATAAAATTTTGGTGCAAAAATCTTAAAAATTGGATTTATTATGATTTAATTATGATTAAAACTAACTAAAATTGATTAAAAATATTAAATAAATGATTTTTCAGAAATAAAAATCATTTCTGAAAAACTTAATGTTATAAAAACTCAGGATAATTTTTGTGGAAATTAATAAGATCGTTTTGATATTTTTATAGATTTTTATAAATAAAATAGAATAAACTTGATTTATTTATTATATATATTAAATAAATAAATTTTTGAAAACTAAAAATTGTAGGTTAAACTTTTTCACTAGTTTAACATAATGTAATTTTTGTAGAATTTTTAAAAGTGTTTTAGTATTTTAAAATGAATTTTTAAAATACAAACAATATATATTAAAACTTGATAAAACCAAAAGGAAAAAAAATAGGATGCTGTTGCCATGTATCGAACTCGCGTGGCCGGGATAGAAGCCATCAAGCACAACCACTTGGTCTAGACCAGTGGTTGTGTTTGGTTTCTGTGCGATTAATATTTATAGTTATACTCGACTACTTGTTCTTCCCCAATTCATCCTTTACGAGCCCTAGGATTTGTAATTGGGCATTCCACACAACATTAACCCGATTAACCTTAGGGTTTATGTTGTGTGGGTGCCGATAAATAAAACCCATCAAAAAAATTCAACTTACAATACCGAATTGAGTACGAACGATCGGTTAATGCACGAAGTCAAAATACGAACAGAAATCAACGAACAGAAAGTTTTCAAGTGAAATTGGAGATAGAGAAGAGATGTTCGGCGATTGTAGGAAGTCCAGAAGAGTTCAATTTATAGTATAATGGTCTGGTGTTCGATTTGGCAATTGTTGACCTCGTTTTAATGTTTGACGCGTCAAAAACACGAAATTGGTAAGAATTGATGGTTGATTAGCCGCGTGCAGACTCAATGATGGCCGATAATTGTGATTCCATTCCATTCTTGGATCAATTACAAGTCTACGATGTTAATTATAGAATTGTTGCTGTCACGGTTGACTTCTCAAGTCAACTGTGAAGAACCCAATATCGTGATAAATATAATTCGAGCAGGAAAAGAACCAAGGTGATTGTGTAGAGCAGATGGTTGTGTGCTTGAGTGTGGGGGCTGAGGACTCGGGTTCGAACCCCGGCCTCAGCACTTATTTATTTTATTTTATTTTTTTTTTTAACAGAATAAGAGTGTAAGGCTAGTGGGCCGGATGGGTTACTGGGCCGGACAATGGGCCAGAGCTGTAATGGGCTCAAGGATGGGTAGTGTGTTGGTGGGTTTGGTCAAAAAAAATTTTTTTTTTTGGTTTAAACTAAATACCCAATACTTGAATATTATCATCATTATTTTTATTATTATTATTATCATATGGTGAATAGTATTAGGGTTTAAAAAAAATGCTATAAAATAATAGGACTTGTCGTTTTTAATCGTAACGTACAATTAATAAACACGAAATGTTACACCTAGGGGGGGGGGGGTGTTTGCTCGGTGCCCGAAGCCACGTCAACTCCCCGAGTAGTCTCCCCCAACCCACACCATTAGTTGAGAAGGGCAAACATCATCTAATTAATTAATCGGTATGTATGTTCTTTGTCTTATAGTTGTTCATTCCTTTGCATATTTATGTTAAACATCTTCCTATCCTCCATCAACTTGTTTGATTGTTTCCTTTGAGACTGTATCTTTGGTGCAAAGTTGTTGTAACACCCAAATCTTTCCAATATCCTATCATCGATCAGTCCAACACTTGTAGCCTAGTTGGTTGAGGGCCTAAAGTTTCCTATGGGAGGCTTGGGTTCAATTCCCACTAGCTACATTTGAAGGACATTGGTGGAGGGGAAATGAGGGATGACCCAGGCCATTGGCTTGGGTTCGAGTCCTGATCCCGACCGGTTTTACCGACTATTTCACCGTCATGCCTTTGGGCGGGTGAGTGATCGGGTTTTCCCGGGAATTGGTGGCCCGGGTACTCTCGAGTACCTGATTCGCCAAAAGGGTGCCCGAGAGTGCTCGGAATTGATTTGTTGGCCGTTAAAAAAAAATCCTATCATCGATCATGGAGACAACAACATCAGCATCATCATCATCTGCGACAGATATAGTCATTGAGGAATTCAACAACACAAAGAAACATTGGGACGAAGCCTATCTCCAAACCCTATCCCACATTCAATCCATCCAACTATACTACGCCAAATCAACATCCTACGGTAACAACAATAAAGAATCTTTGCCCAGATTAAACGGCCTTGCTCAAGACGGTCTGGCTATGCTCTCTGCTGCACAGTTTAATCTTGATCTTATTATCCCACAGCTGCCCACTGATGATCATATACATAATGCCCAACTTACCCTTCAATCATGGAATAAACTACTTCAAAGGTTTCTGCTTTGTATTTATTATTTTTTCTTTTTTCTTTAAAATTATTGGGTTTTTACTTTTTACTTTAATGTGTGAAATTCAAGTTGTTATCTTTATCAGTGATTTTTTTTTTATTTTAAGAATTAGGACACAATTGATAAGTTAGATGTTAGATGCGTGCCCTAATTTTTTAGCTATGTTAACTAGTTTCAAGGTGCAACTATCATTGTAGTATGCCTAGTTGTAAGTAGATAATTAGTACCAACACCCTTTTACATCTTTTCAAACTTTGGTCATTGGACTTGCCTTGGTTTTAAAATGCGCGCATACTGCGTGATGCGCCCAATGTGCTGATGAGAGCGCATCGCAGTTGATGCATTGTGTTTATGTGATGCGAGAATATTGTACGGATTTCACATGATGCCGATGCACGCATCAGTGTGTGTTATACTGTTATGTTTTTTTTTTCTAGATTTTACGAAATGGGTTGGGTTTTTTCCTTGGTTTTAAAAAGCGCACCTAGGCGCGAGGCACAACAAGGCGCAATGCCTTGCGCTTTCGGAATCTGCGCCTAGGCAGTTTCCAGGATGCGCAGAAAAAGCGCATTTTTTTTTTTGGTATTTTTGGCCTTGGGGCGCAATGCCCAGCGCCTCAGGGATCTGTGCCTATGCAATTTCGAGGAAGTGCAGAAAAAGTGCATTTTTCGATTTTTTTGGCCCTGAGGCGCAACAAGGCGCAATGCCGGGCGCCTCAGGGATCTACGCCTATGCAGTTTCCAGTAAACACAAAAAAACGCTTTTTTTTTTGTTTTTTTGGCCCTGAGGCGCAATGTCTAGCGCCTCAGGGATCTGCGCCTATGCAGTTTCCAGGAAGCGCAGATAAAGCACATTTTTTGAATTTTTTTGGTCCTGAGGCGCGCGCCTGTCGTACCCCATGAGTTTTTATGCAGAAACATGTTGTACCTTGGGTTTTTTTGGCTAGGTAAAATCATTTAAAAACCTTATTTATAGCTATACTTTGGGTAATGGAAGCTAAAAACATATGAGATGTATAAAAAAATTATATAATTTGTGTGCGCCTCGGGTACGAAAAGCCCACCGCTTTTGAGCTTCACGCCTCACACTTAGACCTCGTCGCTTTTGTGCGCCTATCGCTTTTTAAAACCAAGGTTTTCCCAATAAGTAATATCTTAGTATGCTTTATTTGGGCCACTATGGTTCTAGAAACATTTTAGTATGCTTGATTTGAACCAAAAACACAACTCTCATCTTCTTATTACATCAGTTTTTTTTTTAGTTTAAGTAATTTTTTATAAGCTGTTAAGCGTAAAAAATTTTTAGTATTTTTTATAAAGTGCGCACGCATCAAATTTTTGGACACCAGGCATTGGGGCTCATCGCACAGTTTAAAACCAAGGGACTTGCTAGTTTTTTTTAACCAACCTACCTTTGATATGTCATATGCTGTCTAATTTGAATGGGTTTTTATAGTAGGTTGTAAGAAGGTGGACTATTCTTGAGGTGGATTCAAGATTTTTATGTGTTGTTTTTTTTAAATGAATTGAAGTTTTATTATAAAGATGGATGCAATGATGAATTTTAGTCTTATTTTACCTTTGTTTTTAGTCTGCGGTCGAGTCTGAGAAATGCTAATCTGCAAGCCAAGGCTGATATGAGGAAAGCTGCCCTGGAAGAGGTAATAAACTTGATTTTGTTAATTTTCCATGTTATTATGCGAGCTTTTACTTCATCTAGACATCCTTTCATCTCGTTTTATTAAGGTGTTTGACATGACAACTATAATTTGGAGGTGGCAATCTAGGCCCATTTACCTAGGATTCGTCAGGATTGTGCTTTATATCTCACAACGTTAAAGGGGTAAGCCAAAAGATTTAGCTAAAACAGCCACATAACTTAATCTGCTAGTGGTTCTTTCTTCAATTTTTAACAGCTGGTTTTGGACTTAAAAAATAAAAATACAACAGTTGGATTATCTTAGTTTTTGTAATCATTCTTAACACAGTAGACATTTACAAACGTTTATTTAAAAAAACATGTGTTTGTGGCTTGGCTTGATAAAAGTTCTTTTCTATATCAGAGGGAGCTTCTCTTTGGAGGTGGAGAAGAGTCTACAGCCAGAAGGCGCAATCTACAGTATGTATATTTTTATCGTTAATTATAACGCAATATATATATTATAACATAAATAGATTGTTTTAGAAATAACTCTTAATTAACACGTGCTAAAAATAGCGTATTTTGTTATCAGAACAAAAGCTGGAATGACATCAGCTGCCGAGAGCATTACAGAGAGTCTTCGTGGTACACGGCAATTGATGGTTCAGGTCGTTAATCTTTAAACATTTTATCCTGTGGTACTTGTGAAAATTTTCAAACAGGTTCTTAAAAAATATGAAAATGAGTTTACAGGAGGTTGAACGAAGTGGAAGCACACTCATGGCTTTTGGTTAGTATTATTTTGTTTTCTTTTCGTTTGGTATGATTTTGTGTTTGGACCCGCCTTTTGAAAGTGGCTATGCGGTATCGCGTAGTAAGAATAATATAATTAACTGGAGTATCTGATTAAACTTATAATATTAACCATGTTCATAGTATCTGATTATATGTTTATTGCAGAGGAATCAACTGGAGTGCTAAAGAAAGCAGAAAGCGAATACAAGGGTCATGTTTCATTGCTGATGCGAACCCGTAACTTGCTATCAACAATGAAACGCCAAGATGTTCTTGACAGGTTAGACAAATAAAAAATTTACTGTACAAGTGGCACTTTTATGTTTGTTTTTATATTATGTGTGTTCTATGGATGGGGTTGGGGAATGGGTCAAAAATCAAAATGGGTTAAGATCATAAAAAGTGCGTTTTCTTTTATGGGTCGGGTCAGGTTGACTCGAGACAATTTTGTCCAAAGTTTAAAACTTTTACAAAAGATGTTAATATGATTACAAATGGCGGTTATAACAGTAATAATCTTTTTTTCTTTAACAAAGCAATTCAAGAGGTTGTATGCAACAAAATTACCGACATTTTTTGCTAGTAGTTGATTTGACCCATTTGACACGTGATCGATATATAACATGACCTGGATTGACTACTTAATAAATAAATTTGTCAAAATTGTAGCATTGGTTTTTATTTGTTGACTTTTTTGTGGGCAGGATTATACTTATTGTGGGATTCCTGTTGTTCTCCTTAGCTGTTGTTTATGTTGTTCCGAAGCGAATTGGAATACTTAAGTTGCAGAGGAAGGTTATTGGTGCAATTAAAGCTGGTATGGCTGGAGATCCTATAAACAACATTGTTCAGGTCAATGAACCTGTTGTTCCAAATATTTTGATTTGACTTTTAAAGTCAAACACATATGAAGTAGTTTCAGTCTCTTTATAGGGGTTTTTGACCACTTGGCTCAATCTATTGACATTGACCAAAATATTCTCAATCTTCACGGCCTCGTTTGAGAAGATGCACTTGTTTCTAGCATGCACTTGTTTCTAGCACGCCAGATACTCCAACAAGGCAGCAAGGAATCGTCATAATCGCTTGAATGATTCGTCTCCCATGACAATGACCTGACGCATGCCTATGGAACTTAAAGAAGATTGGAGGGAGTTCGCGCCAAGTGCTAATGTGTTGCCATACATTAGCAACAAAGGGAGGGGTTGGGAATGATGCGTCTTTTAGCCAATTCGTCTGATGTCAGGCAATCGTTCCAACAAAGTTCTCCACCCAAAAATGTCCATTCTAAAATTGACCTGCTTGGGCTGCGATCACCCGCAACAAAGAGTCACACAGTTAGAGAGTCAGTCACACAGTTACCACCTATAGCTCCACATAACAAAGCAAATAATAGCCTTACTATAAACACAAATATTTGTGAACAAGATGAACCATGTTCCTTAACAAACCCATAAAAAAAATCAAACACCAAAAAAGGTAAGTTGAAGGCCTTTGCAAGTGTGGGGGTAGTCATGTATTTACATCAGGGAAGTCAACCCCCACAAAAGTCAAAGGACTGGCTACTGACTCAAACCATCTTTTAAACCAATCCAAAACCATTCATACATACACACAATTCTATAAAAAAAAAAACTATTCAAAAGGTCAGAAACTGAGGACTTCAAGAACCGTCTGCGAATTTTTGTGCACCGATGAGGCTATTCGTTAACCAAATCGCTGTTTCCCTTGAAGAAACCGTCTCTTCACCAAACGGTTTCAAAACAGCAGCAAGTTCATCAAGTTTCCCTTGTTTTAACAACCGGGCACATAGCTCAAGTAAAGACTCTAATGCAACGGCTCTTTGTTGAGTCGGGTTTAGCCATTCGGCCTTGCAGTTGGTTTCACCTGATGAGGTGAGTGCAGTTCCTGGTGGCTCGTTAGCCGAGGCACCCTTCTCTGTTTCTTGGTCGGCGGATTCAGTTGGTCTGGGCTCAACTGTTCTCGGTTGCTCAGTATCCACCTCACAGATAACCATTTGCGGTGATGTGTTTTCTTCATCAAAAGATTCGCCTTTCTCGCTAAAAATGTCCATGAGGTTATCTATTTTCTCGTTCCCAATGATGCGCTTTTCGAGTTTCACAAAAAGTTCAAGACTTGTCACTTCTTGTTCTCCGATAGAAAGATCCAACGAGCTTGACTTTGTGCTGACCTTTTGTATTAAAGAATCGGAATTTTCAGGCCCGTCCCCGTTACAAACTATCGTTGTCTCACAACTTGTGTCCCCGCTGTCGTTATAATAACTCGTGGGGTCCACCCGTTTGGTCTCGGTTTCCTCTTCCAGAACAGCGTATACCGGGTTGTTATGTAAACTTCTAACAGGCGTATCACTGTTATCGCACTCTTTGTGCTTTGTTACCTGTACTTTCTGCTTTAAAACTTGTACGTCTCTCTCCCGTGTCTCTTTTCCATCATTTAGTTTCATGGGTGAATGTTTTTTAGGGGTTTTATTATTTGGGCTACTTGGGGGTTTCACGGGTAGAAAAACAGACGACGGGCTGTGACATTTGAGGAGGTACGGTTGTAAATGTGGATGTCGTAAAAGATCTGCAGCCTATTGATTTCAAACATACCAAAATTAGATAAATCCAAAGAAAAATGTGAGATGATGTTTGACTTTTGACTCACAGTTGGTCTATGTTCCGGACTTTTCCTTAACATCGTTTTTATAATCTGTTTTCTGAAACAATAACAGGAACATGTTTGTGTTATGCATAATAAACGGAAGAATTTACTAGTTTGGGATGAGAAAATACTTACAAAGTCGAAGAGTAAACGATAGGGAGAGGAGAAATGGTGGATCTGTTTATCTTGTTGATAAGTCCTGACATATCCTGCGGGATCAAAGACCTTAAATATCGAAAATACTCTTCAAAAGGCCAAAATAAGGAATCTTGGAAGCATATTATTATTTGACAGATTAAATTATGGGCAGAAAGTGTTTTGGGTCAACCCAGCCCCAACTGTTTTGACCCGTTGCCTAACCATTTTGTCAGCTCTATTGTAAATGAATCAAATAAGTTGGTAAAACACTAAACATATAGGAACTGAGCGGTGTAAACAGATTAAATAGAACTTACAGGAGCTCGAAATGGCTGTTGATGCGCACAAATCTCAAACATGCAGCAACCTAAGATGATGGAAAGTGCAAAAAATCATGCTTATCAAATGTTAAATATAATAACGCGAAAACAGGTAATGTTATTATGTGTGGTACGTTAATGTGCAAATAAAGGTTGAGCCTTCAAAGGTTACGGGATCGTTGTGTTCTTACCAAGGGACCAAATATCTGATTTATAGCCATAAGGAATGTCTGCAAGGAGTTCGGGACACATGTAATTCGGGGTGCCGACAACCTATAGATTCAATAACCATAAAAAGATTATACTTTGAAAAATAGGTGTTTGCTTTTGTTTCGGTTCAAAATGGCAGGGTCGAATTATGCTGACCACAACATTTTGTCCCCAATTTGGAATAGAACGGTTAAACCGGGGGGTTGTAAGCATAAAAAAAATATTTTTGACGACTTTCAACCCATTTCACACTTAGTTTTAAAAAGTGCGAAGCGCACAAAAGGCGAAGATGTCTAAAACCGAGGCGCAAAGCGCAAAAGCGGTGGGCTTTTCGTACGCGAGGCGCAAGACAATTATATAATTTTTTTTATATATGCTATAGGTTTTTAACATTATTTACTCAAAATATTGATACAAATAAGGTATATATATGATTTAACTAAAATGTACAACCTTTTTAGCTACATGTATAACAATTTTAAGCACAAAAACATCATGTGTACAAAAAGCGCGCTTTTCTCGCCTTTTTTTTCTTGCGCTTTTCTTGCGCTTTTTGTACACTGCTCGCCTAGGGTTACATAAGGCGCACGGATTTGCGCCTAGGTGTGCTTTGCGCTTAAGCGCGCTTTTTAAAACATAGATTTCACCCGATCTCATTTATGTTTTTTTTTTTTTTCGTATGCTCTGTTTAAGATAACAACAGGATCCGAATCGACCCGTGAATAAGCAAACGGGTCAAAGCCACCTCTAGCAGTGGACAGAAAAATAAAAATAGGATGTAATTAAATTATAAGTTTTGACATAACATATAGTCGAAATACAGTTTACAAGCATTAAAGTGATATTATGAATTTATAATACGTTTATTACCGAGGAAGCAAGGTCTTCTGAGTTGAGTAGTTTCGCAAGTCCAAAGTCACCTACTCACACAAAAAAAATTCAAAAAAGTAAAATAAATAAATACTGAATATAATCAATTGAATTACAAACGTTTATAGTGAAAATATATAGAGTTCTTACCAAGACGGATGTCGTTCTCCTTTGTGAGGAAGATGTTGGAACACTGAAATTAAACAAAAACATTCATAAACATGAGAATGTTAAAAGATTCAATATCAAATGGAATATTTGAAAAGACATATATAACGGAAGCAGTTGATGTCGGTCAAATATCTAAAAAATGTCACTTGGTAAAATTGTGGACTAGAATCAAAGTTGTGAAATTTTTAACTACAACTCATGCAAAGGGACAAAGAATACTTTGCCTTAAAGAAGAATGTTTCATTTATTTTGGGACGAAATACAATACATTAAGTGAAAAAGGTCACCTTTAAATCCCTATGAAGGACGCGATTAGTATGCAAATAATCCAATGCCAATAATAGTTGTGTCAGCCATTTGCAGAGTCTCTACAAAGATAAATAAGTCATGTATAAGTTATAACCGATAAAATGACAAATATACGTAATAGACAAGATAAACAAGAAATTTGAAGTTTTTATATAATTACCTCCTCTGGGAAATATGCTCCTCTAGCCTTACGTATAAGCTCGGTCCTAATCAACCAAAAGGTTAGTATTATTTTGACTATCTTGTGTTTCTTGTCAATATCATTTTGTTGAAGTTATGTACTAAAGTCAAAAGGTTGCAATCTGAAAGTCTAAAGAAATACTTACATGTCTCCTCCTTCACAATAAGCCGTCACTATGCATATTCCCGCCTACAAAATATATTAATTATAAGTTTTTTTTTATTGATACTATGGGTAAATACTTTATCCACATTATACCAACAAACAACGAAATTTCTATCAACCCTCAATTTGTTGTTCTCATAAAAGGGTAGAATCACGAATGTTCAGCGTTCACAAATGATTGTTCGATAATCTTCATACATAATCTCTCTCCTCGCATTCTCGCAGTGCTTGCTTTGTTTAAGTTCTTGCATACCGAAATTTCATGTAAAAACAAATAATAAATACCAATTACCTTATCCACCCAAGCATCTTTGTACTCCACAATGTATGGATGATTAAGTCGGGATATCAAATCCATCTACAATAAGAACATATTAAAAGCTTTTTAGTTCAAAGCAAGAAAAGTATTTTAAATGCAACAATTTCCATTCAGGGACATTTCTAACTAATTCCAAAAATGTTCCATTTTTTTAAGCCTTACATGTTATTTTTAGAAAACTGGTTGCATTGAAATCACACATTTATTATAAAAAAAATTTAATGAAAAAGAAAGATCCTGCTTTTAGTTTAGCACATTATTCCGTGTTTGACCGAAAAAGTCAAATGTATTTCTAGCGCGGAACAAAACTCTATCACAGCGGATTTTATTTGGTGAAAAAAATAGGTCTTGAGTTTTATGTACAATGACGTCAATTAAATAAGTAATTCGTCAATTCAATTCCTATTCTTCAATTTGTATCTAGTGAACTTTATGAAATTACGATTTACAATTCGTCATGATGCCATCCGTGACATTTATATTTTGCTGCATAATTCATGTATTCATCGGATCCTTTAATGTGAAACGAACTACAGAGATTTTTTTTTTTGTTTCTGCATACACACATGTGTGTGTACATAAGTGTAAAATGGATCTTTAAAAAAACATGTTTGACTACAATTAAGTCAAATTCAAATCTAACAATAGAACAGACGTAGTCTGTAGTCATTAATCAATAGGAACTGCAAACGAAATACCTCCTGATGTGCCGTCTTCTTAAACTTCTCTGTCTGCTTGTTTAATCTAATCTTCTTCATGACATACCTATTATAAAAAATAAAAATAAAATAAAAATGTTATGCAATTAAAAGAAATAATAACAAACAGTCTAGCTTAACTTAAAATGTTAAATTATAATCATCATCCACCTAAGCAACTAAACACCCTTTTCCTTATTTTGAACCTTTTTCTTTTTTTACATTCTTAATATCTTTCATTTAATAACGGGACAAATTTGACATAAGGATGACAGGTAAACGGGCAACAAGCTACCACGCGATCCTCTTCTAAATTGCAAAACCTAACCTACTAAAAACATGAATTTCAGAAATTAAAATAAATAAATAAAAATAAATAAATAAAATTCTGAGTTTCAATAACTGCATATGTGTGACTCCTAATGCCAAAACTGAACTTGCAGTTGGAACCCTATACCCTAGAAATAGCAAGATTTAAGGAAATAACAATATAACATAAGAACACACACACAAATGGAAAATAAAATAAAAATTGCATACTTCTTTTTTTCTGTTTTATGGAGAACAAGAAAAGCAGCCCCAAAAGCCCCTCTTCCAATCTGCTCAATAACTTCATAATCTTCCATCTTTGACTTGCCATCACCATTTTCTCCTTCCATTTGTGACATCTTCTCCTTCTTCAAACCCTACAAACAGTGCCAAAAAGACTCAATTTTTAGCCCTAAAATGTCAAAAAGATTCAACAAATTAACCAAAACATAAGCAAACTGAAGTGGGTATTACCTCAAATTACCTGATTTGCTAAAAAGTTTATAAATTTATGACTTTAAAATAATGGGTATTTTTAAAGATTTAAAGGGTTCCTCTCAAAACTTTCAAGATAACCTATAAACTATAATTTGACATAAAAAAAGCTATGAAATTTTCAAACAATATGACATAAAGATTGAAGAATGTGTATGGGAAACAGAAAGAGACCCAAACACTCAATTAAAGTTGAATTTAGTGAGTTGTTTATATTTGAAAATAGGTGGAAAACAAAGTTCAAGAAAAGCAGCTTCAACACCAGATTATTATCTTTACACATAAACACACAAACAGATGAGTATATACCAACTCAAGTAAAGGAACATATAGCACTTATTAAATAAAGATTTAAACAAAAGGGTGTATTTTTTTTTATATATAAATTTTTCTTGTTTATTTCAATATTTTTTGTGGGATCAAAGAAAAGGGTAGTTACTTACCAAACAGGAGAGAGAGAAAGGAGTGTATAAAATAAATGAAAAATAAATGTAGAGATTGAATGGTGTAGATTAATAGCATTCATACCAATTCATACCAAAGGAATTTATTTTTCTTTGCGGTATGGCCTACGGTTATCATGTCAACATCTTCACCTGAAGAATTTATACTCTTTCAATACACGTATGTATATAGTTTCATGCCTCATTTATTAATACTTTATAATATTAAAAAAGGTATAAGGAGGGTGGGTGTGGTTTCGGGTAGGCGGTTAGCCGAGCGGCTACACCGCTTGTGACACCCGGCATGTTCGGCTTAAACATAATAGTAACATCTAAGTCTACCTTAGCGAGAAACGTTTATGAACAAACTTAACTGGGTTAGTTGAGTCGGGTCAAATTAGGATTGTCCAGGGTTCAATGATCTGGAGGATCATTGGGAGTCGTTTTGGGAATACATTAGTACCGGGTTCCGTTGTTGGTGACATTACATGAACTAATTAAGTATATGTGTAGATTATGGGTCGTGTGGTGGATTGTATACTTATACTTGCTTAAACGATGTACAAATGATTATACGTGCCTAAACATGCTAAGTATAGACTATGGATGCATGCTTACGTGTTAAGATGTGTTAGAATGCGTTAAACACGACAAACTGGAAAAAGGTTAACATGTGTTAAAGAGTGCTGTTAACATGTGTTAAAAAGTGCTGATGACCTGAATGTGGAAATAGTGGGCGAATGTGGAAATGGAACTTGAGAAATGGGCGAATGTGGAAACAAAGTGGCGAATGTGGAAAGATTCCACATTCGACCATTACAAATGGGCGAATGTGGAAAAATTCCACATTCGACCACATAAAATGGGCGAACCTGGACCTGGTATAAATACCATCCTTAGCCATTTTTCACCATTTCACAAACCCTAAACGCCTCCAAACACTGTCTATCAGCTATTATCATTGGGGAAGGAGTTTTTGAGCTTGTTTTTCATAACCTAACTCTCTAAATCATTACAAGTGAAAATCTAAGGTGTGTTCTTCATTCCAAATCCTTTTTAAACAATTTTGACTTGTTTTCATCTAAACCCCAAGGGTCCAGATCTGATATCAACATGTTTTATGGGTAAAAACCTTCCTAATATCTTTCTAAATAAAACCTATTCATAAACAATGAGTTTTTATGCAAACTAAACATGTGTTAATATGATATTATGCATTGTTTGATGATTACTTGTTGTATAGATGATATGTCAACAACCTAGGGCTGTTATTAATGATGGGTTATGATTGAAACATGTTACCTTTGATTGTTGATGGTGTTTTGACGATTAAAGGGGTTTTTAGTTAGATTTAGGGCTTGTTTTTGGATAGTTATGATAAGGTTATGATAAGGGTTTCTTGTTCATGATGAATCAAGTATGATGAGCTGATTATTGATTGATTTTAGAAAGTTTCCTAATTGGGTAATATTTTCATGCATGATGATGTGACATCTCCATAATTTACTATTTTAGGAAACTTGTAAAACGGATAGATTTTGGGGTAAAATTGGTAGGGTTTCGTAGGAATATATTAATGATGCTTGACTGCTGTAACTCATGATGTTTCGTGATGTTTTCGGATGTTTTTGGACGCATTTTTGAGTAAACAACACAGCAGGGTCGAACCTGGAACACCTTCGGCCAGTCAAACGGGCGAAGGTGGGTTCCAGGGGTCGAACCTGGAATCAAAAAGGGGCGAACGAACTAAAATGGGCGAAGGTGGGAGGAAAAGGGGCGAAGGTGGAGGTTCAAAGCCACATTCGACCAGTTAAGGCCACCTTCGACCACCCCAAAGCCACATTCGACCCTATGTTAGCAGAAATGAGATTTTTTATACAAACTAAGTGTTTTATGCTTGAACCTTGCATGTAATCTATGTGTACTTGATTGGTTAGGGTAATGGGTCACCAACGGGATGTCGGGTCGGTCTAGTGTGTCGGCTAAACATTTAAACACGTTTTAAAACATACTTGGTTGTGATCTGGACAATCGGGGACTAGATAACCTTATGGTTATTAGTCGGAACACTTATGTGAACATTTTGATAGATCTCCGGTAGAGGGATTATCAAGGGCTAAACATCTTTACATATATTTGAGGAACGTTATCTAAGGTGTGTTCACGGCCCCACTTTTACTGCTTTAACTTTTGGGGGAGAAAACATGCGCTAAACTGTTTTGGTAATATATGTCATACTATGGTTTTGAACTTGTGTACTATGCGATCTTTTGAAAGTCCCGGGGGAAACCATGAATGTGCGGGGTTGCACAACTGGGGAAATGTGGATAGATCTATTGGGCGTGACCTGCCCCACTCGTCGGCTTGGAGGGCCGGGCGGGTGCATATTGTCTCGAACAGGAACATTATCGTGCTGAACATTACGGGCTGCTAAACATGCTAAACATTGCTAAACGTGTCCAGTAATGGTTTCCAATCGTAGTAGTAACAAAACAGACGCCTAGCTAGCGTACTTGGTAACATTGATATAGTATGGACATGGTAACAATTGGTAACTCTTTTTGAACAAACCTGTGAACTCACCAGCATAATATGTTGACGTCTTTTGGCATATTTTTCTCAGGTCGCTAAGGTAGCTACAACGGGAACTAGGCGCACAAGTCTGCACGGGCGTCTAGAGTTAGGAGCATGGTCCTGTTAAACATTAAACAATGTCTTTTGGGTTGTAAACATTTAAAGCTTCCGCTACAGTTTATGCTTTTATAATTATATCTTTTGGGTATTGTGTTTTGCATATAGTGTTGTTTATTGTGACCGTTGATTTGAATCCTGGTTTGTCATGCGCCTCGCGGTAAAACCCCGCAAGTGGAGTTTGAGGGTGTGACACCGCTCCTTCCCCTTTGGGCAGTTGTTTTAGGGTACCAATTTCGGTGAAGAGTACATGATGAAGTGTGTGTGTGGGTGAGAGATATAGAGAGAGTAGTGGGCGCTGCTGTAAAATGATTGAATTAATACTTTATGGTACATTAGGGTAGTGTTTAAGAAATCTTATGTGGCAGCTCAAGATTAATGATATGTTTGGCAAAGAGCTTTTATAGGCTTCAAGATTTTAAGAAAAAAACTCATACTTAATAAAAAGTCTTGTTTGGTTGATGAACCCTGAATCTTTTAGGTCAGGAGAAAAAACTTTATATTGAACAACTACTAGTCTAGCGTTTGTGATTGCGTTTTGAATCTGATTTTTAGATTATTGCGTTTTGAAAACGCAGATAATCAGTTTTTAGTGTTTGGATTGCGTTTTGAAAACGCAGATAATCAGTTTTTTAGGCTACCAAAACGCAATAATCTATAAGCAGCTCCACCCCTGCTTTTCCAAAACGCATAATCTGTTTTGAATAATCAATCCCAAACACCCCCTAAGACAAAGCTCTTACTAGCTATAAGCTTTTAATGAGTAAATGACACAAATACCATTCTATCATAAAATAAAATAAAAACATGCATACAAGCTTTTAGTTAATGCCTATTTTGGTCATTTTATTAAAAACTCCAGCTACTCTGCCAAACACCAAAATATATTTAAAAAAGCCACAGCTACCAGCTTCTAGCCACCAGCTAACAGCTCTCAACTACCAGCCACCAGCTAGTTTTGTCAAACATACCCTAAAAGTTGTTACGGTACGAACACATTTTTTTTTGGAGAGTAGTGTTTCAACGATAAATCCTGTATTGCAAAGCGACCACTTCCCAGGATCGAATCCCATAGCACCACACAGGTTTTTCCTTTCAAACCCAAGCGGTTATTTTTTTGTTGGAACGTGAGATTTGAACCTAAGACCAAATCCGGGCAGAAACCCTTCAAAAAGATAAACCTTCTCACCTCAACCCAAACAAAAATCAGTTATATTCTTATTTTTTTTCTAACGGCAAGGTGAAATGTTTTATTAAATACAACTTGCTCTAAGAAGCTATTATGTTATAATAAAATCAGTAATGTCTTGAAACTTGCAATATTTATTTAGTAAGATTTAGGAGTAAATTGTTTATTTTCTCATCGATCATTATTTTAAAATAATTTTGTATCAAACACATTGTAGCCGTTTATGCACACGTGGGGTGGTAATGGTGATGGCCGATGGGGTTATAGAATCAAAATGTTTAAAATGTTGATTGTAAAGGTAACCTCTATCCGTGTTCGACATTTTGAGAACTAGCCCGTCCCACCTCTATATGATAGTTCAAACTAATGAAATAAAATTGTTGAAAATGAAGAGCTAATAAAAAGTTTAAAAATGTGAAATCACATTATGGATAAAAATATAAATAAATTATTTAACATTTTTCTTCTCTAAAATTTATATATGAACTTTTTTCTAAAAACTTATTTTTTTGAACGGCCAACGAATCAATTCCGAGCACTCTTGGGCACCCTTTTGGCGAATCAGGTACTCGAGAGTACCCGGGCCACCAATTGCCACCAATTCCCGGGAAAACCCGACCACTCACCCGCCCGAAGGTACGACGGTGAAATAGTCGGTAAAACCGGTCGGGATCAGGACTCAAACTCAAGCCAATGGCCGGGTCATCCCTCATTTCCCATCCACCAATGTCCTCCAAATGTAGCTAGTGGGAATTGAACCCAAGCCTCTTATAGAAAACATTAGGCCCTCAACCAACTAGGCTACAAGTGTTGGACCTAAAAACTCTTATTAACTGGGTTAGGCTGTGAGGTATGGAGACGCCCCCCTGTCCCTTAGCTTTTTGCCCCGTCCCCCACCCCCACACCGCCCCCTGCCCCGTCCCTGATGTCCCCCGTCCCTTGGAGAACGATGGAGACAGACCAATCAGAAATTTTCTTTTCTTTTTTTTTTTTGATCATTTGGGCATTTATCAGCATAATAAATAGAAAAATAAATATTAAAGGTCAAAACTCAAGACATATCTAGCCATGGAGCTCCAAGCCTTCATCAATGGAGGTTCTGCATTTTTTTGAGAAGATGAAAGGAAAAACTTTTCATTTTAAAGTTTTAAATTTGCCCCTTTAAGAAAGAAGTAAATTACATAGTAAATCCCCCTAGTTTAAAGTTTTGTTACCACCCCCTAGAAAGTGATGGTTTGTAATTTTTTTTTTTAAAATCTAGTATTTATTTAAACATTATTTTTTGTTAATTTGTCACCTTTATAAAACTAAATAAAATTAATATTAGAAATAAATAATAATAATAATAATAAATGATTAAATAATAATAATAAATGCTTGAGACATGGGAGTGTTGGTGTCTCCACACCCCACCCATGTCTCAAGAATGTTGAGACACCACCTTGATGATGTGGCATCCTACATGGCATGGAGACATGACCTTTTTCATGTCTTTACACACCATAGCCTTAGTTACTTATACCTGGTATTAAAACTTAATAGAAACCACATGAACTAACGGTGTAATTAACTCTTTATTAAATGAATTCAAAGTTTCATATACCTACACAAAACTGTATTGGACCCCAAATGGGTCGGTAGGAAAGCATTAAAGTGATGTTGAAATTGTGATAATAAATTTGACCATAGTCGGCGAAAAGTCGTTAATTGATACGTGATTAGCATAAACTTGACCATAGTGCTTTTGCTTTTATAATTTTGAATGTTTTACAACCACGTTGACATCACCATTGGTCCCCTTTTCGGTTCCCTCGATGAGTTAGCCACGAGTTAACTCAGTGAGTTAGTTTCTATATATTAGGGGGCCTAATTGTCATCTAATAGTACAACCTTTCATAAATTCATATCCTTTTTAATGTCCCATCATTTATCTTATATGACGATTTAAAATTAAAGCCACACAATATCAATTATTAGCTCCTCAACCACCATATAAAATCATACATATCGAATTTGATTACTCGTCGAGTCAATCTTTAATGATCAAGATGATATTGTATTAAATTGTATTATAATAGATAATAAACTTATAGTTAATTTAACATGATGTTAGATACCATTAGCGATTGGTAAAGAAAAATGCGCAGGTTGCCCGCCTACCTAACATCCTTATGTAATTTACCTTTTTTGTCAATAGAAAGTTAATTAAAAAAAAAATTCTATAGAAAGTGTTGAAAAACCAACCCATTTACTTTTAAAGAGTGATAGATTTTTAACCCTATTAAATAATTCATATTATAGATAATTTGAACAAACAAATTAATAAACTTTAATCAAAATCTATATAATATAGCATTGTACAAACTACAAATCGTACTTTATTATAAGTTTATCAAAGCCATGTATGTATCTTTCAAAGCTTTACCACTGCTGACTATCTTGTAAGCATATAAGTAGAAACTAAGGGTGCGTTTGGTTCACGGAATTGTTTGGAATTGGAATTTGTGAAAGAATTGGAATTGGAATTAATTGGATTTGTAATTCAAACATTCCAAAAGTAATTGGAAATTGTTGGAATTGGATTCTCAAATCCTATATTATTGTGTTTGGTTGGTCAATAAATTGGAATTTATCACCTTTGCCCCCACGACCCGCATCGTTGTGACCCGTACCGGCCCGAACCGTTTCGCCTCGTACCGGCCCGTACCGTTTCGACCGGTACCGGCCCGTACCGTTTCGACCAGTACCGTTTTGACTCGAACTATTGATACCTCTATCGTTTCGATCTGTACCGTTTCGACCCATGCCGGTTCGGGTCGAAAACGGTACCAATCGAAACTGGTACGGGGCGAAACGGTACCGGTAAAAACGGTACCGGTCGATACTGGTACGGTCTGAAATGGTTCGGTCCGAAACGTTACGGGCGAAACGGTACAGATCGAAATGATACCGGTCGAAACGGTACCGGTCAAAACTGGTATGGTCCGAAACGTTACGGGCGAAACGGCACAGGTCGAAACGATACCGGTCGAAACGGTATCGGTCGAAACTGGTCCGAAACCGTACCGGCCGAAACTGGTACGGTCCGAAACGATACGGGCGAAAACGGTACAGGTCGGAACGATATCGGTCAAAACGGTATCGGTCGAAACTGGTCTGAAACGGTACCGGTCAAAACTGGTACGGTCCGAAACGTTACGGGCGAAACGGTACAGGTCGAAACGATACCGGTCAAAACGGTGTCGGTCGAAACTGGTCCGAAACGGTTCGGTCGAAACCGGTACGGTCCGAAACAGTTCGGTCCGAAACGTTACGGGCGAAACGGTACAGGTCGGAACGGTATCGGTCGAAACTGGTCCGAAACGGTTCGGTCCAAAACGGTACTGGTCGAAATTGGTACGGTCCGAAACGGTTCGGTCTGAAACGGTACCGGTCAAAACTGGTATGGTCCGAAACGTTACGGGTCTAAACGGTACCGGTCAAAACTGGTACAGTACGAAACGGTACCGGTCGAAACTGGTACGGTCCGAATTGGTTCGGATCTAAGCGGTTCGCGTTGAAATGACATGGTTCGAATCGGTTCATGTCAAAATGATGCCAACCGTTCGAAGATTACAATAAATTGAATTGAATTCCTTCTAATATTGGAAGGATTTTGAATTCCCTTAGGTAAAGGAATTTGAAGGAATTCATACCAAATTCCGATTCCAATTCCTTTGTCAACCAAACACACAAGATTGGAATTGAAATTCCAATTCCAACAAATTCAATGAACCAAACACCTAAAGAGTTGGAATTCAAATTCCAATTTCATTGAATTCATGCGAACCAAACGCACCATAAAATCATACTTTATTCGTGTCCAATAAATATACGATGAACCACCATGTTCATTGTGAACGTACATATATGACCGAATTAGACCTGCATATGCTATATGCATTATAGTCTTTAGAGTTATTGTAAGCTTACATTTGTACCCACCATAGTATTAAGACATGGTAGTGACCTACGTATGTGATAAGGCACATAACCATGCCATATGTTTTCCTAACCTAAACCGATGACATTTAACATTACTAGTAAATATGTATAGTGTATACCTTCGGGTAAGACATCTCAAGTGGAAAAGAATGAATGATCAAGCCTTAGGACATGTCATGTTAAAAGTTTAATAGCTCACATTTTTTGTATTATTGTGTCTAGCTCCCTCTTGAATTACTTTGGTTGTTGGTTTAAACTTATACACTTATGTTTATATGTATTTTCTTTTGAGTTCCAACTATTTAGGTGAACATGTAGCCTTTCTAAGTCCTCTACTATATGGGACCATTCTACGAAATATATCAAATCAACTACAACTAAGTCAAGAAACTTACCAATCGACTACCTTAATTCAAAACGCCAACAACTACCTAGCCTAGGTTCGAAGGTTTACCATAAACACACTTTTTTTCAGTCGATCGTTGGCTATTCGAAACGTTGTTGTTGCCCCCTATTACAATCAATTGCTTTCATTATGGTCAATACTAGGTTTGATTCTTGAGCCAGACGGGTTTTACCGGTAATTTCATCACCGTGCTTACGGACGGGTGCGTTATTGGGTTTTCCCCGGAATTGGTGTTTAACAACTCGGGTACTCTCGAAGTACTTGAATTTGTCGAAAGGGTGCCCCGAAAATGATTGAGTTTGATTTGTTGGCCGTTCAAAAAAAAAATTGCTTCATTATGTGACTTTTGATTTGAGATGGCACATGAGAAACAAAAGAGGGTTGGTGTGTTTATGTAATTCCGAGTGGCAGTTGTTCAATGCCCCATCTTGATCTCCTTAGTCGACTTCCACTTTTTTGTATCTTCTTTCTTTCTTTCTTTTCTTTTTTTTTTTTTTTTTACTTTTCTTCAAAGTTACATTGCACGCCCTCATCTTTTGTAATTACCCATCAGATTATATCTTTTTAGATGTCACGATAGTACACGGGGTTATTGGATTTTAATAATCTCAACTTTAAACTATTGGCCGAGATTCATCCATACTTAGGAAATGCTTACAAACGGTCTCAACTTTGAACTTATTTTTCCTTAGCGATCTCATTAACTAAAAGCAAATCCCGTTAGTTTTTTTATTACACGAAATGCTTATGTGCAAAATCAAGTGAAAGTTAACCCCGTTAGTTTTTGCCACACAATAAATCAACGTCATTTAAAACTAATGTGGTTAACTTTCAGGTAGTATGGGAGCCTTGGTAAAAATAAGTTCAAAGTTGGGACTTTTCTAAACATTTCCTGATTGTTATTAATCACGGCCAATAGTTCAAACTAGAAATAACTTAAACTACCCATGAAAGATAAATTTCATTCCTCAACTGTCTCTATGTTACATAAATTTACTTTAAAAGCTAGGATAAAAATAATCTAAAAACCAAATCACACATATGAAAAAAAAAAAAAAAAAAAAAACACTAAATGCCTTAACCACCTCTTAGATAATATAGTAAGTTTATTTTGTATACAATTAATGTTTTTTTAAAAAGACTATCACCATCAATAATTGTATATTGAACGAAATTATAACCAACTAAACAAATCAATTAAATGTATATAAGTAGGATAGGCAAGTTTTACAGGGTGATTGAATATTGTGACAAGCCAACTTTTGAGTAAAATAATAGAAAAAATATGGTCTTAAATGCAAAATGTATGTATGTATGTATGTATATTGGTGTAAAGATAAGGTTTGTTCCTCCTCCCCTCGTGTGGATAATAAAAGGCATGATATAGTTGTTTTACACCTCAAACACCTAACTTATTCCTTTGTTTGGTATGGCATGCCAAAAGGACACACAATATTTTTTACAATATAATACCAATCCATAGTTGTACTCATATTCTCTAGTAAGTCCCACCAACATGTCACAACTCACAAAACTTGAACCAAAATATTTGATATGTCATCAAGTTTGCACCAAAATAGAGTCTGAAGAAGTAGTAAATAAGGAATGGGAGATGGCTAAAGTGGTAAAAGAACACAAGTTTTCACTTGATGGGAAAGAAAGGTGTATGTAGTGAGGTGGGGTGGGGTATGGGTTGGGTGAAGGGAGGTGTTGTTTAATAGAACATAAAACAAACAAAATTATGGATCTAATTATATGGATTGGTGAAAGTAGACAAATATGTTAGTTTTGGAAGATTCCTTCTGCTTTTTTCTTGGTAGATATGATTAACTACTCTATTACATTAAGAATAAAGAGGTTTGGTGTTCATTTGATGGTAGAAAAAAATATGTTTTTTTTTTTAATTTCCTAGCAATAATAATAACAAACAAATAATTGATCGTAGGTTATAATCAGGGGCAGATTATACTATGTTAAAATATAGGTGTATGGACCCATTTATATTTGTCACATTATTAATCTATATATCTATATATATACTACTATATAGTGCATTCTAGATGGGCAATAAAGTAATTTAACTTCATTATAGAAGGACATTATTGTAATTTACATCAAATCATTAATACATCATTTAATATAACCTTCTAACTAATTAATACTTTATTTAATAACTTATAATAATTAAATAAACTAAAGGCATTTTCTCAACAATAATTTTTATACTTATAAATAAAAAAATAAGGTAGAGATACATATATTATTAGAACAAAACAAAATTAAAAAATTTATAAAAGCAAAATAACTAATAGTATTATGTTATTATATATAACTAAGGAGCAAATAAATAGACTTAAAGTTATCTATTTCTAAATATCATACCGTTGACACGACACAGAAAATTAAAAATATTATATTCTTTAAATTAAAATAATATTATTAATTATATGAGTAAGTTATTAACATTTTATTAAATGCATTATATTTCTTTAAATTAAAATAACAATATTTAATTTGATATGTAATAATATTAATTTATTTAACTGTTTTATCAAATGTTTAAAAACTATTATTTGTTGACTAAATCAAACTATAGATTATACTTCTTTTTCTACCGACGGCCGTAAAAAGTCTTGTATTACTTATTAGGAACATTATATAAAAAATTATGCTTGCATAGAATCTTCTTTTTCTACCGACGGCCGTAAAAAGTCTTGTATTACTTATTAGGAACATTATATAAAAAATTATGCTTGCATAGAATATAATTTGAAGGTACGTGAGGAGATGAGTTCGTTGCAATTATTACTGGATATATTCATATTGGTTCAAGTTCTCTATTCGTGCTTTCGAATAAATGAATTATTGAGACTAAATGGATGTTGAAGTGTTTTTTAAGAAACTTATATTTCAACATCTTTGACAACAAAATAGAGGGAAAAAAAAGACTCGAAAAGTGTCCATTACATTAAATTAGCCTATAGATAAGCCTTTTTTTTTCTCAAACCAGTTTGGGTTCTTTTAAGTTTTTTGGCCAAATCGACACGGGCTAGAAACCACGATGGGCAAAAAATAAATCAAATATCCTAGAACCGATTGGCGTTGGGGAAAACTTAAGAATTTTTTTATTTTTACAATATTTTAGTTTTCGGTTTTTTATTAGTGTTATTATTAATATCTCGTCCACATTTGCATCTAACTTTCACTCAAAATTGGTTTGTCCCGCTGCGTAGCGCAGGATCACTTCTAGTATTCTAACATATGTTTTTTGTGTTTATTTGATATTTGGATCTTGGACTTGGACGGCTTGGATTGGAGGCTTTGGACTTTGTTGCCTTTGGATTGCAGCTGAGGAGCGCTGAGGAGCCCAAGGAGTTTGTTGAATAAAGTCTTTCGTTGATTGATTGGATTGGCCCATTTATCCTTGTCTGACCCAGTTTTATAAGAAGCCCACCCAGCTTGACGTTATTATAAGCTAGGTGATCCTGGCCGTTGATAGAAAACACAATCCGTCTGATTGTGATCCAAGGGTGGAGATGCATGTTGATTGTGTTTGTTGTGTGGAATGTTTTGAGAATTTGAACCGTGGGTCGGAAGTTCGCGGTCACGGGACTAGACCTAAATTTTTTTTTCTGTAGCTATAGTTCGGGTGATATGTTCGGGTCAAGTCAAACATTAAATACAATAAATAAATATCAAAGTTCTAAGCATTGTTTAACAAACAATTAAACAAAGACACTAAAACATTAAAAATGAGACAAATGGTTAGGGCTGAGTAATTCACGGTTCGGAACCGCCAGAACCGAGGAACCGACACAGAACCGCTAGATCCGAACCGTATTATTGTATTTAGGGTTCGGTTCCGGTTCTTAAATTTTGGTGAAAACGGTTCCTGGTTCGGTTCGGTTCAGAACCGCGGTTTTGTTTAAAGAACCGCTAGAACCGGGTTAGGTTAAAACTTTAAATATTATATATAAAACCCTATTTATTTAGTGGGTTTTTCCAAGTAGTTTGTATACCAACTATCCACATTTTCAATTCCCAAGTTTAATCTTTATAAAGAATACTTTTCGAGTCATGTTAACTATATAATATCTAACAAACTTGTTGTGATAGGAGTTCTATTTGAATTATGTAATTTCTATAAAAACATATAGAGTACAATAAAGGAAACGAAAATAGCTTAAAATGAGAATCAACACTAATTACAAATTCATTTATAAGGTGCACAGGTTGGCCTATAATGTGTATCGGACAATGATATAGTGTAACATGTGACATTAGGAATGCATGATACATATCATTCGTAGTGTCAAATTTACAATCATTGCATATATGCGGTTGGCATTGTGCACTTATAAACATGTATCATAGGTCCGTAATATGAGTAGGACATCATACTTTAGTTTACTAAAGTTGCCTTTGATTTAATTATTAGTTTTAGGATTTAATTGACAACCGGTTCCGGCAAGAACCGTTTACACGAGAACCGTTTAACTCAGTTCCGAATCGAACCGGTAGGGTTTTAAACGGTTCGGTTCCGGTTCTTATATTTATCACTAAACGGTTCCGGTTCGGGTCGGTTCGGTTCAGTTCTAAACCGTTGCACACCCCTACAAATGGTTGGTACCTGAATGAAGAATTACAGGTTCAGCCCGTCAACTTGTAAGATTTTTGAATTCTTCAATTATGGATATGGTTGCAAACGAGCCGAGCTAAGCCCGAGCTCGAAAAACTTATGAGAGCTCGAACTCGGCTCGTTTACTATCTATTAATATTTTAAATAAAAATAATATAAATAATAGACTCGGAACTCGATAAATAAAGTTCGGCCTAGACTCATTTAGTAAACAAGCTTAAATGAGGGGGTAAATATTATTAAATATTAATAAACCTAATACTACACTAAGGCTCGATAAGGTTCGACGAGCCCGACGAGCTTCACATGCTAGGCTGATCTCAGGCTCGATTAGTAAACGAGCTTTGTTTTAAGCTCAAGTTCGGGCTTCATAATGCTTGGCTCGGCTCGTTTCGAGCTTTTTACCAAGCCTATAACTTGAGTAGCTAATAGATAACAACTCCATCGCTTACTAATTGAATCTACTATCCTGCTCATGTAGTTGTTGGGCTTAGGTCTTGTAACACCCCAACCGATGGCGGAAACATCGAGGTGTCACGTAGTGATGATTGTTCAATAGCTCATGGACTAAAAGTGTACATTTTGATATATTGATTAAGTAGTTTATTACATTGAAAGGAAAATATAAGATACAAATATTCTAAAGTGACAACTAAAACTGAAATACAATGAATCCAAAATCTAAGTAAAAATTCCAAAAGCTTAAAAGTCATCTCATAAATAACCTGAAACATGTACGAAAATAGTATATGTCAATACAAAAATGTATTGGTGAGCATACCCTGTTTGAATACATATAGTAGAAAAAAAAAGTTTCGCAATTCACGTGTTATACTGTCTACAATTTAGTGTTCAAGCTATGTACAAATGCTACCCAAAATCAAACCTTTGTTCATAGAATCAAGAGTCACATATATATAGTATTCGCTCATAGTAGGCGATGAATAATCGTTCACACATAACAATAATCAAGTACTATTTATTGCTATGCTAGGCCGCAGAACGGTTAATGATTCAGGTCATAAGTACACACTATCAGCGAATCAACAAGTAAAACACATACAAGAATTGCGATTGTGAATATATAATAAACCATGATTAAGTGAGTGAAGTAATAAGCGTACATGAGTCACCCCAAAAGTGTAAAACATGAAAAAGGGGAAAGATATACTCACTTGTTGCGAAGAATAAAAAGTACGACTAGCACAAGTTGTAGCGGTTTGGGTAACTCCAAAAATTACCCTAACAGAATGAATATTATATGTATAAATAATAGAATAAAATCTAGAATGACTTGGAGATCTCTAGGTTCATATATATTTAGGGATTTAGTTTAGGACTCTAAAATGTCTAGATACTATAACGTAAGAAAAATATATATTCCAATTCGTACTTATATAAAATGGTAAGAGTAAATAATGATTCGATCAAATAAATTTGATATGTTTACATCATATTTATCATGAAATAAATATATATAAGCATATATATATAGGTTATAGATTAGATTAAAATATAATCAAATGATGATTATTATTATTAAAATAATAAATGAAGTTGTCTAGAATTGGAATATAACAAAATAAAATGTAATATATAGTTTATGTGTATGTAAAATATATCTAAAGCATTAAACATCAACCGATAGTATGAGTATGAAAGTGTCAAATTATATATTTGAATAAGTAAATATCACAACTCATACAATGCGATGCAAATAAATATTTATATATAATTAGAATAGTGAATATGAGAAAATGAATAAAAAAATGCGTGTAAGACTATTATTGTTTTGTAAATTATATAACTATCAAAAGTCTAGACGCACGTGTATATATATGTATATATATATATATAAATTACATGAGGTGTATAAAATTCATACATACATAAGTATAATATAGATTATGTATAAAGTACTAAAATAACAATGTTAACCAAAATTTATAGAATTTTGAATATATAACAATATTTTAGTTATAGAATTACCACTTGAATTTTATAGAATAAAAATAGCTTAAATTAGTATAAAACATGAATAAATTCCAAAAATCTTTTCACAAGCATGGCTAAGACCAAATCAACAATAGAGTCACTACATAATATGAGTTACAATGTCTAAAGGCTAGTTCTAGAATAGGTTTTAAAGCCCTAAAATCCCAAAATTATTGTATGAACCATAGAACTTGATTTGTCACATTGAAAATCAATTTCCCTTTATCAAAAAATTGATAGAGGGCTTTTGTAGTAGATAAGAAATAAATAAAATTAGACTCAGAATTAACCAAATCAGATTAGAATTGAGGTTGAATTCGTAGATGGAAGTTCCAAGCTCTACAAACGCATACTCAAGT
This sequence comes from Ambrosia trifida, assembly GCA_028751855.1. Lineage (NCBI taxonomy): Eukaryota > Viridiplantae > Streptophyta > Magnoliopsida > Asterales > Asteraceae > Ambrosia > Ambrosia trifida. Next base: position 37,360,686 of record CM054133.1, on the reverse strand, counting down.
GTCAACGTCATTGATAATTGATAGCCTTTGATTTTTTGTTTGGAGTATCACGAAGTGAGAATTGAAGAGGATATTATGATACATCTTGATTTAATCGAATGGATGCTTCTTAGACACATACTCTCAAAAATATGGCAAAGTCAAGATGAATAAAAATTTATGAAATTTTAGAATGAGGAACACCTATTGTTTCAACTAATGTTTCTTACAATTTATAACAAATGAAATAAGCAAGGTATAATGAAACTTATGAAGGTGCACTAATGGCTCATGAATTGGAGCATTTTAGTTTTATTTTCATAATTTAATTAGCTTTAAGACATAATAAATTTCTAATTAAAAAGGTAATTTATTATTGAAACACAATTAAAAGAAAAATTCAATGATTATCATAAATTAAATTAAAACTTCTAATAAATTAAAAAAATGATAGAAAGTACAAGGACTAGAATTGACAACTTGAAGAAAAACGCAGGTGATGGTTGTCACAGTCTCCCCTACTTTAGAAAATTTCGTCTCGAAATTCCTTTCAAGTGGGGGTTTCTATGAAACAAAAAATGTTGTGAAAAGGCAGGTAGGTTTTAAGAAATGCATCAATCATGATTTTACAAAGTTTAAAGTAGTGGTTTAATATCTAAGGCAAAAGATTCAAACTCCTTAACATTTTACCCAAGGTTAGAATGTTGAGAGTTTACAATGAAAAAGGATTGGGAAAATATGTAACTGGTGAGGGAAGAGGTACTAATGAAGCAGTCTCCCTTACTTTAGAAAGGTTTCTAACCGTACTTTACAAGAGTATGCATCAAGAATCCAAATAATCGAGAGTGTACGAGTAGATGAGGTTTGAGTCTTCTGTGTGGGTGGTCAAGAGAAAGACTCTAGGAAAATGAATTGAAGCTCGTGTAAGAACGTTCTTTTAAAAAAATGCTAACTACTAGTTAATGATCTAATGAAGAGGTAGTAATGGGTAGGTTCTTGGTCAGACTTCTAGTCCGCTCCCGCAGTATCGTTTATGCTTATATATAGGGTGTACCGCAGCTAACCCACCACACTCCCGATACTTTGGACTCGTACTGATTGTCTACCAGCAACCTAAATAGAATTACACACCACCCTTATGTACCTGTAAACCCATGATTGCGTTCCGGACCGTAATCATTGATTTACCTTACACTAGGGTGCTATGCTTTTCCATAACCCTAACATAAGTAGTACCGGAAACAAATGTGTGCAACCAATATGTAATATCTACTGTAATGAAATAATGTTCAATCATGACATGGTTAGGGGTCCTTCCCTTCCGGGTTTTCCCGTTAACCGTAATGTGAATAACATGTAAGTATAAGACATGGTTAGAGGTTCTTCCCTTTCGGGTTCACCCTTAACCGGTAACTTCTGTTCACATCGTTGGCTCTAAACACTCATATTGATAAACCCTGAGGTTTACACCATTCCCCTCAGATTAAAGAAATACTCTAATCTGAGTCGTACGTGGGCACTGACTTAGATCTCATACGAGTTATCAACTAGTATGTTCGTTGGCCATGATGATGAACAAAATAATGTAAAGTGTAACAGGGTTTTGCTCAAAACAGGAAAGAAAATGTGCATACCAAATGTGCGCTCATGTAAGTATATAAGTATAGCATAAAATTTCGATTGAAAGAATAGTATAATGTAAATCGAGTAAATCGTTCAAAATGAAAGTAAACGAGTTAAATTAATGCTCAAAACCAGTGTTGTAAGAGTAACTGCTAATAATTAGTGCGAGTGTAATAAGATAAATTTCGTTTATCAAAACGTGTTTGCTCAATCTTTGTGATATAGTTGAAAGAATAGTAGTAATGCATGAGGATAACTTTTTAGAAATCAAAGTGTGTTTTAGATTCAAAACAGGTTCATTTGAAAAATCTTCGTAAATACACATTTTCATGTGTTTACGAGATGTTACGTTTGAAAAGTGTTATAAGGCGTATTATTAGTTGCAAGTTTATCCTGAAAACATATATTGTACCCGTTATATGAAAACAAGCAGAATTACATTTGACTTGTAAAATATGCAATGCAAGATTATAAAATGCAAAATAAAACCATTTCATGAAGTATGTGTAAATCTAATGTGTTTTAAAAGACCAAGATTTAAAATGACGTGAATGATAAAAATCAACGTATGTAATACGAATAGATTACCAATATTTAATAAAATTCATAATTTATCATTTGAGTCTTCAAATGATAAACAAAACATAAATATCAATATCATAAAACATTGAAATTGTTTCCATAGGAAACTTTTGACTAACTAAAGTAATTGAAATGTTATTAGTGACTTGTGGGGGCGTACTTTAGCTTATAAGTGAATGCTCATCCCAAGAGTTCCCAGGTCGGCATACGGGTCCCTCGTCTGTTTGGGATTTATGCGAAATGCCAGGCCTAGACAGAAAACTCAGGATACAGGCGCTCACCCTTCCAGATTGCACGTGTCCCATCACTAGTGAATTCCAAAACTTTAGTGAGATTAAAAACGAGATGCAGAAATAGATCATTGAGATGTGGATTTCACTCCTAACTCAAAGGTGTATTTCAAAATTGAAAACGATTGTGGAATGAAACCAATCACTAAGTTAAGGATATCACTCCCAGCTTAGTGGTTAAGTTCCTTTTTGAAGGAAATACTCTTTGAGGTGTGGATGTCACTCCTATCTCAAAGATATATTCCTAAGATAAATAACATATAGAGGAGTGAAACTAATCACCAAGGTATGGATGTCACTCCTAACTTGGTGATATCGTTTCGTTTGTGAAATACGAGTGTCTTTCTTCTCTAAGCAAACTACCGAAAGAATATCGAGAAAGAATCATAGCGAAAATATCTTGAAAGAAAATATAAGGATAAAGAGAAATATATACGAGAGGACTCGTGAAAGTAAGCTTAGTTATAGACTAGGCTAAAAGGCATTCTAATAACCTAATTCCCTATAACCATGGCTCTGATACCAATCTGTAACATCCCAACCGATGGCAGAAACATCGAGGTGTCACGTAGTGACGATTGTTCAATAGCTCATGGACTAAAAGTGTAAATTTTGATATATTGATTAAGTAGTTTATTACATTGAAAGGAAAATATAAGATACAAAGATTCTAAAGTGACAACTAAAACTGAAATACAATGAATCCAAAATCTAAGTAAAAATTCCAAAAAGCTTAAAAGTCATCTCATAAATAACCTGAAACATGTACGAAAATAGTATATGTCAATACAAAAATGTATTGGTGAGCATACCCTGTTTGAATACATATAGTAGAAAAAAAAAGTTTCGCAATTCACGTGTTATACTGTCTACAATTTAGTGTTCAAGCTATGTACAAATGCTACCCAAAATCAAACCTTTGTTCATAGAATCAAGAGTCACATATATATAGTATTCGCTCATAGTAGGCGATGAATAATCGTTCACACATAACAATAATCAAGTACTATTTATTGCTATGCTAGGCCGCAGAACGGTTAATGATTCAGGTCATAAGTACACACTATCAGCGAATCAACAAGTAAAACACATACAAGAATTGCGATTGTGAATATATAATAAACCATGATTAAGTGAGTGAAGTAATAAGCGTACATGAGTCACCCCAAAAGTGTAAAACATGAAAAAGGGGAAAGATATACTCACTTGTTGCGAAGAATAAAAAGTACGACTAGCACAAGTTGTAGCGGTTTGGGTAACTCCAAAAATTACCCTAACAGAATGAATATTATATGTATAAATAATAGAATAAAATCTAGAATGACTTGGAGATCTCTAGGTTCATATATATTTAGGGATTTAGTTTAGGACTCTAAAATGTCTAGATACTATAACGTAAGAAAAATATATATTCCAATTCGTACTTATATAAAATGGTAAGAGTAAATAATGATTCGATCAAATAAATTTGATATGTTTACATCATATTTATCATGAAATAAATATATATAAGCATATATGTATAGGTTATAGATTGGATTAAAATATAATCAAATGATGATTATTATTATTAAAATAATAAATGAAGTTGTCTAGAATTGGAATATAACAAAATAAAATGTAATATATAGTTTATGTGTATGTAAAATATATCTAAAGCATTAAACATCAACCGATAGTATGAGTATGAAAGTGTCAAATTATATATTTGAATAAGTAAATATCACAACTCATACAATGCGATGCAAATAAATATTTATATATAATTAGAATAGTGAATATGAGAAAATGAATAAAAAAATGCGTGTAAGACTATTATTGTTGTGTAAATTATATAACTATCAAAAGTCTAGACGCACGTGTATATATATGTATATATATATAAATTACATGAGGTGTATAAAATTTATACATACATAAGTATAATATAGATTATGTATAAAGTACTAAAATAACAATGTTAACCAAAATTTATAGAATTTTGAATATATAACAATATTTTAGTTATAGAATTACCACTTGAATTTTATTGAATAAAAATAGCTTAAATTAGTATAAAACATGAATAAATTCCAAAAATCTTTTCACAAGCATGGCTAAGACCAAATCAACAATAGAGTCACTAAATAATATGAGTTACAATGTCTAAAGGCTAGTTCTAGAATAGGTTTTAAAGCCCTAAAATCCCAAAATTATTGTATGAACCATAGATCTTGATTTGTCACTTTGAAAATCAATTTCCCTTTATCAAAAAAATTGATAGAGGGCTTTTGTAGTAGATAAGAAATAAATAAAATTAGACTCAGAATTACCCAAATCAGATTAGAATTGAGGTTGAATTCGTAGATGGAAGTTCCAAGCTCTACAAATGCATACTCAAGTGTCAACGTCATTGATAATTGATAGCCTTTGATTTTTTGTTTGGAGTATCACGAAGTGAGAATTGAAGAGGATATTACGATACATCTTGATTTAATCGAATGGATGCTTCTTAGACACATACTCTCAAAAATATGGCAAAGTCAAGATGAATAAAAATTTATGAAATTTTAGAATGAGGAACACCTATTGTTTCAACTAATGTTTCTTACAATTTATAACAAATGAAATAAGCAAGGTATAATGAAACTTATGAAGGTGCACTAATGGCTCATGAATTGAAGCATTTTAGTTTTATTTTCATAACTTAATTAGCTTTAAGACATAATAAATTTCTAATTAAAAAGGTAATTTATTATTGAAACACAATTAAAAGAAAAATTCAATGATTACCATAAATTAAATTAAAACTTCTAATAAATTAAAAAAATGATAGAAAGTACAAGGACTAGAATTGACAACTTGAAGAAAAACGCAGGTGATGGTTGTCACAGGTCTTTAGGATTTGGGCTTTACATTTACTTTGTTTTGGGTTTAAGTTTTGGTTTACATAACTATTTTTTTAAACGGGGGGTCAAAATTGTATATACCAAAAAAATTCCATACATAGACTATATACTCGAAACTTCTGAGCGAAAATTTGAAGGGGTGGGGGGCGCCTTCCCCGCCCCTTGAATGCTTCGCCCATGGTTCTATGCCTTCTATAAAAAGAGCTTCTCATCTCCTTTTCCTGGTTTAGCCACAATTATCAGTTTTCTAACACTTTATCTCGCTCACTCTCACAACTTGAACGATTAGGGTTTCTTTGTTTGTGTTGTCACAACCCGACCAAGCTGGGCCTGGTCGAAATTCCAGATTGATGCCAAACAACACATAATGTGAGCAAACAGCGAAAGCGTTATAAATAACTAATCTTTTATAAAGAATATTGGTTTACATTTACATAATACCTCCTATATCGATAATTCAATCTTAAACTCCAATCATACAATAGTCAAATGGTCTCTATGGTTTCTTGATCATCTTTGGGTTCGTCCGTCGGTGTGACTCCGAGTTGAAGCTGATCCCTCCTTGAAACTCCCGAACATGTGCCTGAACACATGCTTAAAATAGGTTTGGGTCAACAATAATGTTGGTGAGTCTATGCGTGCGTTTAAATGGTTTTCAAATAAGTTTATTATCTCAAAAGCAAGTTCATAAAGTTTACATGGTTCAACACATGGTGATGTACAATCGACACCTCAAACCTAACACAGAATCTATCTACAGTCATTATAGATTCTCCTGGCAAAATACATGTCACAACGGCCCGCAGGCCTCAGTGGAGGGTTTTCCGGGCTTCCGGATGCACTGTGTGTGGGGGTTTCCCCAAGTAGCGCTACCCACATATTAAGTGGCCCAAATCCCCTAGGTTAATGAGTGTCGGTATGGTATTCGGCAGCTACTATCTTGTCACATCAAACGGTTTATAAAAAGGAAGCATGCATTCACCCCAAAACAGTAAAACGGAAAAAGGGGGAAGTTGCACGAGACTCACCTGGACGTAATGCACATGAATAGTCTATAATAAATGATGCGCCTGCCATCCGGTATTGATATTCTCCTGATCGAATCCTAAGTCGACAAACGCTATTAGTGTTGGGTCTTAATTACAACAATCATACGTGGGGACGAGCTCGAGCGTATGGTTTCCACTTTAATGCAACTCCATGTTCTGTGTCCGACTTTGGTATGTATGTATTAGTATATTTTATTTCTAAATCTCATTATTCTCACTTAGCGCTACTTAATATTTTTATATGGTATATGTTGGTTGGTGTCTTAGTCTCGATTGTCCAAGTCTTCCTCCAATCCAATGTTTTGGCTTACACTATTTGATAATAAACGAATGTCAGTTTCAAGTCTTAAGTTCCTAATACATGTCCGAACTCCAAATATCCAAGTGCACATATTTAATCCAAGATGTCCGTATGTTAATGCCCGTTCTTATATATGTATATGGTCACACTTTAGTTCATGCTAGTTATAATAGTGTCCCAAGTCATCAAGTACCTATCCTACTGTTTCATAACCAATATCCGAAATCTCAAGTTTGGGCATTTACATTATTATTCTTGCTTAATTTCATCTTATGTGTCTAGGCGTCAAGGTACTATCCGCTTTATCATTCATATATGTTTACACCTAGTAATGGGTCGTATGTTATATCTACTAAGTTCGATCTTTAGTCCAATGTCCAAGTATTGTCATTTGGCTTCCTTCGCTTGTACCTAAAAACTTCACATAATATATCTCGTCGTACGTTAGTTCTAATCACATCTGAGTCTACTATCATCAGTGGCGAAGCTTGGTTTCGGAATCGGCGGGGGCCGAACTCAATTTTTTTCAATCGGTAGTGGATAATCGGCGGGGGCCGGACTTAACCCGGACTCAATTTACCTATAAAAATCGTAAATTTCCACTACTGCGCCAAAAAACAGGGGGGGCCAGGGCCACCCCTGGCCCCAATAATACTTCGCCCCTGACTATCATAACATCCAAATTCCAATATCAAGTTCAAGGTATCAACTTAGTGTCCGTTCTAACCCACGGTTCTGGTCTCAATCCATATGAGCTCGTCAAGTTCCCACACGCAACATGTATATGTATTTACAATATTAATATTTATAATTAACAAGGTTCGGGTTTGGTTATACCTCACACCCGAGTCACAGTTCGAGTTGACCCTGCTGACTCCGTTGACCGCTGACTTCTTGACTTGCATCTAGACTAAACCCAATCACCATAAACTATCTTAATCTTGACCCATCATCATCCTTCGAGACCCAACTCTCATTATCAGGTTCCATCCCAACGACCCCGGTCACTACTCAAGCTCTAACCATAACCGCTGCACAACACCATTTTCATGACACCTTCGTAGCTTCACCCCACCATAAGGGTTGCCCCGAGTTTGATTAGCTTGAATCTCTCTGATCCATGGTATCCACTAACAGTAGCGATCATTACAGTTATTTGGAATGTTTCTGATCATTACAGTAACAATCGCTTTACAACGCCGAAAATGACTATCATCACGCGATTTCTTTTGACAGCCGGTACAACGAATCAGGTTGCCTTTTTTTATCAGAAAATATATTCCCAAATAATTAAAGGCTGAACATGAGTATAATCAAACAAGGGTTGTTATCGGAGAGATATCGGTCAACGATGAAGGCAACTTGATAAAGGCTGAACACGAGTATAATTAAACAAGGGTTGCCCTAAGTTTGATTAGCTTGAATCTCTCTGATCCATGGTATCCACTAACAATAGCGATCATTACAGTTATTTGAAATGTTTCTGATCATTACAGTAACGATCGCTTTACAACGCCGAAAACGACTATCATCACGCGATTTCTTTTGACAGCCAGTACAACGAATCAGGTTGCCTTTTTTGATCAGAAAATATATTCCCAAACAATTAAAGGCTGAACACGAGTATAATCAAACAAGGGTTGTTATCGGAGAGATATCGGTCAACGATGAAGGCAACCTGATAAAGGCTGAACACGAGTATAATCAAACACGGGTTGCCCTAAGTTTGATTAGCTTGAATCTCTCTGATCCATGGTATCCACTAACCGTAACGATCATTAAAGTTATTTGGAATGTTTCTGATCATTACAGTAACAATCGCTTTACAACGCCGAAAACGACTATCATCACGCGATTTCTTTTGACAGCCAGTATAACGAATCGGGTTGCCTTTTTGATCAGAAAATATATTCCCAAACAATTAAAGGATGAACATGAGTATAATCAAACAAGGGTTGTTATCGAAGAGATATCGGTCAACGATGAAGGCAACTTGATAAAGGCTGAACACGAGTATAATCAAACAAGGGTTGCCCTGAGTTTGATTAGCTTGAATCTCTCTGATCCATGGTATCCACTAACAGTACAACGAATCAGGTTGCCTTTTTTTTTATTAGAAATATTATATTACAATAATATTACCTTGAGCAAAAAGTTGTGTTTGAAGCCTTGTTCTTTTAGTTTACATTTTGTTAAGACTTTAAAGAGAGAAGATGAAGGGTTAGTTAGTAGGTTACTCATTATTGCCGGGATGCAAATCGTGATGTGATGGATTTTTATATTTGCAACCTAGTTCCTTTGTACCTGGTTGCAAAGGAACTTCAGGTCAGCCAGACGTTTATCAAAAGCAAGTGTGAAGATCAAGATCAAGAAGAACAGTGCTCCAACACGGTCATTTTGTATGGAATTAGGGGTTGGAAACTCTGAAGACCAATGACCCTATGGCAATTTGATCGATATCATCCATCGCTATTTCTGCCACCTCGTATGATTTGAAGGTGTGTGTTGTATGTATAAAATAGTGAATGATTGTAGTGTGTTAGGTATATGATGGGAGGGTTTGAAAAGAAATAGCACAAGTCCTTCTTTAATGTTGTTTATAATTAAAAGGAACTAGGTTGCAAAGGAACTTCAGGTCAGCCAGATGTTTGTCAAAAGAATTTTGTACTATGCATTCTCACATGAACATCCAACAACAATGGTATATGAATAGTGACCCTCTATAAGGGTCTTGATGAATATCTTCATCAATCTCCTTGATCTATGCATAAGTGTGGGAGTAGATTTCCCTATGAGGGTGACTAACACGGTTAGTGGATACCATGGATCATAGAGATTCAAGCTAATCAAACTCATATCTCAAGCCGGTGCAAGTTATGTTGGAGCAATGGTTGTGGAAAGAAATCAACAGTAAGATCGGTGCTACCAAGCAATCTATACAGAGTGATGATAGTCGTTTTTGGCATTGTAAAGCGATCGTTACTGTAATGATCAGGAACATTCCAAATAACTGTTCAGGTATGGATCCTTTGATCAGAAAATATATTCTCAAACAATTCCTAAAATAAATCTTTCGATAATCGCTATGGTTAGTGGATACCATGGATCAGAGAGATTCAAGCTAATCAAACTCATATAAAGTGTTAGATGTCACTGTGAGTACACATTGTGCATGACATTACATTTTGCATGTGTCATTTCAATTGGGCCATACAGGGTGCCAGTCCTACAGCAAACCGAAGGTAAACATACTTGAAATCAATGGGAAGGTAAACATACTTGAAATCAATAGGAAGGTAAACATACTTGAAATCAATGGGAAGGTAAACATACTTGAAATCAATGGAAAGGTAAACATACTTGAAATCAATGGGAAGGTAAAACAATTCCAGCACATGGATATCAGCCAGACGTTTGTCAAAAGAATTTTGTACTATGCATTCTCACATGAATATCCTTTGATGAATGTATTAGGGGTTGGAAACTCTAAAGACCAATGACCCTCTAGCAAACCTCCGTAAAGGTCTTCATAGTTTCCATGGGAAGGTAATCATACTTGAAATCAATGGGAAGGTAAACATACTTGAAATCAATGGGAAGGTAAACAATGAAGGCAAACATACTTGAAATCAATGGGAAGGTAAACAATTCCAGCACCTGGATATCAGCCAGACGTTTGTCAAAAGAATTTTGAACTATGCATTCTCACATGAGTATCCTTTGATGAATGTATTAGGGGTTGGAAACTCTGAAGACCAATGACCCTCTGGCAAACCTCCGTAAAGGTATGAAGGCAATATATCTTGCTGCAAAAGAAACTAATCACACCTGATCATTCTCTGCCACATTATATAACATTCTCTTCTTCTTCCCTTACAATCACTTTGCCATTAATACCAATGGACTACCCTCACGTCGGTATGGCCATCACCTAGTTCCAGGTTGCCTTCAGTAGCTGTCAGAGAGATATCTATCAATGATGAAGGCAACATACTTGAAATCAATGGGAATGTAAACAATCCTCATCCACAATGTTCTTACCTAGAGCTACCAACCATCCGGTTGTTTTCAGGTTGCCTTCATCGTTGACAGATAATGAGATTTGGTGTTGGATCATAAGCAAAAAGGTAAACCACACCACTGTTAGTGAACCCTGTGTTGGATGGAAAATGTCTTCGGCTTAAATGTCTTTGTTGAGTTGAGTTGGAGCAATCCCTGTGTTGGATTGAAAGTGTCTTCGACTTAAATGTCTTGTTGAGTTGAGTTGGAGCAATCCCTGTGTTAGATGGAAAGTGTCTTCGGCTTAAATGTCTTGTTGAGTTATAGTGAACCCTGTGTTGGATGGAAAGTGTCTTCGGCTTAAATGTCTTGTTGAGTTGAGTTGGAGCAATCCCTGTGTTGGATGGAAAGTGTCTTCGGCTTAAATGTCTTGTTGAGATGAGTTGGAGCAATGTCGATAAAATTTGGTGGTTATTATTTTGTTTTTTAATTTTTATAATTTTTTACAATAATTGTATTAAAAAAATAAAGAAAATAAAAAACCAATTCAAAACACAAAAAATACCACAAAAATAAAAGCTGGATTCCAAGCGCCTCGCTTAGGCCAAAGCGAGGCGCTTGGGGTCAAATCAGAAATAATAACTTACCTCGGACCGAGGTAGTTATAAAAGAAACCAAAGCGCCTCGCTGAGGCCAAAGCAAGGCACTTTGGGGGGGGGGGGGGAATAGAAGTGGGGGTGTTAATATAACCACCCTTTTATAATAGGTAAGTGATGTGTGGTGTGTGTGGTGTTTATATGTAAATGGTGCCATGGGGACACCATGTGTCCCATGATGACTAATCTTGATTAGTCAAGGGTTGGGTTTGGGTTCGTATTGCGTTTTAGTTTGGTCTCATAACATGCATTCTAATAATATTTTATATATATGACGGTTCGGTTTTTAATTTCGCACATAACCGTCTTGCTCATTATTGGTTTTAGGTTACTTTTATTACACGAAAATAATATTAAAGCGTGAAAAATTTTGGGGTCCACTCCGGGTTGTTACATGTGTCCTGCACTTATTCATCTCGAATAAGTGCTGAGGTCTTGTGAAATCCTGTCTAGTTCTTGTTTACAGTTTGTATTCAGTTGTTTAGAGTTGTTATTGTATTTGATTTCTGAGTTTTGTAAAAAGTCTTTGACTGGAATTTTTGATAATAAAACCTTTTCCATATTATTGTTGGGTTTGTATCTCTGAGTTTATACCATTTTGACATGGTATCAGAGCCATAAGGCTTGATTGTGGTGTCTTCCACTGTTCTTTAGGGTTTGTGTTTCGTGTCTCGAGTTCTTGAAGGTCTTGTGGTCTTTCATTGTCAGATCTGTTGTGTAGCTGGTCAGATCTATCTCATGTCTGAATAATCTTAGATCTGAAACATATTATTCAGATCTAGGGTTTGGTTGAAAGGGATGAGCTGTTGTTCAAGGATTCTTGGATACATATGGAAGCATATTCTCTTTTGCTCTCTGGTTTGTAACCTTAAGTGAAGGTTACAAACTAAGAGTTTTGTGGCGAAACCCTAACTTGGGTCCCTATTTGGTGAGATTGTTCCTTTACATTTTTCTGCTTTTTTGTGTATAGGAGCATTTTTCGGGTTAGGGGGACTGGAGTTGGCTCATTACTTGGTTAAGTCTTCTTGTTGTGTGTCTTGACTGTTGTTTTGTGTTGTTTCGTCTTCAATTTCTTGATATCTTGGTGTGGTCATATTATTTGATTTGTGAGTGCTTGTGTGTGCTTAGATCTTAGGAACCAGACTCCCCTGTTAAGACATGTCCACACACCCTTGAGTGATGAACCTGGAATCTTTATCACTGGTAGGGCTTCGTCTGTTGCTTGCTTGTGTGACTTCTGTATTCTTTGATATCTGTTGGTTCTTCTGTTTCTTGTGATTACTGTGTATTTTTTCTTTAGTTTGTAATCATGTCTGATACTAGTAGTGAGTCTGGTGATGCTAGGCTTGGTGCTACTCTTGTTAGTAAACTTGATGCTAGTGATCCTTTGTATCTTCATGTTAGTGATTCTGCTAACTTGAACAATGTGAATGTTAAACTGGAGAGCACTGAGAATTATAATTTTTGGGCTAATGCTATGACCCTTGCTTTACAAGTGAAGAATAAACTTGGTTTCATTAATGGTGAATCTGTTAAACCTGATGATGATGTTGTGTTAATGAGACAATGGGATAGATGCAATTCGGTAGTTCTAACTTGGATTCTGAATTCCATATCAGAAGAATTATACTTAGGACAAGTATATTCCAAGTTAGCTGCTGAAGTGTGGAAGGATTTAAAAGAAACATATAATAAAGTAGATAGGTCTGTGGTTCTTTATTTACTGATCGATGTCCTTGGGTCAATAAAAAACAATGAAAATAAGTAGTAAAGTGTAAGTGAGTCGTCTCCACAGGGAATTGGTGGAAAGAATAGTTTTGTAACTTAACTAATAAAATTAACGTCTACTTGATTTGTTGTTTGTTTTGGAACTTTAAGAAAACGAATTTAAGAACTTGTAACAATTATATTAAAGAAGTAATCCCCTCCAGGTTTCCAGTTAATGATCCACCCTACTCTTGTTTAAATGATTGGATGCTACATAGACATAGTTTTGTTGAACGATTCAAATCAAGCGATAACCGAACACAAGTTTTTAATAATAACCTGTATAATTCAATTACAAACCCACAAGTATCACCTATCCTCCCAATTATCAAACTACTCACGATGCAAGAAAACCGAATGAATGTGAATGATAAAAAGATAAGTAATTGAAAACAAGTGAATCGTTTAAATGATAAAAACCACAAATATTCTTTCCACTAAATGAAAAACAATCTATAAACCAAATCAAACAAGAGTTCAAGTTTCACAAATAAAACATACACCCGGAGGTGATTACAAGATGTTTAGCCGCTCATAGTAACAAGAACCAAATAAAAAACATGAATAATAATACCGAACATGTTGATGGAAATCGAAAGTAGGGATGAATGATGATAAACAATGATGATTTTAGCACCAAATTGCTCCAAAAGCTCCCTCAATTTCATCCTATACGGCTGCTTCCCCTAGGGTTCAAGTATTTTAGTTCTTTATATCCAACTAACAACCTTTCCAAAAAATACTCAAGGAGCCGCCGCCCCCTACGACTGGAACCAAGAGGGTTACGACGGCTGAGTTCTGAAGCTTCATGTTGTTTTGTTGCTGCTCGGCGTAAGGGGCGCCTGGTTGAGGACCCTTACTGCTATCAAGAACTGATTGAACCTTAATATCTAAACCAAACCATCCAAAGCATTTATTGCTTGTTGACTTTTTGTGTACACCCATTTTTTCTTTGTTGTTCCTCATTCACGAGAATGAGATTATAAATCTCATTTCTCACTTCGTTTTTTTTAGTTATTATTATTATTAGTAGTAGCCTCCGACTCAGGTGTTCTTGGCTTATCCAAAGTTCCTCTTTAACGCTCCAGCACCCATGAACACCTATCACTTTCCATACTCACTTTCAAGTGTACGCGACTTGATCATTTTCCTTCGGCTCACACACGTTACACAATTCCAACTTAAGTCCATCCATTTTAGCCGCTTAACCTGCGATTACATAAAGTTGCATAGTTATCACATTCAAAGCATATAAATGCTCAAACAACATTAAAAACACACAATTAAGCATCTTAAACACCATGATTGACCCCGTCCATCACATTCCCACACTTACCTTTGATTGTCCCCAATCAAACCATTTCAACACACGACTCACCTACTTAACAAATCACCTCCAATTCCATCACCTGTCGATTTTCCAAGGTCCCAATCATACCCGTCCCATAAACTTACACAATCGAGATTGACAATCTGGCGAGAAAATGTTGTACAATTTCAAAACAAGACTTGCCTAGCCAAAACTAACATGCTTATTATCGTATACATATGCTACACACCCCTCACAATGTTCGCTCCTCTCGGTTTAATATCTGGACTAGCGTGTAATGTATTAGTATATAACACTCATAAAACCAAGAATGCAACTTCGTTATCATAGGTTTGTATAACAATCACACATAAGCTATAAACCGTGCACATATCAAAAGAACTTACGGGGTTTAGGCTTCGGGTAAAGGCAGGATAGATTTGGTTCACAAATGGTTCAAAAAAAAAAAAAAACGGTTTAACACAAATGTTTGGACATCCTTATTCACATATCACAAGAACACACTAATACACAAACTTGGGCATAATTGATCCATAACAAAAACGTCTATTTTTGTAATTTTTATGATTTGATTTTTTTTTCCAAATTGAATAACTTAAACAATAAACCTTACGAACACAATGGATGTCAACACTTTTATTCAACAAAGGTAAATGGGTCGAATTGGGTGGTAATGTAGGCTTAACAATCGAAAGGTTTAGGCTCAAAATGGTTTACTAATGGTAAAGTTTAACAAACGGGTCAACACAAACAACACAAGGGTATCAACAAAACAAGTGGGTTCCTATGATGTCTTTATCATCTATGCGCACATTTTGCCTAAAGCTTTAGCATGTATCGAATTACACAAATTCTGCAACTAAGAAGCATTTGGCCTACTCTCATGAAACGAAAAATTTATATCACTAAACATCTAGTAGGCTCAAGGTCTCATAATGTAGGGAAATAGGCTGCCGACATGTAGCATATGCAATTCCTATAAGCATGTTACCTCTAGTTAGGAATCTCTTTTCATTTCCTCTAAAAACGCTCACCAAAAATACTCTCATGAAACTTAAAGGGACTCTTTGGTGATTGAAAATTTGGCTTTTGTGTCTGATTAAGCAGAAAAGGGACAAATTTTGCAAGATTTTTCATTTTAATTTTTAAAAATTTTCCAAAATTCCACATTTTTCTTGCGACGATAAGTACTCCACCTTACTCCTTTCGAGTCCCCCATCCCCACACTTGGGATACATTGTTCGCAATGTATGGTGTTTCGTGCTTTTAAAAACCTCTCTCACTCAACATGTTCAAATTTCAATGCTACTAACCCAAGCGGACTAACATCCCAAAAAACAACCAAACAAAACACACGAAAAACAGGAAAACAAAGAAATAACTGCTAAAGTACAAAAATATACAAGATAAGGGACAACACATGACTTGATTAAGATGAGGGTGCTTATCTGTAAAATGGGCCAGGTGGTCCACCATAGACTCCCCTCAAGTGCTCGTAAAACTATGTCATGTCAAAAACGCTTCCCAAGCCTTGATCTCCTTGCTGTTGGGCTGGTGATGATGACTATGGCGGCTGCTGCTGCTGAGACAGGTACTGGTAGGGCGGTGAATAGTATGGATAAGAGCTCTGAAAATGGGGAGCAGTATACTCCCGTGGCAGCCACGTCGACCCATGAACCTGAGGCGATGGGGGCCTCGGCATACCTTGTTGGATCAGTAAGCTGCTCTTTGTGTTTGAACTTGCTAGTTGACACTTAAGTGTTTAGCAAGTTCTTAATGAGTGATAGCACAGCGGAATGTTTATAAGTTTTATAGCTACACTTATCAACAGGAGTTATTACTCCCCCTGGAATCAAGAACTAATAAATGAGAAGTGTTTATTGAGAATCTAAGTATTGAATGAGAATGAAATACTTTGACAGATTCTCAGTAAACACGAAATGGAAATAACAATAATAAGAGTTGAAGGATTTCTTGTATTAAAATCAATGTCTAAAACAGAAGGATTAATCCTTCTATTTATAGACCTTACAAATACATGAACCTTGCCAAAAGCAAGTTCAGAAACAAGTTGCAACAAGTTGCAGTCTTGGAACTTGTACATAAAGCAAAAAAAAAATACTAAAGTATTAAACTACTGATATACAAAGGCGGTGGAAAAGATCTTCTTTAAGTACTGATGAATGACAAACTACTGATGAGTAGTTTGTCTTCAGTAGTTCTTCAGTAGAAGTGTCTGGTTTGAACTTCAGAACTTCTGATGACTTCTTCTTCAGCACTTCTGAATCTCTTCTTCAGCAGTTTGATTCTTTATCTTCAGCAGTTCCATACTTAGAGTATTTTGACAGAAAGTGAATTAGACTAAGGTTTGCAAAAGTGGTTTCACCAATCCTTTTTGTCCTAACAATCTCCCCCTGGATTGATGAAGCCAAAACCTTACTAATTCCTTATTGTTCCTTTCTGTCCTTCACAATTTTCCATATTCCTTTGAACATGGAATTCTTGAGCTGGTTGAGTTGATCATCAGTAAGAGACCCTTTTCTTGGTTCCAAGTGTTGGATTGTAAGCAGGTCTTTGGTTGATAGTTTCTTCAGTTCTTTCATCGACCTATATTCCCTGCTTGTTTGATCTCTTCTTGTCACAAGTACTGAGTTGTTATCAGTAAAGGACCATCTGATGATTGGTACTTTAGACTTGTCAAAGTCTGCAGTGTAGGGAACCATGGTGGTACCCTGGGTTTCTCCTGAGTGTTGAATGTTTTCAACTTCAGTGACTCTCAGGTGGGATTCACTTCCCTGCTGTTGTTCCATCACATTAGGTATCTGAAATGTTGGCAAGTGATGTTCAGTTACTACCTTGGTGTGCAGTTTGTCTGTGATGGTCTTCTGGATTTGATATGCAAAGGTGGAAGGATCCCTGAATTGTGTGAGCAGAGGCTTCTCTTCTATGTCAAAATCAGAATGTACTACTGTACTACCTTCTAGTAGTACCATTCTGAAATCAGTCTTCACTTTCTCCTCTGTCTTCTTTCTTTGGGTAGCTGGTCTTCTTTGAACACCAGAAGTTCTAACTACTGAAGTTGAAGCTTCAGCAGTTTGAAACTTCTCTGGATTAGCAGCCCTTGCAGCCTTGTATTTTCTGTATGTGTCCACCAATCTTTCTTCTTTCCACTTGGACACTGAGGCTTTTGAACCATAACCATTGGCTACCAGTTCTTCTATCATCTAAGCTCTCTTGGCCTTTGTGTCTTTACCTGTTGCAAGTTTATCTGCAATCAGTTGAGCTCTTCTTGTCAGCTCTTCCACAGAGAGTCTCTTCAATGTGTGGGCTTTGACTTTGCTGTTCTTCATAATGTAAGACATCAGTTGATGTCTTTTGTCTTGTTCAGCAATCTCATCTAGGCTAGCCTGCCTTTGTAGTTCAGCTTCATAAGCCTGAAGTTTTTCTTCATGGCTTAGGTCTAAGTCATCCCTTTCTTCCAGATTTTTCCAAATCAAATCTTCTCTGGCCTTCTTTTGGGCTGCAACTAAACTCTTCTCTAGTAATTCAACTGATTGAGAGATTGGAGAAGGGTTTAGCACAGTCATTGTTGTAACTGTTGTAGTAGGCCTGATAGGAGCAGAGGTTGGTTGAGTAGGAGCAGTTGTTCTGGAAGGGTCAGCAGTTTGAGTCTTGGAAGTGTTAACTTCTGATGGGTTGACAACTTCTGAAGGTTTGTCAACTACTGAAGGATTGTCTTCAGTACTTTCTGATTTTTCATCAGAACTTTGGCCATCAGAGGTTTCTTCATTATGCCCTTGGGATTCATCAGCCTTTTCGATATCTTCTATTTCTTGAATAGAGACACCAAACTGTTGTGCCAGTTTCTCTTTTCTGGCTTGATCTTGTTGATCTCTAGCTAGGATAGCCACTCTTGCCTTTCTTCTGGCTTCAAGTGTATCCATAGGTACCTTGATTTTCTCCCCCTTTTTGGCTTTATCACCTTTGGAAGTTGAAGCTTGGGAGAAATGACCTTCAAGTGTTTGCTGTTGTGATCAATCTTGTTGGACAGATCATTCATCTTCGTCTGTATCACTCCAAATTGGTTCTTCATGGACAGCTCCAAGTCATCTGTGTATGTTTGGATGTGATTTTTGATGAGGGTGTTCATCATGTGATACAAGGGACCATCTGGCCTGCATAGTTGGTTCAGGTCTATGCTTGATTGCCCAGGGAATTGGGTAGGCATTTGTAGTGAGGGGTGTGTTTTTGGTTGATCTCCTTGTTGTACAGGAGATGCCACTCTAGGGGAATCATGGATTGAGTGGGCTTTAACCTGAGATGGTGTGACTAGCTTCTTGAGCTTAGAGACACCAGGTGCAGGACCTTCACTTATAGCCGTCAATTCAGTAGTTTTGAGTTTTGAAACATCATCCAAATTAATGGAATCATTTGAATCTCTGATTACATCCTCAATGAGGACTGTATCAGTTACATCATGAGCTGAGCCCAACTCAGTTGTCTCATGTACCTCTTGTTCTTGGTTCAGAGGATTTCCTACCTCAGGCATTAAGCCTTCATCAGTAGTTGCCACAGTTGAGGTCTTAGCTATTTTACTTCTGTCCTCAGGTCCACCACTGGGTGGTAAATGAGTAGTAGCAGCCTCAAAAGTACCAAAGGTTTCTAAGTTTGGGCTTAGAGACCCTGGTTCATCCTCATCTCTTTGGTTAGGGCTATGAGTGTCCACATCCATGTCACTGTCTGAGTCTATGTCCCCTGTTTGATGTGGTTGATGGGGACTGACATGTGTAGATGGGACTTTCTCTTTTAGCCCGGAGAGAAGTTTGGCTATTTCAATGTCTGGTTCAGAAATTTGGGGTGCTGGTTCAGTAGTTTGGGCAATGGGTTCAGCAGTTTCAAAAGAAGAATCTATTGGAATAGTTTTTCTAAGTCTTTTTCTTTTGAAAAGGATAGTTATTGGTGCTCTTGGTGGGGTTTGAGATGGATGAGACTGAGAGGATGTTTCAGTCACATCTTTAAAAAGTGCAGATTGCACAGTAGTTTGTTCAGGCATCTCAACCTCCTGAACAGCTTTTCTTTTGGGTTTGGTGGGTTTTTGTTTTGTTATCTTGGGTTTCTTGGCCTTTGGTGGTGTAGGTTTGGAAGATGAGGGTTCCATGGGGACTGGTTCTGGTTCCCCTTGGTCATCTTCTGGCCAGGCAGCCTGTTTGTTGTGCCTTGAGTATGCTTGTGAGGTTAAGGGTTTTAAAGTTTCAGTTTTACCCACAAGCACCTCATTACCCAGTTCAGATATTATGCATTGCATAATGAACCTTGGATATAACAAAAACTTTTTCTTAGTGTTATTGTGATGTAACACCAAC
This sequence comes from Ambrosia trifida, assembly GCA_028751855.1. Lineage (NCBI taxonomy): Eukaryota > Viridiplantae > Streptophyta > Magnoliopsida > Asterales > Asteraceae > Ambrosia > Ambrosia trifida. Next base: position 37,340,859 of record CM054133.1, on the reverse strand, counting down.
TCATTAAAGAAAAGTTTTGATGCCCTAAAATTTGTTTCATTCACAATGGAATGAAATATTGGTTGAAAGGTTGAGGGCATCTGGTCATAAGACCCAGTTTTAGGACTCAAGCACATAATAATATAATGAAACAAAAGTTTATATTTTGGTTCAAAATACTTTTTAAAGATTGTAGCTTGTGAGAGAGTACCTTGATAACCACACTTAGTCATGGTTAGGTGGATAGCAGAGTTGTCAAACTTCTCAGGGGCATTCACATCATTCAACCCCAGTCTGTTTGAGAGTATGGCCTGTGTTATTGCCATTTGTTTCCCTTTAATTGTTGAGTTGAGGGAGATAACTTCATCATCGACCATCACTGTCTCAGCATTAGCCCATAACTCATTTAGAGTTTCAGGATGAATTGGTGGGTCTATGGTGAGAGCGGTGAAATATTGGGATTTGACGACAAGATCAATGATCTCATCGTATTGGGACCAGCCTTCTTGTTTTTCTAAGTAGGCTCTGAGATTGTGTCCCTGTTTGAGAACTAAAGCCATGTGGTTTGTGTGTGTTGATGAATCGAACAGTGATTTTGTGTTGCAGGTTCAGGGGTTTGAAAGCTTTCTTGAGAGAGAAGGAGGGAATTTTTGTGTTTGAAAGGATAAGTGTTGAAAAAAGATATTTATCAGAAGTTTTTAACCGCTTGGATCTTCTTTATTAGAAGTTTTTAAACCGCCTAGGTTAAAATTCTTTTTATCAGAAGTTTTAAACCGACTAGGTCAAACTTCTGATGATGGGAAAAGTCAGATTTGCCTTTTTTTGACTAAACTGCTGATGAAGGATTATCTTCATCAGTAGTTCCCATTTTCTCTTCAGTAGTTTTAACAGCTGATGAGAAATACTTTATAAATACTTTTATTCATAACTTCTGAAGGTTATTTTATCAGAAGTTAATCACTTTTCAGAAATTATCCCCATACTGATGTTTTGTTCATCAGTAGTTTCTCTCTTTTCAGAAGTTTTTCAAGTGTTTGAAAACAAATGTAAGTGAAAATCAAAAAATGTGCAGAAAAATAAATAGAAACACTTACAAATTTAGCATCCCTAGCATGGATACTAACTTTTGAAATGTTGATGTGTCAAGGGGTTTAGTGAAAATGTCAGCTATTTGATTAGCTGTTGCTACATGTTTCACTTCAATCTTGCCTTTTTCATAGCAATCTCTTATGAAATGATACCTGATTTCAATATGTTTAGTTTTTGAAAACTGAACAGGATTTTGAATGATGCTAATGGCAGATTTGCTGTCTACAAGCAATGGTGTCTTGGTTTCTTTGATTCCATAATCAAGAAGTTGATATTGGAGCCATTGTATCTGTGATGTACAACTTGCAGCTGCAATGTATTCAGCTTCAGCAGTTGAAGTTGCAACAGATGTTTGTTTCTTTGATTGCCAGGACACTAGACAGTTTCCCAAGAATTGACAACCACCAGATGTTGATTTTCTTGACATTTTACACCCTGCATAGTCACTATCTGAAAAAGCTGATAACTTGGTATTGCTTGAAGCAGGATACCAAATTCCAAGTGTGGGAGTTCCTTTCAGATATCTGAAAATTCTTTTGACTGCAATAAGGTGTGATTCCCTAGGAGCTGATTGATATCTAGCACAGACACATGTTGAAAACATAATATCCGGTCTAGAAGCAGTTAGATATAAAAGGGAACCTATCATACATCTATACATGGTTTGATCAACCTGTTTTTCTTGATCATCTTGTTCAACTTGTGTGGTTGGTGTCATGGGGGTGGAACATGATTTACAGTCTTGTAAAGAAAATTTGTTTAATAATTCTTTAACATATTTTGATTGATGTATAAAAGTTCCATTTGTTTGTTGTTTAATCTGCAGTCCGAAAAAGTACTGCAGTTCCCCCATTGTACTCATCTCAAATTTTGATTGCATGAGTTTCTTAAATTCTTCACACAATTTTGTGTTTGTTGAACCAAAAATGATATCATCAACATATATTTGAACAAGTAAGATATGATTTCCAACATGTTTTATGAAAAGAGTTTTATCAATGGCACCTCTTGTGAAGTTATTTTTGAGTAAAAATGTTGAAAGTGTATCATACCAGGCTCTTGGAGCCTGTTTGAGCCCATAAAGAGCTTTGTCTAGTTTGTACACCCACTCAGAATGAGAAGGATCCTCAAACCCAGGTGGCTGACAAACATACACTTCCTCTTTTATCTTTCCATACAAAAATGCACTCTTGACATCCATTTGATAAACTTTTATTTTGTTGGAAATGGCATAGGCCAGAAATAACCTGATGGCTTCAAGCCTTGCAACTGGAGCAAAGGTTTCATCATAGTCAATGCCTTCTTCTTGAGAGTAACCTTGTACTACCAGTCTTGCCTTGTTCTTTATTATAATACCAGCTTCATCTTGTTTGTTCTTGAAAACCCATCTTGTGCCAATTGGTTGCTTGTTTGGTGGTAAGGGACAGATTTCCCAAACCTGTTGCTTGCTGAATTGAAGCAATTCATCTTGCATTGCCTGCACCCAATTGTTGTCTTTGAGAGCTTCCTGGTACTTCTTTGGTTCCAACTGTGAAATAAATGCTGAGAATAGACAAAAGTTGGAAAGCTGGTTTCTTGTAAGAACACCTGATGCAATATCACCCATGATTTGATCAAGTGGATGATCTTTGTGTTCGATCAGTTGTTGTAAACCACTGACAGGTGTTGGTGGCTCATGTTCTTCAAACAAACTACTGAGGTCTATTATATCTGGTTCAGCAGTTTTAGTTTCTTCAGTAGTTGCAGGTGCTGAAGCAGATGTTTGAGTTTGGCCTTCAGTATTTGTTGAATCAGAAGTTTGTGAAACTTCTGATGGTTTTGAAGTTGACTTCATGACTGTTTGAGGAGTCCATGGTGCTGGATCCTCATCATCAAACCTTTGATCACCATAATAAGTAGGTTTGGATGAAGTGACAGTCTTTTCAGGTTCAAAATGAAAGTTGTCAAGGTCAAAGAGTTCAGCAGGATGTGCTGGAATGAGAGTGTGTTTTGACTCATTGAACTTGACATTCAGTGTTTCTTCTACTATCCTGGTCTTTGAGTTAAAAACCTTGTAGGCTTTTCTAGTTGATGAATAACCAAGAAAGTAACCTGAGTCAACTTTGGCAGCAAACTTTGAAATAGATTCCTTGATGTTCAAGATGAAACATTGACATCCAAAAGCCCTAAAAAAGGAGATAAGGGGCTTCATGCCATGAAGAACTTCATAGGCAGTCTTTGAATGTCTCTTGACAACAAGAACTCAATTTTGAACATAACATGATGTGTTAACTGCTTCTGCCCAGAAGTATAAAGGTAGGCCAGAATCAGCTAACATTGTTCTTGCTCCTTCTATTAAAGTTCTGTTCTTCCTTTCTACCACACCATTTTGTTCAGGAGTTCTGGCAACACTGAATTGTCTAATAATCCCTTTAGACAAACAGAAGTCATTCAGAGTTTTGTTCCTGAACTCTGTCCCATTATCACTTCTAATGGTTTTGACAGGTAGAGAATATTGCTTCTCAACTTGTAGAATGAAGAACTTGATGATTTCAGCAGCCTCATCCTTGGAAAATAAGAAGAATACCCATGTAAATCTTGAGTAGTCATCAATGATGACTAAGCAGTACTTCTTTTTACCAAGGCTCATGATCTTTACAGGCCCAAATAAGTCCATATGGAGTAGTTGAAGACATGCAGTTGTTTTTGATTCTTCAATAGACTTATAGGAGGACTTATGCTGTTTACCCTTTAAACAGGATACACAGTGTTCTTGACACTGGTATACTTTTAAGGGTAGACCTCTGACCAAGCCCATTTTTGTGACTTTATTTATGGTTTTAAAGTTCACATGTCCAAGTCTCCTGTGCCAGAGATCAGTTTCTGAGGTTGATGCCCTTGAGAAGAAACAGGCAGTGTTGTTCAGTACTTTGTCTTTTTCAATGTCTACTGCATAGACATTGCCACATCTTTTGGCTATTAACAAAGTATGATCTTCAATAATCTTCTCTATCAACTTCTGGCCTTCTGGTGATATGATCTTGCATGCTGTCTTTGTGAAAAAGGAAGAATATCCTTTATCACACATTTGTGACACACTTAGCAAGTTGTACTCAAGGTTTTCAACCAGATTGACCTTGTCAAACTGTATTTTGCCAGAGGAGACATTGCCATGTCCTAGCACATATCCCTTAGCATTGTTCCCAAAGGATACAGATCCATCTATTTGACTGATAAAATTGTTTATCAGGTATCTGCATCCTGTCATGTGCATTGAGCCTCCACTGTCTACATACCAAATGCTATTCAAGCCTCTGGAAACTCTCTGCACAACATAGCAAATTAGTTAGATTTAGGAACCCAAGCCAGTTTGGCTTTGGGTTTGCTCTTGAGAACATTTACAGTTTGTTCTTGACCAAGTTTAGAAATCCATGTCTTTTTGGCAATGGATTTTGCATTAAGTACAATGGTGGTATCCTTTTGAGGACCACCATCAACTTTGGTCATCAGTAGTTGTACCAAGTTCATAAGATCTTTAATCTCAGCAGTTTGTGAAACTGCTGATGATTCAGGTCTAACTACTGAAAGAGAATTTTGAGAAAAAGACTTTTGTTGAGATTTTGCCTTTTTCTGAGAAAGGGTTTTTGCTGGTTGTTGTTTCTTGGGAGAAAAGGTTTTTACATAATTATTTTTGATTTGTTCCCCCACAACCAGTTGTTGATTTTTCTTATTAAACTGAATACCCTTTCTATATCTGCAAAATTCTGTTTTGTGGTTGAACAGACCACAAATTTCACATTCTTTTGTCTTTTCTTTCAAAGACAAATCTCTGACAGTTTTGATTGGTTTTAGGTCATCAGTAGTTTTCAGGTTCTCAACTCCTGATGTAGTTGAAACTGCTGATGACTTAAAGTCAGATTTAATCAATGCTTCTGAAGAACTTTCTTTGTGTGATTTTAGAAAGTTTTCATGGAAAGATGTGCATTCTTCCTCTTCAGAAGTTTCACCTGAAACAATTTTTCTCCCATCTTCAGTAGTTTTGGGAGAGAAATCTGTTGGTGTTTCAGTGTGATTGTACCCTATGCCAAACCTAACATTTGAAGCACTTTGTTTGTTTAGCAATAGTTGGTACCCCTTACAAGATTCCACCCATTTTTCACATGTGACCTTGGTGTCAGCAAGCTCTTGTCTGACATTTCTTAGGTCATTAATCATTATTTTGATTTGTGCTTGGGTTTCAATAGCAGAGTTAGTCAATTTAGAAACTTCTTTTGTTTTTGCAGAAAGTTTTCTTTCTAAATCACATTTTATCTGAGTGAGTTTTCTCTCAGAGTCATTAGCTTTTCCTTGTAAGTGCACATTTGTCTCTCTTATGAGAGCAAAAGATTCTTTGCATGAATTTGAACATAATTTTGTCAAAGATTCTTTTGATACCTGTGACAAGGCAGATTTTGAGGAGCATCCCTCAAATGCCATTAAGGCAAAGTTCTTTCTGCCATTGTCAGGCTCTCCCCAGTTGATGTCAAACATTTTTTTGTCTGCATCAGGATTGCACTCTGTGGTGTCAAAAGGAAGACTGCTCCAGTCAACATACCCTGAGGTAAATAAACTTTGTTGAGAGGGTTGTTGTTGCTGTGGAGGTTGTTGAGCAGCTGGAAAGGGAGGGATTGATTGTTGGCTCTGCATCTGTTGAGCAGGCATCTGTACATATTGTACTTGTGGCACATATTGGTGTTGTGGAGCTTGTGCCTGTACAAAATGTGCACTCCCTTGTGTTCCATTGTTCTTGTTATAATTGGGGTTAAAATTGTTTCCAGACTGAGATTGGTTAAAGCCAGAGCTTCTACATTCTCTAGCAAAGTGTCCCAACTTTTGACACTTGTGACATCTAAGTTTAGATTTGTCAAAACCAATTTTTGTAGAACTGGTAAGTCCTGGAAACTTCCTTCCTGACCTTTTGTAAAATTTATTTGTTTTTAAACTTAACATGGCCAGTTGGTGTAAAATATCCATTTCTTCAAGGTCATCACTGCTGAAACTATTTAAGTCATCCATGATAAAACACATGTTATCAGCAGTTTGACCAAAGTCATTATTGTCATAACCTGGGAATGATCTTTCAGATGAGATCCCAGCAGTTATGTCAATGTGGTCAAAAGATCCAAAACTATTTGAACAAGTTGGTGAGTCTTGTCCCAATAGTGCTGTACTACCAGGTAGATAGTCATCAGCAGTTTTACCAGAATTTTGTAACTTTTTCTTTTGATCAATTTTTCTCTCAAAAGTAAGTAATCTCCCATGAAGTTTTGTAAGAGTGAGGGAGCTAAAATCTGGTGAAGATCTTAAGACTATTGAGTATGTTTCCCATTTATCAGGTAAAGACCTTAAAAATCTATGAAGCATAGATACAGTTGTATAGGTCTGACCATTTAGTTTTAGCTCATATATTAATGAGGAAAATCTTTCAAATTGCTGAGTTAAAGTTTCCCCATTAATGTGAGCAAAAGTTTCATACTGTTGAGCCAAGATTTCTCTGGTGTTGGCAATCACCTCTTCAGTTCCTCCAAACTGTTCTTTTAGGCAGTCCCAAAGCTCTTTGGCACTATCACAATGTAATAGGCCAGAATAGATTTCATTTGGGAGTGCCATTGCCAACATAGAAAAAGCTTTTGCATCAAGCTCAAGTTTTAGGAAATCATCATCTGTATAGTCTTTTGGTTCTTTTGGAATCTCTTCCTTAGTTTCAAGATTTATGTTTACTGGTTTATGAGGACCATATATCACAGATCTCCAACAACCTGTGTTGGTCTGTGGCAAGGTATGTGCCATTCTCTTTTGCCATATGTTATATTCATTTCTTACAAGCATGGCAGGTTTAGTGGCAGAACCAGTATTATGAGGATCCATTTTAAAGAGTATTGATTTGTCAAATATCTCTTAAAGTGATGGATGTTGATAAAAGTGAGCTTATAATCCTTTATTGAATATCAATAAGAGCCTGTGTCTGATTCTCAATTTGTTAGATTGATATGTGATCAGATAAACCAGTGCTCTGATACCAATTGTTGGATCAGTAAGCTGCTCTTTGTGTTTGAACTTGCTAGTTGACACTTAAGTGTTTAGCAAGTTCTTAATGAGTGATATCACAGCGGAATGTTTATAAGTTTTATAGCTACACTTATCAACAGGAGTTATTACTCCCCCTGGAATCAAGAACTAATAAATGAGAAGTGTTTATTGAGAATCTAAGTATTGAATAAGAATGAAATACTTTGACAGATTCTCAGTAAACACGAAATGGAAATGACAATAATAAGAGTTGAAGGATTTCTTGTATTAAAATCAATGTCTAAAACAGAAGGATGAATCCTTCTATTTATAGACCTTACAAATACATGAACCTTGCCAAAAGCAAGTTCAGAAACAAGTTGCAACAATTTGCAGTCTTGGAACTTGTACATAAAGCAAAAAGAAATACTAAAGTATTAAACTACTGATATACAAAGGCGGTGGAAAAGATCTTCTTTAAGTACTGATGAATGACAAACTACTGATGAGTAGTTTGTCTTCAGTAGTTCTTCAGTAGAAGTGTCTGGTTTGAACTTCAGAACTTCTGATGACTTCTTCTTCAGCACTTCTGAATCTCTTCTTCAGCAGTTTGATTCTTTGTCTTCAGCAGTTCCATACTTAGAGTATTTTGACAGAAAGTGAATTAGACTAAGGTTTGCAAAAGTGGTTTCACCAATCCTTTTTGTCCTAACATACCTGGCCCGAGTGGTGGCATAGTGCTGTAATCCATGTAAGGTGGATTCTCAACGTAGGGAACCCCAACACAATGATCCAGGTTCCTCCGATACTAGTTTTCATCAAAAGCTCGCATGTTCAACTCCATTTGCGCTTTAATGTGATGAACCCGTTCAAATCTCATCAGCAGCTCATGTTGTCTCCTACAGTTTTCTTCTATCCTTGAGTTCTGATCATAGAGGCTCTGCTGCCACAAGTCCCACAACTCATACTGTGGTGATCTCATACTCACCACATGCACCTGCATATCATCATAAAAAATGCCCCAAGAATGCCCGGCCGTCCCAATCTGCGGCTGGTTCTGCTGCTGAATCTGCTCAACCGACTGTCTTGTCCCCGCTTCTATCTGTCTTCTCCCCGCTTCTATCCGCCTTCTGACCAACTCCTCATCACTGGAGTCCTGTTCATCCATTTCTCCTCCTGTTGGTGCTTCCTTTCCCCATTGTAGCACCTTTAACTTGTTCCCGTCACCCATATTCAACTTGTGCCACACTTTGGTTCTTTTGTATTTCCATTTGTCAATGTACAAGTTATGAAAAGAGAAGATAATCTGTGCTTTCACGTAAGGCACTTCATCTTCTAGTATGGCCCCTTGCTTCTCCAACAAAGCACTCAACAACCTCACATGTGGTGTCATATTTTGTGCCTTGAGATTCCTCGCCTTCCACACATGCATGATAACCAACTAACAGAAGGATAAACGTAACTCCCCAGTCATAATAGCATATTGAAGTGACACTTCCCAAGTTCTAATATGAATCATATCACCTCCTCTTGGTGCTACATTCGTGACCAACAACTTCAGTAACACCTTGACTATCGGCTTCAAATCATTCTTCTTCATCGCAGAACCCTTACCTAGGTGGAATATTGCTGCTCTCATCGCATCTTCATCCCCAAATGCGTGAGGATGATTCCAATAATTAGAATCAGTCACATATTCGTAAAAAGCTACCCCTTTTGAATCAAACTTGGCTAGCTGTTTCAGTGTAGTAAATGAGAGCACAACTGTTTTATTCCCAACCCGTCCCGTGAGTTTGGCTGTCCTTGGGGGGTTGGAACCTTCTTCCCATTCTAGCATGCTCAGCCACGCCATGATACTATCGACATAAATTTTCCCCATCGCATTCCCTTTGAAATCCACCAACGCCTCCCAACCCAAGTTTTTAAACTTCTCCGTGAATCCCATGGCATTAAAGGCAGCCTTAAACACCTCCTTCTCGAAGCACATGTTCTCTAAGATCGTTCTACGTGATCCCATTTTTGCCATGAATAGCTCGATTTGATAAGCTTGGGGTCTTTTCTTTAGTGGACCCTTTGTCCATTCGACCTTGTATGGTATGTCCCCCTGCTTTGTTCTGGGTTGCTCAATAAATCCTTGTTCTTCTTGACCTTCCCTTTCTTCTACAATCGCCTCCTCATAAATGACTATACTTTGACTTGTGGTTTTCCTTTTCTTAGCAGCACTTGTTTGAATATTAGAGGAAGACTCGGGTGCCTTCCCCTTGTCCTTGCTACCATATGATTTAGACTTAGTCATCCTGCACATACACAACCACACAATCAAAGCAGGTTAGTCCCATCTCATTCGACTACTAAGTGTGGATTTCTATCAATCCTTCCGACACTTATGTGTTGCTATGGCTACCGGGCTTGTTGAACTATTTCAAAAGGCGTCTTTGTTAACTATTGAACAAGAATTTAAAACTTATCTAAGTTACCAAGTTCCAATAACTAATACCGTAACATAAACATTATTCTGAATACATGTGATGTTCAACAAGCCCTACATGTCACATAATAGCCACATCCCTACCAAGCAACAATGTCTAGCATAACAAGATTCAATTTTCATCACATATCATATCCAAAAACATGCTAGAGTCCATATCAATCCACATTCATGTACAAAAGCTTAATATCTAAACAATGTTCATGCATAAATCAATTTACCGGTAATATTTTACCTAAAGAGAGGTCAAGAACATACCTTTGATGTTTAAATAGGTTGTATTTAGCTTCAATTGCACAGATTAAGCCTTAAAATTGAAAAGCCCCAATTTGAAAAATTAGGTTTATTCAAGCTCGTGTAGAATGCTTGCAAACGAGGCATAATTATGAGAAACAAATGGTAGGGTTTTGTTCCTCTCGAAAAATTAAGCGAGATGGACTATAAATTTTAGGGCTGGCAAATTGTGTATACCTGAACTGTTAAGACACGAACCTGTTAAGACACGATACACAAAACCTGGCTACCTGTACACGACACGAAAAATTTTCGTGTCTATTTTTTGATACACGAACCTGTTAATTTTTTTAACAGGTATACACGAAAAGTACCTGTTAATACCTGTTTGCGAACATTATACTAATCGCATGTTTACGAACCTATTTAGTGAGAGAAAATTTCCAAAAGTTCAGCAAAGACCTAGATATTACCTATTTGCATACCTGTTAATACCTGTTTACGTACCTGTTAATACCTGTTTGCGTACCTGTTAATACCTGTTTGCGAACATTATACTAATCCCTTTTTGGAGTGAGAAGGGATTTAGGGTTAAAGGGTTTGGGTAAAGTTTTTTAAATATATTATTAATTTTAAATAAATTCTAAACGGGTACCTGTAGGTAAACAGGTATGTTACCTGTTAAGACACGAAAATTAATAGGTAAATTCGTGTCTACCTGTTTAGGACACGAAACCTGTTAAGGCCATACCTGTACCTGTTAAGATCGTTCAGGTTCGTGTCAGGTAATCGTGTTCGTATACAAAATTGCCGGCCCTAATAAATTTGTTTGATTTGGTGAAGATTTGAAGAAGTTAGAGATTTAGGTGGGTTATGGTGTTCTTGAAGGATAAAGGTTGAAGAAGGTGATAATAGGAATTATAGATGGTGAAGATTAGGGTTTTTGATAAATGATTCAAAGATTGAACCGATTCACCAAGCATAAACCCAGTTCATTTGAGAAGGAAATGGGTTGACCGGTTCAAAGGCTTGGGGGGTGCTCGCCGTAAGCTACTGTTAGTTCACAAGGCCTTACGGCCATTAAACTCTGCCCATTTTGATGTTGTGTTGCCTTGGACTCGCTGTAAGGGACGGCTGAGCTGCAGAGCCTCACGGCCAGCAGACTTTGTTCATTTGTTGCTTTGCTGGCCTCCTTATCCCCTAGCCGTCGTACCTTACGATCATCTGGTCGTAGGTTACAGCTGGCTGTAATTTTATTTTCTTATATATATATATATATATATATATATATATTAACCATTGCAAAAACATTAAGAATTTTTACGGCCATCTGGTCGAAGGTAATGACGCCATTTTGATCGATGTCGTTTGGTCGGTCAAAAAATATTGAAAATAAGTAGTAAAGTGAAAATGCCGCCGTTGCCGGAGAATAGGTACGCTTAGTGTAGTTTTTTTAGTTTTTATTGTTTATTTATAAAAATCCTAAAACCCAAAAATTACTGTATTTTCTAGTTTAGTTTAGTTGATTTAATTTTTTTTTTAGTATTACATTGGGTGTGTTAGTTTGTGCAGGCACAGTGAAATTCAAAGACACCATGATTAGCTGGGTAGAAGATGACCCATGTGATTGTTGCGGGAGCTCGTATCATTTGTTTCATGGTTGTCCAGTGGCCCGTAGGAGGATTAAAATGTATAGGGAACAACAAGATCGAATCATCGGTTTTAAAAATCATGAAGGCTCACCCCTATTATTCTCATATCGTCAGCCACATTCAGCAAACTCCTACGAGTATTATCAGCCAAATGATGTGTATCAAAGGAGTTCATTTAATCAAAGGAAGCTACAATATCAGAACCATCAGCAAGGGAACCAAAGAAATTATCAAAGAGAAATGTATAATCAAGGCTATCAACAAGGTCCACATTTTGATTATCAGGAAAATTGGAAAGATCAAGGAAAGCATGTGGAAAGATTGGTTGACTCGGTTGCTTCATTAAAAGATACACTTATGGAGTTTATGCAGGAAATACGAATGCATTACGAGATCCAAGACAAGATTCGTACGGAATTAGTAAAGCAAGTCAACCAATTAGCAGAGGAGATTACAGATTTAAAGGCTATGGAAAATAAGACCACACAAAATCCTCATATTCCTGAAGATTTCATATCAGAACTGGGTATGGATAATGATGAGGTTGTAGATGAGCTTATGGATTTTTCTAACCAAGAAGTTGGAGAAAAGGACGGGGAGATCAATACCACACCAGTTCTGTCAGTCATTGAAGAGCCACATGGGGATCATGTTGTGATGGAGGAAGCCTTAGAAAAGAAGGTTACGAGCCTTAAAAAGTATGTGACTTCTTGCATACAACTACTTGCAGACACACCTCCAGAAAAACCAGTAAACCAGGTAACCTTGGTGTATTCTAACCATCCTCTTATAGTTATTATAAAAACCAAAAAAATCAGGGATGATGGTTCGAGTGGAAAGAAAATGAAGGTGAGTTGGGAGGATCTTGGGCAAATTATCATGAAAAAGACTCGCAATATTTAAACAGACATGTTGAGCATGAGCAAGAAGATGAAGACTCGACATGTCAACTACCGAACATACATTGGGAATTCCGTAGGTAAATGTGGGTTTCTTTTATATTTTATTAATTTGGTGAACATGACAATGGGGAGAAAAAGGGCGTGGATTCGGAATGCCAATTACCGAGCCTATGTTGGAAATTTAGTAGGCAAATGTTCTTTGAGACCACCATGAACGAACATCAGGTATGATTGTTGTATATTTTGTATATTTAGGTGTTTTATTTTTGTTTTTTTTCTTGTATCCCGATTCGTTTGTTTTGTTTTTTTTTCTTGTTTGCAGGTGAAGAAACAAATAGTCTCACCACCAATTAAGGATGATAAGATTATGAGTTACTACATGGTTGATCCTTCACTAACAGCTACGGCTTGGAGATACCTGCAAATAAGAGTGAAAGTGTGGGTGTGGAGACGACTACACAAGGTAGTTGTTTATGACAAAAACGGGGTGAATGGGGATACTATCTAGTATGATAGCTCTCCAGGTCAGTAGAAAGTGTCCTCTCCTATTGGGGGGGTGACCCCTTTTATAGGAGAGTCCGTATGCCACCATTACCCAAGTCCTAACCATGGTTAGGTTGTCTCCATCACCCTTAATTATGTTAATAAGGTGATATATGGAAAGCTAAATTGAAGGGAATAGTGGAATCGAATACCGCCTTAACTGGTGTAGTTACGTGATTCATGCATGGCTATTGACCATGCATGATATTCGCCTTGACCGGTATATGACCGACCTTTGACTGTTGACTGTGCATTTAATGAGCTTTGACCAAATTCTGCGCATGACTTTCTTCTGTGCGCCAGTATTGTGCCGGGTTTGGGTATGCAAAATGGTGTATTCAGTACCCAATCCCATCAAGTCCCCCCAGTCCAGTGTGTCTCTCATCTAAGAAGTGATGAAGAGATGTGAGGGATGCTGGACTTATTTGTAGTGGGTTGATGCTTATGGTCTTTCCGCTGCTTATTGCCTTTGCGTGCGTGTTTGCGTAAACATTGTGTGGAGAACGGGTTTTGAAATTTACGTCAGCTGTCCGCAATAATTGAGACACGTCAGTTTGCATGTGTGGACAGTTGTCACTTCCCCCTTGTATTTGAAATTTTGTGGTCCATATGGCGAGTGGGATCGACGTGACCTCTGTCAGTTGAGACGTGTGCAGAGACGCTTGAGTGGCGGTTGTCAGGCGAGTGTGCGCGTGAGGCGCGTGTGACGTCGGTTTGTTTTCCATTACACACGTGTCATTACCCTATTGGGCTCACCTCCGAAAAGCCTGTCCATGACGTCAGGCACATTAATTGCAAAGCCTATAAATTAAATTTTCAATCTTGCTTTTCCATTTCAACTGTTTCGAAGTTTGAATTTCTTTTCTTCAATGTCTCTATTTTCCTAAAACCACCATATCCTACAACAATGTCTCAAGATTCCCAAGATGTGCAAGAGTCAAGTGAAACATCAGACTCTGTTAAAGATCTGGGGAAAGAATCATCCAAAAGTATAGAGGCCACCACTATTAAGTGGGACGAAGCCTCTTATTTGAGTTTTCTTGACCAGTACGGCATTTTGCCGGAATGGAAGCCTGAACTTCCTGCTGAGGGGAAAACTGCTTTAAAGGCCCCTCCTGGTAAAATTGCTTTGTATGCTGCTACATTTACCAAGTGTTGCTTCCGTTTGCCGGCCACCAAGTTTGTGGTGGACGTGTTGTTGAAGTATGGAGTGCACCCTACACAATTGACTCTTTATAGGTGGTGCCGAATACTGCATTTTGAAGCCACATGCCGTTCGTTGGAAATTGAACCCACATGGGAGAGATTGAATGTTTTCTATGTTCTTGAAGCAGCGCGTGGTGGAAGTGGTTGGTTTAGTTTGGGTATTCGCCGGAAAATTAAATAGCTTGTATCGGAAAAAGTGAAATCCATGTATGAATGGAAAGACAAGTTTTTTTATATCAAACATGGTGTTATTCCTGCACCCTTCCAATGGATGGTGCTCGGTCTGAAAGAGAAGATTGCTGAATTCCCCCCTATGGTGGGGTTTAAAGATCAAGATTGGTATAGAACGCTATGTGATCATGCTACTCCCCTGATGATGGATGAATGTCCTGAGAGTGTTTTGAATTTGCTGGGAATTAGCCTTATCTGCCCTGAGGGTCAGGACCCGAATCCTCCAAAAGGTATTGAAGTTATATTTGTTTTTTGTCTTATAGTCTTGCTTTGTGTTATTGCTCAGATGTTTCTTTATTCATCCAGATGTCTCCCTGTTTCAACTGTTTGCCAAGCGTGGTGAGGCGAAGGTGTTGTATACTCCGGTTGTTGCCGGTGTGCCGCGCTTGTCTGAGAGAACAAGTGGGAATTTTTTGCATCCCAACCTTGTAGATCCTCCGAAGCAGTATGTTCGGACAGGTTTGTGGTCTCTTATCCGTATGTTATTTATGATTATTTTCCTTTTATGTATGCGAAGGAAGCGCACTAGGTACGCGTTCTGCGTACTGATTCAGCGCGTTCTTCGTGGTAGGTGCGGGTATACAACTCCGTAGAAAAGCTAAAAACGATGTTGAGGAGGTTACTTCGGAGTGCAAGGAGTCCTTTGGTTAGTCTTTGTAACTTCGTAACTCATTTCTTACGCATATTTTAACTTGATACAGATGTGGTTACCGCGCCAGGCACGAGTACTTCGAGGAAACGCGCTGTGGCCAGCAAGAGGGCCAAACCACCCGCTGCGCCCATTATTGTTGAAGAAGTTGACGAAGACTTGACAGAGTCTGACACGGAACTGGAGCATAAGCGCGCCAGGCGTTCTTCTCCCATCCGACAGTCGGGTGATGTTGCTGAGGATTTATATCAGCAGAGGATTACCGAGCTGAATCAGAAACAAGTGCAAGTTCCACAATCCTCAGTTGTGAATCTGGATGTCACTCGACCGGAACCTATTTCCGCGGTTCCGGTAAATGTATTCAAACCATTGACGTGGCCAACCACAGAGAAGCTAGAGATCCCTGTGAAACCTCCGCCTGTGCACGAGAACTTGCCTATGAAGACTTTGAGGCATCTATCTGGTACATATGTTTTTCTTCTCCCTTTACCATGTTTGTGATAAACTTGTTAAAATACTGTGGGTAGCATTTTATGTAGGGCAACATCCTTTTGCAGAATCTCGGAAGAAGCATTCCTCCGTGCTGTTGAAGGAAGTATCTTCATCTGTTCAGCCAACTGACGTGACCGCGCAAGTGATGCCGGGTACAGCTGAAACAGTGGTTGATGAAAACTTGTTGTCTCAACCTAAGCCCATCCCAGAGGATCTGGTTATTGAGGTGGAGAAGGATGTCATGCCGCAGGAAGAAACTACCCAAGATGAGTTGGTGACTGATGTTGAGAAGGATCTCGGTAAGCGAGTGGATGAGTCTGTAACACCAAATTTGGAAACAGGTTGTCTTGGTTTGACGGAGCAAGCACATGAGCCGAGCCCGCCGCAAGGATTTGAAGCAGCGCTTAGTGGGAAGAAAGATGAAGTTGTAGCTGAGAACCCATCCAACTTCCAGCGCACGGTGGTTGATTCTACCATTTTTTATACTGACACTTCCGCCAGTGTTGGTGGTAACTCTGGTCATCGACGGAGAACGTTTTCCTCGCGCCCAGCTGACTCTTCTAGACCGTATCAGCCGCGTTGGGATATCCTGGATACAACTCGTTTTACAAATGCGCTTGATGCGCAAGAGTTTGTTATGATGTCCGTTCCTCCTGCGGAACGTGATTACCAGGATAGTGTTGACCGTCGCTCTCTATTCATTGACATGGCAATGAATCTTTCTCTTGGTGTCAGCGGTCTTGGTTCTCTTATCAGGCGTGAGAATGAGTTTCAAAGAGATTACCAAAATTTGAAGGATTCTGAAGCTTCGTTATTGAGGCGGGAGGAAGATTTCCAGCGTGCTCGTCATGACATTCGTGCCGAGATTGAGCATCATCAAAAGGTTGCTCGTGACGCTGTTGAAGAGTTGGAGAAAGTGAAGAAGGAGAAGGCTGATGCTTCGTATGCTTGGTCGGTAGCTTGTAAGAGGACTAACCTTGAGACTGAGCAATTGCGAGCCTCTATTAAAGAATTGAAACTTGAGAATGCCAATTTGAAGAAAGAGGTGGAGCAGAGCCGAGCAGCGTCCGAAGAGAAGCAAGCTGAACTTGCTGATGCCATTCAAAAGTATAATTCTCAGCATGATGAGCTTATTCGCGCCACTTCGTCTTTGTCTGATGTGGAGACCAAGATAAAGGAACTGACTTTGGAGAACACCCAGATCCAGGAAGAGAAAGCCTTGGCGGAATCCTCTTGTACGCAAGCAAAAATGGAGTTAGACAAGGTGCAGGCTTTGTTTGAGCAAGCCACTGACCTGGCTGTTGCTGCCAACGAGAGGATTGTCTGGTTAATGGGCGATGGAGTTGCTGGGGTAAGTCATAAAATTTTCCTTTTGTATTCTGGCTATCTGTTTATGAGTTTTGTTTTATGTGCTATCATATTTTGCGCAGGTATTCAAGCGTGTTTGGAATGATCCTGCGCTAACAGAAGTGATTGCGCGCATCTCCAGTTCTTCCGTAAAACAAGGGATCAAGATCGGTTTCTCCGAAGGCTTTTGCCATCATGCTGAGGGCAAGGGAAAGGAATCCGGACCATATGAGAATGAATCGTACGATGATGAGCTGCTCAAGGCCTATGATGATTACGAGCATCTGAAGTTCGAAGTCTTTGACCTGTTAGAAGCCTGCGCGAAGACTGATGATCCTGCTGGGGAGCTGCGCAATTATTTTATCAAGTCTGATCGTCTTGGTGCGGAGCTTGCTAAGAAAGCACAGATGGAAGAGAAGGCCAAAACGGTGGCAACTGATGCTGAAGCAGGAACATCCTCCGCTGCTGAAGGGAAACGCGCAGAGGGCGCCGGGAGTGATGATATCTCCCAATACTTGAACCTTTAGTATTTTATGTATGATGAACATTATTGGTGTACCTTGGTTGCATTTCTTGTCTTGAACATTTTAATTTTTTGTGTATGTTGAACAGTGTGGCTTTCGTGATTTTTATATTCCACATCTGCATGGTAATCATTGGATGATGTCATCCTGTATGCATCTGACGCAGGTGACTGTCAGTCTGCCTTTGACGTGACTGTTGTAACGGCGGTGGCAGAATGCCTGTCAGTCTTCCCTAGGGTAATTGAGTGGTTACCATTAATGGTAATTAATGGTTGTAACCTCTCTCCTCTATATATAGTAAGTGCATCTTCATAACTTTATATACTTGAAAATTTACACCATCTTGTCTGAAAAAATGGCATCCAGTTCTTCGAGCAACGTTCTAAATGCCAAGGAGATTTCAGCAGTGCAGGGTATTATCCGATTGTCCTATTATCCTGATCATGATTGTTCTTCCACCGATGCTCTTGATCGTTTGGCAGAACATTGTTCATTCCTGCTTTCACAAGAGGACATGCGTCCTGATTATTTAGATGATCAGGGTACCTTTGATGGAAAGCCTTTAAAGATGAAGAAGCTATCTGAGCTGGGAGATGTGAAGAAGATGACCACCAAGAAGATTAGGGGTTAGGATATTTATCCTATATGGGAGTCTTTATGTATAAAGCTTTTTCCTTTTTGAGTGGTTGTTGGATCACTGTGTTTATGGGGTTTTAGTTTGTGAGTTCCCCCCCCCCTTTTTTGGTAGTTTGGTATATGTGATAGTCGTCTATGATTTTGGTATGTAATCTGTGTTTGCTGACCACCAGTATGTATAAAAAATGCTTTTTGTAATATAAATGAACTTGGACATCAATTCCTTATTACAAAATTACTGTAGTAGGTTACATGTAGCATATACGTAACTGAGCTGCATTCCAGGTGCGTGGTATTGGCGAACCATCTAATCGTTCTAAGGCATACGCCCCTTTTCCCAATACTTCTTGAATTTTGTAAGGCCCCTCCCTAGTTGGAGCCAGCTTCCCTTGTTTTTCCGCATTTGAAGCTTCATTGTTGCGGAAAACAAAGTCACCGACGCGGAAAGTTTGTTCTTTGACCCATGCATTGTAATATTTCTCTAACTGTCTTTTATATGCGGCTTCTCGGACACAAGCCGAATCTCTCCGTTCGTCTAGAAAATCTAGATTCATCCGCAGCTCTTTGTCGTTGTCTATTGTTTGTGCCAACAAAATTCTTGGGGAAGGGTTTGTAACTTCCGTTGGGATAACCGCTTCAGTTCCGTAGGTTAGGCTGAATGGTGTCTCCGCATTACTTGTTTTGGGAAGTGTGCGGTGGGCCCAAAGGACATGGGGTAATTCATCTACCCAACCGCTGCGCTTTGTTCCCAAGCGTGTTTTGATTCCTTCAACAATACTTCTATTTGCGCGTTCAACCTGACCATTGCCCTGGGGATGCGCCACAGAAGTGAAGATTTGTTTGATTTTCATGGAGTGAAGCCATTCTTGTAAGTGCTGGTCCGCAAATTGCATTCCGTTGTCACTTACAATCTCCATGGGCAGTCCGAATCTACAAATAATGAACTCCCATATAAATTTCTTGATGTTGCGCCCGTCAATTGTGGCTAATGTCTTCGCTTCTACCCATTTGGTGAAATAGTCAATGGCGACTATTAGGTATTTGACATTGCCTGGCGCGGTGGGAAAGGGTCCCACGAGATCGATGGCCCATTTCTGAAATGGCCATGCTGCGGTGACCGGTACCAAGTTGTTCTTTGGTCTGAGTGTTCCTGGTGCATGTCTTTGGCATGCGTCACATTTCCGCAATTCTTTAACTGCGTCAAGGTGCATTCCCGGCCAAAAGTATCCAGCATTCATAAGCTTAGCTACGACCATGCGGGGTCCTGCGTGAAGTCCACATGTACCCTCATGGATGTCTTTAATCAGGTATGTGGCTTCTGCGGAATCCACGCATCTGAGTAATGGTCCAAGATAGGACCGTCGGTATAAGATGCCATTATTTACTTCGTAATGCAAGGATTTGTGTTGCAGCTTTCTTGCTTCCGCTTTGTCTGACGGGAGAACACCTTTGGTTAAGAAGGCCATTATTGGGGTGATCCACGATTCTTTTCCTGTTTGGACCATGTAACCATGTTCACCTGTTTCGACGGAACAGATGGCTTAGCTAGTGTCTCTACTCGGATATCTTTTGCCATGTGGTCGAATGCAGTTGATGCCATTTTGCTCAAAGCGTCCGCTGGCTTATTCTGGCTTCTGCGAACATGGATAACTTTGCAGTAAGGGAAATCATTCATTAGCTCTTTGGTATGCTGCAAGTATAGGACCATGGTCAGTTCCCTTGCTTCATACGTGCCGTCAATGTGATTGGCGACTAGCATTGAATCAACATGCGCCTCAATGTGTTGCGCGCCCATCTTTTTGGCGATCCGCAGGCCAGCAATCAGAGCTTCATACTCTGCCTCATTGTTTGTTGTTTGGAACTCAAGCCGAATTGCATAAGTGTACTCTTTTCCCTCCGGTGTTATTAAACGTAGGCCTGCGCCAGCGCCCTCGTCATTGCAGGCTCCGTCTGTGTATAACTTCCATATCTGGGTTTCATTGGGCGTGATCGAATTGGATGATGCTTCATTGGTGCACTCTTCAACTTTGTCTGCTGGGACCTCTGTTATGAAGTCCGCAAGAACTTGTCCTTTGAAGGAGGGTCTTGCTTTATACGAAATTGAGTGCTCCCACAATTCTATTGCCCACTTTGCCAAACGCCCGGAGAGTTCTGGTTTGCGCAAGATATCATTGATGCGGAAATCTGTGAGGACGTTGATTGGGTGTCCTTGAAAGTATCTTCGCAATCTTCTCGACGCGTGAATTAGTGCAAGGACCAACTTTTCCATTGTCGAATAGCGTGTTTCCGCGTCTAGAAGCATGCGGCTGACATAATAGATCGGGGTTTGTACCCCTTTCCGGTCAACCATGAGAACTGCCCCAATTGCCTTGTCTGTCACGGACAAGTATAAGGTAAGTGGTTCTTTTGGTAGTGGAGCTGTGAGTGTTGGCAAGTTGCCCAAACATTTCTTCATATCTTGGAACGATGTTTCTGCCTCATCCGTCCAGTTGACGTTGGACTTCTTCAAACAATTTTTTAATGTGTCAACGAAGGGGAACGATTTGGATGCGTAGTTCGACAGGAACCTGTTTAAAGCCACGAGTCGTCCCATGAGTGTTTGTACTTCCTTGACTGAAGATGGGGATAGCATCCGCTCAATTGCTTGAACTTTCTCTGGATTTGGACGAAATCCATCTTTTTTTACTACAACTCCGAGAAACTTTCCTTCCTCCATCCCGAAGGAACATTTTTCTGGGTTGAGCTTCATCCGCACGCTTCGTAACTGATCAAAAGTTTTCTGTATGTCACGTAACATTTGATCTTCTTCTCTGCTTTTGATCACCAGGTCGTCAACATATACTTCTAGGTTTACACCGATTTGCTTGACAAAAGCGGTGTCCATTAGTCTTTGATACGTTGCCCCTGCATTTTTCAGCCCAAACGACATTTTAGTGTAACAAAAGGTACCCATATCTGTGCGGAAGGCAGTTTTGTCCTCGTCCTCTTTGGCCATTTGTATCTGGTGATAGCCTTTGTAAGCATCGAGGAAGCATTTGAATCTGTATGGCGCCAAAGAGTCGACTTTTAGGTCGATCTCGGGCAGTGGGTAACAGTCTTTTGGGCATGCCTTGTTTAAATCTTTATAATCGACGCACATGCGCCATGTGCCGTTAGACTTCCCCACCATGACTGGGTTTGCTACCCATGTTTGGTATTTGCTTTTGCGCAATATACCGGCCTTCAGGAGTTCCTCCACTTGCTCGTTCATCGCCTTTGTTTTTTCTGGCCCCATGCTTCGTTTCTTCTGAACAACAGGTTCCGCATTCTTGTAAACATTAAGCCTGTGCTCCGCAATGTGTCGCGGAACTCCGACCATGTCTGATGGTTTGAATGCGAAAATGTCCATATTCTTTGTCAGCAGTTGTTTTAGGTGAGTGCGAATGGGGTCGGAAATTGCATGGCCGATGACAACTGTTTGTTCCGGGAATAGAGGGTTGATAACCCATTTTTCCGGCTCGGTCCGAACAGTTGGTTTTGCTTGCTTTGAAGGCCTTGATGTTTCTGTTGCATGACACGTTTTGTTTCCCCTGATAAACGCGACTCCTGTTTGCGTCGGAAAACCCATCATCTGGTGTGGCGTAGAAGCATTACAATTGAACTTTGCCAATCCTTCTCGTCCGAGTAGGATATCATGTGAAGAATTGACGGGGAGCACGATGAAGTCGCACGTTTCTGTGCGTGAGTGTTTCCCGTCTGAGAGTGTTACCGGGAAAGTGAGCGTGCCCAATGGGTAAATTGATTCATGGATGAAACCGGAGATCAGCTCCGTTGTTGGTATTATTCTTTTCTTGTCCTCACCATCCAGCTGGTCAAAACACTGCTGGTACATGATGTCAGTGCTGCTGCCATTATCTAAGAACATGTATCGTGTTCGATAATGACCAACAACCCCTGTTATGATTAACGGAGCTGTGGAGCATGCTCCACCTTTTACCCTTGGCATAATCACTTGTTCCTCTTTCCAGGAATCATTCTTCGCCTCTATGAAGGTACGCTTATGACTTGCGTTCCTGTGAATCATGTTGCACGTGCTGCGAGAGGCACTATATATGTGATGCGCATTGAGATTGCGTATCTTCTTTTGGGAGGGTTCTCCTGTTTCTGTGTTGTCCCTCTGTTTTCTTCTCATGTTTTTTACAAGATGTGTCAATTGACCTGATTTGATTGCGTTTTCGATTTCCATTTTCAAGCTGTAGCAGTTGTCCGTCATGTGACCGTGGTCCTCGTGGTATTCACAGTACTTTGATCTGTCCACGTTTTTCCTGTCACTGCGGAGCTCTTGTGGCTTTGGAAACTGGATCTGCTCTATTTTTAACACCTCGGATGGTGTTTTGGACAATGGTGTCCAATCATAGTTCTTCTTTGAATGCCCTTTGTGGTCGCGGGACCCTCTTGAGCTCAGCATGTTTCTGGCATCTTGCGAGGACGAATATTTTCCTTCCTCCGCCGTTCCTGATATTCTTGACCAAACGGACTGTTTACCCTTCCCTCTGCTATTTGAAGGTCCATGATGACTGCCACCTTGTTGTGTGTTTTTGTTGCGGTGGAAAGAGCGTTCCGAGGACGCGTAGACTTTGGCGGCCTCGATTACCTCATCCCAGGCTTGTGACACGCCGTCTTTGCCGGTTAAGCACTTCATCAGATCATCATTTCTTACCCCGTGAATAAAGGCTGCACGGGTAAGCTCTTCTCCGCATCCCAGCTGGAGCGCTTCCTTGTTGTATCTGACTATGTAGTCTTCCAAAGACTCATTATCGTTGCGCGAACACAAGAGGATGTGAGCCTTGTCCTTCTTATGTTTGCGCAAATGAGAGAAATGGTTTTTGAATTTTCTAATTAAATCATCGAAGTCAACGAGACTTCCAACCGGCAAACTCTCGTACCAAACTCTAGCTGCTCCTGTTAGTGTTTGTACAAATAGGTGACACCAGGCTTGCACTGGCCATAATTTCGAGCTGCCAGCGCAATCGAATGCGTGCAGGTGATCATCAGGATCACGCAGACCATCATATCTTCCTATAGTACTTGGTAACTTGCATTCTTGTGGCATTGGTGCCTCTGCAATCCTTGCGCAGAACTTCGAACGTTCTGCGAAAGTCTTTGGTCTGTATGGCTTGTACAGATCATCATCTTTAGGGGCCAAGCTACTGGCAGCAGTTTTGGAATGCTGTTTCTTACTTGTATCGTGATATTCTTCATCTTCAGATTCGTAGCCGTCTGGTTCACCGTTCAGGTTGACGGGGTCCTGGCCGTGAGTATTTCTACCACGGCCTCCACCACGTACCGCCTGACGATGTCCCTTTGCGTGACGACCACTGTTGTTCTTCCGTGGGGATTCTGAATCATCCCCACTCAAGTCGAAACTTAACGCCTTCTGAGTCTTGAGTTTTGCTTGTTTCATTACCAGCTTCTGGTACTCAGCAATCGTCTTTGAGTTTTGTTGGGCTAACCATTCATCCGGGTCAACCGAAGAAAGGTTGTCCTGTGCCTTTTTTCCTCCGTTTACTCCTCCTCTTATTGGGTGGAATTGGAATGTTGAGGCTTGTTGTCTCTGAGCCACATTCTTGGTAATTGTGTTCGGTGTTACGTCTTGAACTTCTTCGTTGACTGTGGCCTCGACATCGGTGTTGTTGTTTCCATCCTTCGAGAAAGCCATTGTGCTAGTTTGAAAGATTGTTGTAACCGTAAGGGATGGCGCCAATGAAGAAACAAATAGTCTCACCACCAATTAAGGATGATAAGATTATGAGTTACTACAGGGTTGATCCTTCACTAACAGCTACGGCTTGGAGATACCTGCAAATAAGAGTGAAAGTGTGGGTGTGGAGACGACTAAACAAGGTAGTTGTTTATGACAAAAACGGGGTGAATGGGGATACTATCTAGTATGATAGCTCTCCAGGTCAGTAGAAAGTGTCCTCTCCTATTGGGGGTGTGACCCCTTTTATAGGAGAGTCCGTATGCCACCATTACCCAAGTCCTAACCATGGTTAGGTTGTCTCCATCACCTTTAATTATGTTAATAAGGTGATATATGGAAAGCTAAATTGAAGGGAATAGTGGAATCGAATACCGCCTTAACTGGTGTAGTTACGTGATTCATGCATGGCTATTGACCATGCATGATATTCGCCTTGACCGGTATATGACCGACCTTTGACTGTTGACTGTGCATTTAATGAGCTTTGACCAAATTCTGCGCATGGCTTTCTTCCGCGCGCCAGTATTGTGCCGGGTTTGGGTATGCAAAATGGTGTATTCAGTACCCAATCCCATCAGCAGGTATCCCGATTTGTTTGTTTTGTTTTTTTTTTCTTGTTTCTTTGTTTCAGATTTGTTTATCGGCCGCGAATGAAATCCTATACGTCTGGATTGGAAGGAATTGAACGGACTCATACGCGTATTGCTTATCCAGGGGAGTCTGTTCATTTTACTGCTGTATTTTATTTTTGCTTTATTTTATTCTTAGCTCACATTGAGGTCAATGTGTCGTTCAAGTGTGGGGGTGGGGAAATTTCATTTTTATTTATTTTTTAGTCTTTAAAAAAAGAAAAAAAAAGAGAAAAAAAATTGAAAATGTCTTGAAAACTGTTTCTAAAAAGCGTTCTAATTAGACATAAAACAGCTCTTTCGGTACATACCGGTTGTTTTTGATTGTTTTGGCAGTAGATCCTTAGCCATGGTATAATTTGTGAAAAAATAATACGAACCATTTCCAACATGTATTTTTAAGGAAAAAAGTTTAGAATTACCTAACTAGGTTTAACAAGCTATTGGTAATAAATGAATGCACACATTGGCAACCCATTTACCCACTTTTGTGAGATCTTGAGCCTACTAGTTGATAGATTGACTTATATATATTTTTGTTTGTTGAGAGTAGGCCAAATGTTTCTCTGTTGCAGAACTTGTGTGATTTGATACATGCTGAGGTTGTAGACTAGATATGCACGTACATGACAAAGACGACTTAGGATTCCCTTTTTTGTTTGATACCATGTGTTGCTTTATATTGACCTGTTTACCAAAATCACCCTTAGTAGCCCATGTTGAGTCTACACCCTTTCGCTTGTTAAACCTATAAAGCTACCCAAATCGACCCGTTAACCGTTGTTAAGAAAATTGATGACATCCATTGTGTTCGTTGTTTGTGTTTATGTGTTTGAGTTATATTAAATGTTGAATATATATATATATATATATATATGTGTGTGTGTGTGTGTGAAAAATGAAAAAAAAGGAAAGAAAGAAAAACTATACAAAAATAAAAGTTGTTGTTATGGTCAGAATATGACCAAAGTTGTGTTTAGTTATGTGTATTGTGAATAAAGATGTCATTCAATTATGTCGAACCTTTTTCTTTTAAGTCACCTCTAGCCAAATCTATCCTACCTTTACCTTAAGCCCAAAACCCGTAAGTCCTTTAGATATGTGCATTGTTTACAGTTGAGGTGTGATTACCATACAAGCCTATAATAAAAAAAAGTTACATTTTTGGCTTTGAGTGAATAACACTAGCGCATTACATGCTAGTCTAGATATTAAACCAAGTGGAGTGGAAAATTGTGAGGGGTGTGTTGCATTAAATAAAAATCGGAAGCATGTTAGGCTTAGTTGGGTTAATTCTGTTTTAAATGGAAATCACATTGACTTGCTGAATTAACACATCTAATGTTGATCTGTAAATGGGGTACGACTTTGGAACTTAGCTAAAAATGATGGGGCGACTGAGCTGCTAGTCTAATGTTGATTTGCAAGTCACATTGACTTGCTGAATTATACTTGGTAGTTTGTCATGTTGACAGGTGTTTGTGTGTAAAACAGTGAAAAACGAACTAATATGATTAAGTTAAAGATAAAATAAAATATTAATAATTACCCACTAATCATAACCAACGTTACATTGTATTAGGTTAATATAATTATAGTAAATTAAATTAAATGGTGATTGGTTAGATGGTATTAAAAGAGAACTAAAAGTGCTAATGTATTGATAATTATTTGTAGGTTCATAGAGAAGCTATATCTAAATGGGAAAATACATGGGCTTTTGGTGACAACTAAATGTGCTGCCTGCGTTTGGTTGGGGCAAGAACTAAAACTAATAACAAAAGCCCAAATTAGTTTGTGAATGAATTGTGAAGAATGGTAGGCCCGTAAGGTTGAAAAGGCGGTGGAGATGATAATTATTAGAGAGGAATATTGACGGCAACTTGGGGGGATCGCACAAGGATCTTTTATTGTAACCACCTTCGGGTGTCCGGTTCATTTGTAAAACCCTTTTAACTTGTTTGATTTTGTGTTTTGATTGTTTTTCATTAGTTTGAAGAATATTTATGATTTCAATCATTTAAACAATTCACGTGTGTTTTAATTGCTTATCTTTTTATCATTCACATTCGGTTTCCTTGCATCATAAGCAGTTTGATCATTGGGAGGGTAATTGATACACGTGGGTTGGTAATTGAATTGTACAGGTTATTATTAAAAACTTGTGTTCGATTATCACTTGAATCGAAACCTTTTAACAAAGTCATGTCTATGTGGTATCCTATCATTTAACCAGGTTTGGGTGAATCATTGAACCGAAAACTCGGAGGGGGTTACTTCTTTATTTATCGTTCACAACTTTTTAAATCCGTTTTCTAAAATTTAATTAAAAAAAACAAAGTAATTAGATATTATTTTATTAGTTATTTTACAAAACTACACTTTCCACCAAAAAAATAAAATAATGTTTTTGCAAAAAACAAAGTAATTAAGATATTATTTTCATTATTTCAAATCCGTTTTCTAATAAAATTTTAGAAAACGGCTTTGAAAAGTTGTGAACAATAAATAAAGAAGTAACCCCCTTCGAGTTTTCGGTTCAATGATTCACCCAAACCTGGTTAAATGATAGGATACCACATAGATATGGCTTTGTTAAATGGTTTCAATTCAAGTGATAATCGAACGCAAGTTTTTAATAATAACCTGTACAATTTAATTACCAACACACCTGTATCAATTACCCTCCCAATGATCAAACTGCTCACGATGCAAGGAAATCGAATGGGAATGATAAAAAGATAAGCAATTGAAACACACATGAATTGTTTAAATGATTGAAATCACAAATATTCTTCAAACTAATGAAAAACAATCCAAACACCAAATCAAACAAGTTAAAAGGATTTCACAAACGAATCGTACACCCGAAGGTGGTTACAATAAAATTAGCCTGCCATGACAATGTGAAATAAATAAATTCAGTTGTGTTTGCTTCTCAATCTACGTGCCTAAACAAACAAGAGGCTATTGCCTTCGAACTTCCTATTGAGCCAGCCTCCTCCACCGTCAAAAGATCCTTGTGCGATCCCCACTTAGAAAAATTATAAGTCGTCCTTGACTACGATTCGGGTTAGAACAACATACCTGGGCGATCCAAACGTCCCCACACTTGTGTGAGACACCGGGAGTACTTCAACAAACTTGCAAACGGTTAAAACGGAAATAAAAACAAGCAATAATATATACAAAAATTCCGGGATGCCTCCCGGTAGCGCTAAGTTTATTATTCTTTAGCCAGACTTGTACCTCAAATGCTCATTCTGAATCATAAGTCAGAGTACTTAAAACGAAGCTCTCCAACTGTTTGTCTGGTCCATTGATGTCATTTGGCTTGATGTATGGTTTCAATCGATGGCCATTCACCACCTGCCTCAAATGGTCATCAAAGTCTTCAATCTCCACATCTCAATAGTTCCCCACACGCGTGACCAAATATGGTCTAGTCTACTCGCTCCTCAACTTTTCTGGAAATAACTTCAATCTGGAATTGTATAGCCAAACTCTATTACCTACCTCGATGTTTTTTCAACCGGATATTAGCATCATGCACCTTTTTGACTTTGTCTTTATATGCCGTTGTACTCTCATATGCTTCATTCCTCAGCTCTTCTAGCTCGCCCAATGTAACACCCCAACCGATGGCGGAAACATCGAGGTGCCACGTAGTGACGATTGTTCGAAAGCTCATGGTACTAAAGTGTAAATAAGATTTATTATAAATTGTATTACATCAAATTAGGTTACATATGTTACAACAAAGTCTAACGTTCACTTCATCTAAATCCCAAGTTCTAATAGAGGCAACAAGCATAAACCTGAAACATGTACGAAAACAATTTTGTCAACATAAAGCATGTTGGTGAGCATACTCAGTTTGCATATGCATAATATAAGTTTGAAGAATCATCATCATACTCAGTTAATCCTACCTATAGCAAAGCTAAGGTAGGGTCTGAGGAGGGTAAGATGTAGACAGCCTTACCTCTACCCATGTGTCATGTCATGTCTCATTCAAGGCAATTATGGAAAACACGTAAGTACACAACGCAGGTTGAAATCAAACCTCTTATGTGACAAAGTTAAATACATTAACAATGACCTAGGACTTCCCACCATCATAGGTACTTTCCACTAGGCAAGTTGTCAATTCAAATAGCGCTCCATTGTTAAAGTCGGCTAGCTAAGTTAATGATTTTGTAATGATTGCAAGTATACTACGTTTACGTTTAAGCACAAAGCACAAGAATTCAAAGCATAACACGTGTATGAATTGTATGTAAAACGTTTATGGATATGTGTAAGTGTAAGTTTCATAGGTGTACATGTTTCATCCCAAAAGTGCAAGAAAACAAAAAAGGGGATAAGTATACTCACAGTTTTGCTAAGCGATGAATCCAACAAAGCTCATCACAAAATAAAATTGGGAATTCCGAAGAACTCAACCTATACGTATAAGAATACTAATAAGAGGTATGTCTTAAGAGTCTAAGGTATCTAGGATTCTAAGGCATTAGGGTTTGCTAGACAATATGGGGAAGATTAAGTTTTACGATTATTCGAAAATAGTAATTTCGTACACAAGAAAAATATAACATGATTTAAGTTTAAAGCATGACTATGAAAACCAATTAATTAAGATGATCGGAAACCAAATCACTCGATTATAATTGTTATTATTTAATTTAATATAATTATACAACAATTTGCTAGCGAAACCATCGATAACATAACGATTTCACCATAACTCGATAAAAACCATATTTTTCACGATACGTATTGCATAAATTCCTGGTCAAGTTCAAGACACGCCATAGTCTCAGGAGCTAAAACCATCTCAAGATCAACACTTCCATTGCCATCACGCCCCGGAAGAGCCAAAATCTTCCCATCAACGTTCGCCTTGCTACTACGAACCGCGATCGGCCGGCCCCACCCGAAATCATTATTATACATCGGAAACCTAGGAGAACTTCCCATAATAATCATCGCACCATCACAACTCCCCAAAGGAAACAACTTTGGCTGACTTTCCCAATCCTTCACTCCACGGCGCACAGTAGCGTTATCATGCGCCACCACATTCTGGTGAAGCTGATTCGCCGCCCACGACAAATCATGTGATAACAACTCTCCAACCGAAGCAACGGTCAGGATACTCTGGATCAAATTCCCGAAATAAAGTGGGTCCACCTTTGGCTCTAACCTGTGCCTACAGTTCACTGCCATCAGAAACGTCGTCATTTTAGTTGACTCAAACTTACGCGCGCGCATCACCGCCCGCCATAAATGCGCGCATAGCGACTGGAAAGTCGAAATTTCACTTTTTGGCTTTAACTCCCGATTGACTTTACCATTACCATTACCATTACCATTACAGCAGATATCCGAAATATCCGAAATTTTTATATCCGAATTCCAGAGCGAATTATTCGCTCTGAATTTCAATTTCAAAATCGCGTCTCTGCTAAACCGAAAAATTCGTTCTCTTAACAGCCTATCGCCCGAAAGCGTCGCCGCAGGCCAACCGACAGGCAGCGGCAAGACCACCGGCGAAATAAAAACATTATCCCGACTAAAATCCGGCATATTAGTCACCTTTTCAACACCTTTTGTGATCTCAGCAAAAGTATTAAAAAAGTTCCAGAAAGACGTCCCATCAACGACAGCATGATTAACACTACACCCAATAAACACCCCACCACCAACCTCCGTCACCTGCACGGCGGCGATGGGTTGGTGGTGGCCGTCGTAACTCACCGTGTTATCAAAAGCAAAGAATGTTTTGAAACACGGGTGGACGTCAAAGTTCGGAATAATAATATGATCAACATGGAACTGGATGGCGGACGCGTGAACAAATTCCACTCCATAATCATTGCATAATATGTGGACATGGCCGTCCGGGTCGGTCGAGAGGCGGCCAGCGAGGGCAGGGAAGTGAGAGAGTGTTTTAGAGAGAGAAAGTTTCAACAATGGAATAAGATTGTTGATAGGGAGAGGTGGTTGAGAGAGAAGGACACCCTTTTGGATGTATTGGCAAGAGAGCATAAGGAGATCAGACACACAGAGTTTTAAGGATTTGATTGTTGAGGTTTTGTCTGGGGAGACAGTGCATTTGGAGATTATGGTAACTGAGTCACTTGTGTTTGATGGTGGTGATGAAGAAGAAGAAGAAAGCATGGTTTGAGAGTAAAGAGAGATAGTGAGAGAGTCGAACAAATGTAATTGTAGGGTTGAATGTGTTTGGAAAAATGTTGGATTTGATTTAATATTTAGACTAGGGGAGTGGGGGCTTGGAGTATAATAGAGAGATTGTATATCGGATTGAGTTTAATAGGACGAATCATGTTTGACCCAATCCCAAATACTAAGCCAATGATCTCCAGCTCAGTTGGTTTAAGGTGGGAAGGTTTATCTTCTTAGAGGGTTTCTGTCCGGGTTTGGTCTCAGGTTCGAATCTCACGCTCTACCGAAAAAATAACCGCTTGGGTTTGAAAGGAGAAACTCGTGTGGTGCTATGGGATTCGATCCTGGGTAGTGGTCGCTTTGCAACACAGGATTTACCGCTGAAACATTACTCTAAAAAAAAGCCCAAATACTAAGCCTGATTCGGAAATATTTCATCGATTAACATTTTAAATTTTAACTGTTTGAGCTGAAGTATGAATAAACTTGTTTGATCAGGAAGATAAGACCAATAAGATGTATTTTTGTATTCAAAGTTGACTTGTATTTTGTTCATATTTAGGCTTGTTCATAATCTTATTCCCTTCTTGTGTGTTTGATTTGCAATTTCGGTTTAGCTTAATTGAGATGTGAATATGCACCCGAGTTTTTAGGTTTAGAACATGTTGTAATAAATTATATGATTTGGGACTTATTCAGAAACTTTCTATGTTCAACGGTACAAGGGTGTCCGTTGTGGACGCGCGAGCAGCACGGCGTAAACGAGGTATCAGCGCCGATGCTCACCCCCAGCCACAACAGCCCCACGCAAACCCCAGTAATCGCCTGTGCGAGCCAGCACAAGTGATGGTGGTCGCGTGGGTTAACGGGAGAAAGTGACATTTGGTCACGCCGGTACTCACCTCCAGCCACAACGGGATCAAATGACCGGGTTACTTGAGGGTCACGCCGGTGGCTCGCGTCCAAAACGGACGGCCTAAGGGTATGTATTTATAGCTTTAAGGAATTATAGCAGTATAGAAAATTTGAAATTGAACTAATTGAAGAAAATTAGAGTGCACCAATTGTAACAAGCAGGAACCCGTGTGTTGCGGCGGGGCTGCACCCGTAAACTTTTATTACATGTATAATAATTTTAAACTAAAAGTCATCATGTATTCTTATGTGCCAATTATTTTGGTGAAAGTCCTTTAATATTGAAAGCATGAATAAAAAATAAAAATTGATGCGGGAGAATATTGAAAACTTGAATCAGAAGACAAGATTTTAGTATCTGGGAAAAAAGTAGCTAAATACCCTAAATGAAGCCATAAAAAAGTAAGAATTGAGTGTGGGATGGGTTTGCCATCCCGTAGTAATAAATGGTTGATTTTGTGGTATATTCCCGAATATGCTCCAAACGTATGTATGCCATTTCTCATGTTGGCGATTGTTTCGTCTAATGAGACACCCATAGGTGTAAAGGAGAAGTTTGTGTTGTATGCGCGGATTAAAGAAACCATGACATTTGATCAAAGAATCAATGAGGTTGCTCTTGATTAACACAATAGCCATGATGTTGCTCTTGATTAACATAACATTTGTTTGATTGTAATTTTTAACCGTGAACTTTTATTACATATACAATAACTTTTAAACTAAAAGTCGTCATGTATACTTGTTTGACAATTATTTTGGTTTTGCTAATGATCGAGTCAGTCACGAATGGGACGATGCCTATCTCTTTTATTTGAGTTTGAATATGTTAGTCAAAGTTTTATGTATTATTTTTAGTATAAGTTAATAAGTTATTTAATAGTTGTACTTTTAAACTAAAAGTCATGTATTCTTGTTTGACAATTATTTTGGTTTTCCTAATGACCTAGTCAGTCACGAATGGGAGGATGCCTATTTCTTTTATTTGACTTTGAATATGTTAGTCAAATTTTTATTTATTATTTTTAGTATAAGTTAATAAGTTTTTTGCAAGCTTTTATAAAATACTATTGTATTATAAATATAAATGCTAGATGTAATAACACTACATTATTGTTTGTCATTTATTACACTACATTATTAAATGCTAAAATGTAGAGGGACAATATTGTAAATGAGAAATTATTTGTGCGTTAACACTTGTACCAAATGCAAAAACAATGTTTTTATGTGTCTTAAAATTAAATAAAAATTACTATCTTGCTCATTCCGAACCTATTATATAGCAGTATAGAAGTATAGATTAAGAACCAAGCACTTACAAGGAGGTTACACACTATGTATTATATTTCCTGTTAATTTGTACAAGTATTAATGTTGTTTTCACATATTCCAACTTATGATGCTGATATGTGCTTATTATTATATCCCCACCATTATCCCATGTTTCCATGTCTTTTCCACGTTTTTTAGTATTATTGTTCTCTCCTTTGTTATTTTAAGTTAGTGGGTAGATTTTCAATACGTGTCCATGTTTATCTTTATTATATGCATTTTG
Organism: Ambrosia trifida; assembly: GCA_028751855.1. NCBI lineage: Eukaryota > Viridiplantae > Streptophyta > Magnoliopsida > Asterales > Asteraceae > Ambrosia > Ambrosia trifida. The sequence continues at coordinate 37,307,826 of CM054133.1, read as the reverse complement.
TAACCCTATAAAAGGCAATCATGTTTAGGTTTGAAGGTATGAATGAAATGAAATCTTGTCCTCTTGCTATTTTCTTTAAGTTTAACCCACTCTACGGACTACGGGTAATCTATCTAATTGGTTCCTGAAGGGATAAGGAGCCTAATCTTCGTGCGGACGGCATCCCTATCCTATTTTTCAATAATCCAAGCGCTAAGCACACCAGCGCGGATAAGATTCTAAACTATGGCGCAGGAGCATAGTCCGCGGAGGCAAGCATCTTCAGCCTGCCGCCTCAACCTGCGGACCGAGTTCGGCACAAGAAATCACTTCAGGTGTGAGGTGACTTCACTTACATCAGCACCACAGGGGAATCTATGCGCGTACCACCACGCGCGGAATATTTGCCCAACCTCAGCTTTTAGTACGAGGTACGGAAGATCAAGAATGAAGAAGATTCACTCAGATCTGGGAAGACTGTGCACCAACCAAATGGCGACACGTATCAGGAGTGGCACAACAACCACTGACGTGAACAGCGACATGACTGCTCCCATGCTTCCATCATGCTGGTGCCTACAATACTGTACAGACATGCTTACCTGCTGCCAGACGTCACATCAGACACCAGCAGGTAAGTCAACCATGCTGTGTCAGAACAGCATGTCGCTGGTGCCCAACCAGATGGCGCCACGTGTCACTTTTGCAGACCAGCTTCAACTGCCCGTTACGTCAGCATGGATGGCCACCCGTTTCCTTCCAATTTCATAGGCTGATGACTTTAGGCCCAGATCGAAGCCCAGATTGGATGTTACCTTTGTGGGCCACCCTTCTTAGCCCACAATCTCTCCTATAAATATAAGACTTCTTCTCTTTTGCAAGGGATCCAAAAATCATCACTTGTAAACAAGAGCTAGAATAGCAATAATCATTGTAACACTTTGTAATCTCCAAAGTAATAAACATTCGGATCTTTACAGTGGACGTAGGTCATTAACGACCGAACCACTTACATCCTTGTGTTCTCACTTTCATCACACACACACTCGTCTTTACTTTACGGTTTCGATTCTACCTCCGGTGTGGGTAAAGGGTTGTTCCTTAGTAAACAAGGGTATTAACCACACAGTGATTAGTGTTAATCACCGTTATACTTGTTGTTTCTTCATTGGCGCTATTTGTACCGGCTATAACATACTTCCTTTTCATCCTTTAACCCATCCACATGGCTGAACCCAACCTGAACACTGCTACTGCCAACCCAACCGAGGACCTCAACGTCCAACTCGGTGGGAACTCGGGCACTCCGGCCACTATCACCAAACAGACCACAACGCATATTCAGAGGCCAGTCTTCGAAGTACGTGACGTGGAAAGTGAGGATGACAGTGGAAACACTTCTGAGGAGGATCCCAACGAGTGGCTCCTCCGCCAAAAGCACCGCTAAGTATCAGCGGATGTTGTAAAAACATGCAAAGAAAAAGGCAAGGCCCTAACTTATGACTCCCCGCCCAAAAGGAGTCATAAAGACAAGGAAGTCAGCAACCGATGTGATGGTCGTACCGGGAGGCATGGCAGAAGCGCCGATGCCCGAGGCTACGCCAAGTCACGAGGTGAGCCAGATGGCTACGAGTCGTCCAACAGCGACTCAGACTACAGTGAACGGGCCCACTCGCATCGTTCACACTCCACGAGCCACAAGAACGTGGATGACGACTTGGTCAAGCCATACAGATCAACAGCATCGGCAAGTACGATGGCCTATGTGACCCAGATGACCACATTCATGACTTTGAGTGTGCGGGGAGTTCGGTCAACTAGCCGGTCCAGGTTTGGTGCCATCTCTTTGCCCAAACAATGGCCGGTGCCACCAGAGTCTGGTTCGATAATCTCTCCGCGGGGAGCATTACGGACTTTGACGATCTTACCAACAAGTGTGGTAATCATTTTTCGCATCTGCGGAAACACAAGAAGGACAAGGCGCACATACTGTTGTGCCATCGCCACGACAATGAGTCCATCGAGGACTTCATTATTCGTTTCAATAGAGAGGCCCTCCAGATAGGGTTCAGTGAGGAGCTTACATGCGCCGCCTTCATCCAGAACGTGCGCAGTGGGGAGCTCGTGATGTGCCTCACAGGCAAAGACGGCGTCCCAGAGTCTTAAGACGAGCTCATCCGCGCCGCCGAAATATACGCATCATCTGAGAAGTCTTTCCACCAGATGCGCCACTCTCAACAGCACCATAATAATAATAATAAAAACAAAGCCAAGTCCGTTTGGACATGCATTTCGGCGCCACAGAGGAGGGAAAGTATTCCTACTCCAACGACGCCCGCCAACTCATCAATAATAAACAGACGCGGGACCAGCGTGGTCACTCAAAAAAGAATTACAACTGGACCCCGCTAATAAAAACTCCGTCTCAAGTCCTAAAGACGGAGCAAGTAACAATCAAGGAGCCCAAGCCCCTTGGAAAACGGAAAAACGTGGATACAAGCAAGTTCTACGAGTACCACAATGATTTTGGCCATATCACAGACAATTGCTATAGTTTGAAGATGGAAATAGAGTTCGCGCTGAAATCCAGTCAGCTCGGGCACCCAGTCAAGAATGTACAACGTGTAGCGCGCGGGCAAAATGGCGATGATAACCAGGTGGAGGGGTCACACAAAAAAATTCGTTACCTCAACACCCATACGGTTACCTTCGTCCCGCGCCACAAATGCAACATGACCAAGCATGGGAAGAAAGCTCACCACGGGAAACGATCCCGGGTGTAGCACACTGAAGACCCCTGGAAGGTAGCTGATGTCCTCCCTCCAAAAGTTCGTGGCGGGGTGTCTGCCACCACCCCATTAGTTATTTCAGCCGTCTTTGGACATTACCGCACGCGGTACATGTTCTTGGACGGCGGGAGCAGCACTGATATCATATATGATCAGTGTTTTAAGCAATTAGATGATGAAGACAGGGCCCAGCTCGTACCTGTCAACGAGCCAATTTCAGGCTTCATCCACGAAACCATCATGCCCCGCGGCATGAGCTCTATGCCCGTCACGATGTCAGATGGCAAACATGAACGCACAGAAATATGTGACTTCATGGTCTTGCCAATCACTTCTCATCACGACATCTTACTGGGCCACGAGGGCATCGCGTGCTTCAATGCTAACGCCTCCACAGCGCATGGGAAGGTTAGTTTCCCAACCAAAAAAGGCGTCGCATTTATTCAGGGAAACAAAGACTGCCATTCGGTGGAAAGCGCCAAACCCCTTAAGATGGTCAAGACTGATGTCCGCACAAAGCCGAAAAAATTTGTCCTCAACCCTAAATTTACGGAGCAAACGGTGGTCATTGGCCATGTAATCTCCGACACCATCCGCAACCACTTAAAGCAACTACTAATCAAGAACATGGATGTCTTCGCTTGGAAACCGTCGAACATGGTTGGTGTTCCACGCGACATTGCGGAACATAAGCTCAACGTGTACCAATTGGTAGAGCCGATCGTCCAGAAGAAGCGGAGCATGGGTCCGGAGAAAACGAAGGCCATGAACGAGCAAGTCACCGAGCTGCTCAATGCGGGCATCCTGCGCCCAATCAGGTATCAAACTTGGGTCGCCAACCCCGTCATGGTCGCCAAGGCCAACGGAGGTTGGGGCATGTGTGTAGACTACAAGGACTTAAACAAGGCATTTCCCAAAGATTGCTATCCGCTGCCAGAAATCGACTTAAAGTTGGATTCTTTAGCCCTTTATCGCTTCAAATGTTTCCTGGACGCATATAAGGGGTACCACCAAATACAAATGGCAAAAAAGGACGAGGACAAAACGGCGTTCCACACAGAAATGGGCACGTTCTATTACACCAAAATGCCCTCCAGTCTGAAGAACGCGGGCACCACTTATCAACGCCTCATGGACACCGCCTTCGTTGAAGAAATCGGTGTACGATTGGAAGTATACGTCGATGACCTTGTAATCAAGAGTAAGGACGAGGGAGACATGCTGCGGGACATACAAAGGACTTTTAATCAACTGCGCGACGTGCGCATGAAGCTCAATCCCAGCAAATGCTCCTTCGATATTGAGGAAGGCAAATTCCTCGGGGTCATCGTCACGCGGGATGGTTTCCGTGCAAACCCCGAGAAAGTCCAAGCAATTGAGCGGATGCCTTCCCCCAACTCAATAAAGGAAGTTCAGACGTTGATGGGTCGTCTAGTGGCCCTCAACCGCTTCCTATCAAATTATGCTTCAAAGTCCTTTCCATTCGTGGATACTTTGAAAAACTGCCTGAAGAAGAGAACCTTCTGCTGGATAGCGGAAGCGGAAACAGCCTTCCAAGAGATGAAACAATGCCTAATGAACCTCCCAGCTCTGACAGCGCCTTTACCAAAGTAGCCGCTCACGCTCTACCTCTCCGTCACAAAACGGGCAGTAGGTGTGGTCCTCTTGGTGGAATGCAAGGGGGTTCAAACGCCAATCTACTACATTAGTCGCACCCTTCTGGACTCGGAAACAAGGTATACCATCATGGAAAAGCTGGTTCTCGCCCTTGTTCATGCATCTCGAAGGTTGCGCAGGTATTTCCAAGGCCATCCCATCAACTACCTCACGGACTATAGAATCAGCGATGTCCTGTGTACCAGAATTATCGGGCTGCCTTGCTAAAAGGGCCATCGAGTTGGGAGAACACACCATCTATTACAAATCCAGGCCCGCAATAAAGGGGACAAGTACTCGCTGACTTCACGACGGAAATACCTGCCAACAAATTTCAAGAATGCTTAGCCGAACAATCACCCACGCCGCCTCAAGACTCGTCGCAAAAATGGCCCCTCTACACAGACGGGGCCTCAAACGACGACGGGGCCTCTTATTGTTATTTTTTAAAGATATAGAAATTGTTTGCTAGCTTCTTAATGATTCCATTAAATGTTATCTCTGAATCAGTTAACATAAGTGTGTTTAGACCATGTGTAATGGTGGGTGAAATTTGATGGGTGAATGGGCATTTTTTGACACTTAGCAATGTCGGGTCACTTGGTGGGTGAAAGGGGTGTAGTGGAGTGGTGTGGTGTGGGGGTAAATATATAATGATATTAAATTTGAATTAAAAAATAAAAAAATAAAAATGAAGTGGCATTTCTTGATTGGCCCATCCAAACCTCACCATCCGCGAAATATTTCGCGTGGAAGCAATTCACGCCCCTTTAACAAGGAGGGGGCGGTGTTCCTGGGTGAAAGGGGCGCCAAAATGGGCATTAACGCCCTTTTCGCGAGACCATTACACCTAGTCTTAGTTCACTAAAAAGACATCTTTAAATGAAAATTATACCCTTTTATCCTTTCACATATGTTCATAAACCTCACTCACCACCTCCTCGACCCACCACCACCACCACCACATAAGCGTACTCTTACTGGCTTATTACTTACTATTGCAGAGATTGTTAGACAACCCTTACACTATATGATATACTTACAACATAATATGTTATAAGAGTGTGTGTAGTGGCAACGTTGTGAGGCGTTTTATGCCCCCATAGCGCCGGGAACACCGCCCCCCAGGCGCTATGGTGGCGTTTTGGTTTTGCACATAACGAGCGTTGTGTGTTTGATTTGGTGGAGTGACCGTTGGACAACGGTCATATTAGAATTTAAAAAAAAAATCATCCTCTATATATATATATATATCCATATACTACACACACATTTACACACATACAATACACACATACAAAACTATAACCCTCAAACAAATTCAACACACAAACAAATCATCAAAAAGTCGTCCCCTCCTCACTCCGATGATTCGTTTATCGATCTATATAATCGTTTTTTTAAAGATGACGGCGTGGAAGAGGAGGCGGCCGCTACGAGTGCGGTTCAACTAGCGTGTAGCGCGGTTGAAGTTGTAGGTACTTCCGTCCCACGGCCGATATTGTCTAGGCAATATATAGAGCGAGACCGTGTAGCCGCCAATGAGCGTTTGATGAATGACTATTTCAATGCCAATCCGGTTTACGGCCCTGATTTGTTTAGATGAAGATTTCGGATGCGTAAAAACTTATTTTTGCGCATCACCGGAGATTTAGAATCCGCCTATGACTACTTTAAGCAAAAACCCGACGCTAGAGGGTGTTTAGGATTCACCGCAATTCAAAAGGTGACTTCCGCAATACGTGTACTCGCCTACGGGAACCCATATGATATCAATGATGAGTATTTGAAGATGGCGGAGAAAACCACACGCGATACTTTGGAGTATTTCTGCTACGGTATTTACAAATTTACATTTGATTTTTTTATATATACATATAGTAGGTACATATTTTTATATATACATTTGATTTTTTTTAGGTATATGCCAATTATATGGAAAAAGATACCTGAGAAACACGACATGGAGCGACCTTCAACAACTATATGAAGCGCATATTCAAACACATGGATTACCCGGTATGATTGGTAGTATAGATTGTCGTCAATGGCGATGGTATGCTTGTCCAACCGCATGGCGAGGTCAACATACTCGCGGTGACCAAAAGGGGCCAACGTTGGTTTTACAAGCAGTTGCCTCACAAGACATGTGGGTTTGGTCGGCCTTCTTTGGTCTAGCCGGGTGTATGAACGACATAAATACTTTTCAGTTTTCGCCATTGCTAGAGTCTTACATTGGCAGAACAATACCGAAATGTGGGTTTTATGCAAATAATAATTACTACGAGCATGGATACTACTTGGCGGATGGTATATATCCGGAGTATTCAATGCTCGTCAAAACATTTAGTCAGACACAAGATGAAAAAAGGCAATATTTTAAAAGAGTTCATGAGTCTGCAAGAAAGGACGTTGAGAGGTGTTTTGGCTGTCTTCAAGCACGATGACATTTTGTAAGAAATCCTTGTCGTATGTGGGAAAAAGAAAGGATTAGAATGGTGATGTATGCTTGTATCATAATGCATAATATGATACTTGAAGACGAAGGAAAGGCAATATGCCCAAACTATGTAGCAGAAGAAGATGTTCCAGGGACGCAAGCGACACAGCACGAGAGATTCCAAAACAGTGCCATGTTGCGTTCCAAGGATATACATAACGCGTTGAAGGCGGATTTGGTGGAGGAAGCATGGTCGATTCGCCCGATTCATCAGAGCCAGGAAGAAGAAGAAGAAGAAGAAGATGATGAATTTTATGAAGAAGAAGGAGAAGAAGAAGAAGCAGAAGAAGAAGAAGAAGGAGAAAACGAAGAAGGAGACGACGACGACTAGTTTTTTTAAGTATTTGTAACTTTTTTTTAAGTATCTGTTGTTTTTTAGTATTTGTAAATTTTTTTTAGTATTTGTAAGTTTTATATATTTAATGAAAAATAATTTAAACTATTTAATATTCTTATTCAAATAAAAAACAATAAAAAGCAATGATTACCCAATCATTTATAACCCCCACATAACCCCCCCTTCCCACTACACCTCTTTTTCCATAACCCCCTTTCTATTACTTTTTAATATTTTAATACCATAACCCCCACATAACCCCCCACCACTACACACACCCTAAACAGGCATCATAACCAATATAGTAGTCGACCTGTCTTTTGAGCTATAATAAAACTAGACATGTTGACATGTCTAAAACTAACCCACAAGAAAACTTTTTATATACCATTTACATCTTTATTAACATTTTTCTATAACACATCATTACATTTACAACTTGTTTAACATGTTTATAACTCATTTTCAACCTATTAACCCATTTAACTTGTTTAGGTAAACAAGTTTTTTTAAAGGCCAAACTATATAAAACAAATCGAACCCAACTAAAAAACGTCTAGCCAGGACCAAAAGCAATTACATGATGAGGAGTGGATTTTTAAGCCAATTGATTCAACCAAAGTTCATCTTACGATTCTAACTAGAAAAAAATAAACGTTTACAACATAATCAAATAACCTATGACTTGGCGCTATTTTGCCAAAATTTGTTTCATTTCGAACTCTCCAAAGAATCCACAAAGCCGTAAGAAAAAGACCTTCAATAACCTCCTTCTTCCCCTTATTGAACCTGCTCAAGACCAGCCATGAACACATCAACATTAGAGCTTTAGACACATGAAAACAAACCTCCACTCATCAAGAAATTTAATTGTATCATAGTTACGATTGTTATCTATAAAATGAGCAAATATATTGACCGTGTTCGAACTCATCAACTTAGCTACTAAAACAATACATGTCAATCTACCAACCGGTTTAACTCGTTTAGATAAGCAAATTCAAACGAGTCATGTTTTGAATGGCATAGTTTTAAATGTATCCGAATTAGAGTTTTAGGTGTTGTTTGTTTTTTAAGGAGTAAAAAGTCTGCAGTCTGCGAACCACATCTGCAGACATCTGCAGGTGAAGAGGTGGACCAAAGGTCTGCAGCCTGAAAGAAGAAGACTGTTTGTTTGTTAACATCTGCAGCGTAACCCAAAACCATAACCCACCACAACCCTCCCCCCCCCCCCCATCCATCTCTCTCTACATCCCCTGCATCACTGTAACATTTGTTGGGGTGTTACAATCACCTACATCATAAGTCTACATCTTACTCTTCTGTCTATTACTCTTCTTATAATATATCAAGAATCAAATATGTGATTTGTTTTTCCTTTTTCTTAGGAACAAGCACAACATACAACTATTACACACACTTATGTGTGTGTGAGAAAGAGAGAAAGAGATATCTATAGAGAGATGGTGGTGAGTGGTTGGTGCTACTTTAGAAGGGTAAGGTGGGTTTTATGGTGTGGTGGTGGTGGCGATGACAAGAGGTGATGGCAGTGGTTGGTAGAGTTGATGGCAGTAGAGGGGGAGGGCGAGGAGGCGGCTGTCACACCCCGCCAAGGCGGAAACACGAGATGTAACTCGAAAGGTTTTCAAGCACAAGATTCAAGCAAACAACTAAATAAGACATAAGCTTTGATTTCGGCTTGTCAAAAGTTACAATGCGAGAAATTCGTTATTTTTGGAAATTAAAGGATTTTATATCCAAATTTCGTAAGACTTGATGGTTCAAATAAAAATCCCTGCAAAAGTAGTGTCATGTAACGCATGCTTGAATCCCAAGTTCCATTTATGTAAATCTATTACCTTAAAAACATGCATAAAAGATTTTGTCAACATAAAGTTGGTGAGTTCACAGGTTTTGTGACTCAATTGTAAATTGTTCAAGTATGTTTGTTTGGGAAAATCCCGTGAGTTGTCTATGAAAACTTGTAACTTGTTTATGGAAACCATGATTTGTCCTGTGGAAATCCTTGTAGGGTATTCCTTGGACCGTGTCTCTAGTACTTGAAAATCATACACTCAGAATCCTAGTAAGGTATCTGTCACACCCTCAAAATCCATTTGCGGAGTTTTACCGCGAGGCGCATGACAAACCAGGATCCAAACCAACGATCACAATAAACAAGTCTAAATGAATATAATGCAATTTCAAAACATAGTTTAAAATCCCCGTTTACAGCGGAAGCTTATTCAAAACAGTATCTCAAAAGTAAACCAATTGTTCAACATATGAAAACCATGCGACTCTAACTAGACGTCGTGCAGACGCGTGCGCCCTAGTCCAGTAGTGCTACCTTAGCGACCTGAGAAAACATGTAAAAGTTTACGTCAGCACAAAAATGCTGGTGAGTTTACAGGTTTTGTAATCCAAGTACCAAGTCAACCTGTCCATACTATAACAAATCGAAAACCAGTGTACGCTAGCTAGGCGTATGTTTTGTTACTACCACGATTGGAAAACCATTACTAACTCGCAAACCAAATGTGTGCCCGATGTAGTAACCCTGTTGTTCCTGTTGTTCCTGTTTGAGACAATATACACCCGCCGACCCTCCAAGTCGACGAGCGGGGTTGGTCACTCCCAATAGCGCTATTCACATTTCCCCGTTGTGCAAACCCGCACATTCATGGTTCCCCCCGGGACTTCCAAAGATCGTGTAGTACACAATAGAAACCCATAGTATGACAGTAGTTACCAAATAATCGTTTTAACACATGTTTTCTCCCCCGAAAATGTGAAACCAGTTTAAAAGAGGGGCCGTAAACTCACCTTAAGTTGCGTTACTTCGTAATACGAATAACTCAGCAGCTATGCTAGTCCCGTAAGGCGGCGACCTAACATATGACAGTTACAAGCACTTAGACTAATAACCCGCAGGTTAATTAGTCCCTAGATGTCCAGACCATAACCAAGTTCGTTTGAAAACGCCGTGACTGTTTAACTGACCCAAAGTACAAGACTCGACATCCCATTGGTGACCCGAGACTTCCCGTGTTATGTTTACGCTCTCAAACATGCAATCATGCAATCACACTTAACATACGTTAACGCACAACAAGTTATAGCACATAGCTCACGTATCACCGAATTACATCCAAACATATGTTACCAAGTTATTAGATATGTTACGGGATTCCTGGCATGTTCCTACATGTCAAATCGGGTCTCGGAATGCTAATTTACACTTACAGCAGCAGTACACGCGATTAGGAAAAGTCAACTAGCATTTAGGTTGGTCAACTGGCATTTAGGAAGGCTAATCGCGTGTAACTACTAGCAATTAGGCCCTAATCTCATGAAACATAGGCGATTGGCCTCCTAATCGCCTCTAATATAGGCGATTAGGATTGCTAATCGCCTGTAACCTTGCTGTTCCGGTTTTTCGCGCGTTTAACGCTCCAGATCAGATCCAGAACGTGTGTAACCACCCAATATCATCCCAACAACTATTCTAAACATGTTTAAACCAAAATCCTTCGTTTAACCTCGTATTATCAGTCCTGCATGCAACCATGTAATCCAAACGCCATACACATAGCATGAAACACCACATTAACATGCATAACTATAACCCTAATAATCAATTCTCAGATTTTATCATCATAATATCATTAGTATTCTGAATTAACCTAATAACATGTAAATCCTTCATCTTGAATCATAAAAACCCTAGCTTTCTAATCATAAACACACATAACACATGTATACTAGTTAAAATCCGATTAACAACACTTATTAACGATTTTCAGAAAGCTTTTCCGTTTTAGAACAGGTCTGGACTATTAGGGATTGAATAAAAACGTTTATAAGATTGCATGGATGGAAACCAAACCTTAGATTTGTAAAAGAATGATGGATTAAGCTTGAAACCTTGTGTTTTGATCAAAAATCGCGTTCCAGAGGTTGTGTGTGTGTTGGGGCGGGTTATGGGACGACTAGGGTTTGTATAATGAAGTTTAGGAGGTCAAGTATGGTATTTATAGTCGTTTTTAGTCGTCCAGCCCGTAACTAGCGATTATGCAGCCTTTACACGCGATTAGGAAGCCTAATCGCATGTAAGTTCATGCAATTGGGGCCTAATCGCATGAACAGTCATGCATTTAGGCCCTACTCGCCTGTATGACTGCCCACTCGCCCCTACTATAGGCGATTGGGCTATCCTAATCGCCTATAGGGGCCTGTTCCGTGTGTTTTGCGCGTTAAACCCCGTTTTAACATATGTTAACACATATTCACATACCGACAAGTCACATAATGATTGTAAACACATAACACTTGTAAATACACATATTCACACTCGTTCACCAATTCCCGGGACTCGAGACTTGTATGTTCCGTATGCCCTGACGATCCTACAAATCGTCACCGTTTGTACACTTGGTTAAGGACTGACATCTAATGAACCTCTAGACCAACATCCAATGATCTTCTAGACTAAACCGATAGTTCCCGAACCATAACCCGACTTAACTAACCCAGTTAAGTACAATATACGCGTGACTCGCTAAGGTAGACTTTCATCTAGACAACGTTGTTAACCAGAATTTGCCGGGTGTCACATCATCCCCACGTTAAAAGAATTTTCGTCCCGAAAATTGCACAAGTACCAAAAGGAATAACGAAGGAAACAACAAAAGATAAGAACTAAAAATAGAAACCAAAAAGAGATTTTACCCGAGTTGTCACAGTATCATTTAGGATTATTTGGAAAACTCGTAAACCATTCCTTTGGAATATTATTGTAAAACTTGTAAAAATATTCCCTTGGAACTTAGCATGAAAATTGTTTGAGAAGTACTGTATTACTTCTTAATCTTCGAGAAAATGTACACAAGCCTATGAATTCGTGAATGATCAGGTTTCTAGTTACCTGTAGACCAGAGTGAATCAGTGCCTAGCTAGGGCAATGATGCATGTGTCAACACGAGCCTATAACAAAACCTAAACGCATCATGCCTCGCCCATTGTACACTAAAGACAATGTATGAATGTTCAGGAATAACAAGCACTCTCTTGATACATGCAATCAGGTTAGCGTGACTAACCAAGAGTAGGGGTGTTAACCCAATAGTACTATTCAAGTGTTCCCCGGCTAAGTCCATAGCTAATGGTTATAGTAATGAAATGACACGAGGACTTCCTTGCGCAAATTGTACTGTACCAGGACTCCCAGTCCTATGTTTGTCTCTGATGTAGCTGTCGTGGGCTAATCAAAAACAAGTATTTATAACTTAAATACCTATACTAGTACGGGTAAGTAAGGTCGTCTCCACAGGGAACGCGTGGTCAGTATAAGTTTGAAAATTAAATTAATAAAATATTAATCTTGAGTTGGAATTTTTGGTTGATTAAAAATGAGTAAACAAATAAAAATTAAAGAGTTATCAAATTAAGGAAAAGTAACTTTCACCCGGGATCCAGGTATAGACTTTAACATAAACTTAGTTTAATTATTAGAACACCACATAGACATGGCCTTGGGATTTATGAGTTGAATTAACAACTAAGGACAGTTTTTAATAATAACCGTACAACCTAATTGTCCGCTCAAAAATATCAATTACCCACCAATTACCACCCCGCTAACAATGCAAGAAATTGCCAATACGTTTGGTAAAAGATAAATAATTCAAATATAAATAAACGTTTCAACAACTCAAACACAAGTGGTCAAGATATACCAATTCAAACATAAATAAACTTAGTCTAATGTAAAAGAAAACTAAAACCGTTCACCCGGGGAAAGTCACAAAGGATTTAGCCTTGCATCTTGGTCGCGTGCATGCCTCCTCTTCTTATTATCTCTTCGTGCGATAATATATATCCTCAAAAAAAACTTCCGTGCGAGCTTCCTTTCGTGATGGCAGCGTCCCTCATATATAATGTTGTTCTTTTCGTAATTGCCGTCAAAATAATAATTGTCGTTCTTGTCGTGTCCTCCAAGTTATAATCCACCTCCAAACCCTTCAAAAATAATTTGTGACTTGGGCCATTGGGCCGGTCACGTTTCCATCTTTCATTCTTTCTTTTTTATTACATTATTATTATTATTATTATTATTATTATTATTATTATTATTATTATTATTATTATTATTATTAGTATTATTAGTAGTAGTAGTATACTCTAATCTCGCTCCGGGTGTTCTTGGCTTGGCCAAAATTTCTCGTCTACGCCCCAACGTCCATGAACACCTATAAAACACATGTACGATATTAAATAACTAAGACCGACTAAAAGAACACAATAAAATATTAAAATATATACAAAACTAACATATTAACTAGGTGTTTTCCACAACACATCACACCCCCACACTTATCTTTTTTCGTCTCGAAAAAATCATATATATATACTCTGCTCAAGACATTATCACAGACTAGCACCACAGTCGCATCATCATAACTTAGCTAAGGTCCAAAGTCATACCCCATTTACAGATCAGCATTAGATGTGTTAATTCAGCAAGTCAAATTGATTTCCATTTATAAACAGAATTAACCCGACTAAGCCTAACATGCTTCCGGTTTTTATTTTCATGCAACACACCCCTCACAATGTTCACTCCACTCGGTTTAATATCTGGACTAGCATGTAATGCGCTAGTATTAGTCACTCAAAAACCAAGTATGTAACTCTGTTATCATAGGCTTGTATAACAATCACACTTCAACTATAGACAACGCACATATCTAAAGGACTTACGGGTTTTGGGCTTAGGGTAAAGGTAGGATAGATTTGGCTAGAAAGTGGCTCAAAAGAAAAGGTTCTACATGACTGACAATCCTTATTCTCACAATACACACAAATAAACACAACTTTGGTCATATTCTGACCATAATAATACTTCTAATTTCGTGTTTTTTTCTCTCTCTCTTCTTTTTTTTTTTTTGTTTCATTCTTTTTTTTTTCTTTCACAACTTAAACATAACTCAATCACTTGAACAAAACATAAACACAATGGATGTCATCAATTTTTTATTTTATTTTTTTTTTCAACGGCTAACGGGTCAATTTGGGTAACTTTATAGGTTTAACAATCGAAAGGGTGTAGGCTCAACATGGCTACTAAGGGCAATATTTGGTTAAACGGGTGAACACAAGACAATAAGTGGGTATCAAAAGAATAAGGGAAATCCTAGATTGCCTTTATCATGTACGTGCATATCTAGTCTACAACCTCAGCATGTATCAAATCACACAAGATCTGCAACAGAGAAACATCTGGCCTACTCTCAACAAATGAAAATGTATATGAATCAACCTATCATCTAGTAGGCTCAAGATCTCACAGAAGTGGGTAAATGGGTTGCCGATGTGTGCATGCATTTATTACCAATAGCTTCTTAAACCTAGTCGGGCAATTCTAAACTTTTTTCCTTAAAAATACCTGCTGAAAACGGTTCATATTACTTTTCCACAAATTAGACCATGACTAAGGATCTACTGCCAAAACAATCAAGAAACAACTGGTAGGTACCTTTAGAGCCGCTTTATGTCTGATTAGAGTGCTTTTTAAGAACAATTTTCAAGACATTTTCATTTTTAATTTTTTTTTTTTTGACTTTTTTTTTTTTTTTGAATTTTTTCTGTTGATTTTTTTTTTAAGACTCAAAAATAAATAAAAATGAAATTTCCCCCACCCCCACACTTGAACGACACATTGTCCTCAATGTGAGCTAGGAATAAAATAAAGTAGAAATAAAAAAAATGTACAACACTAATAAAAGGAACAGACTCCCCTGGATATAGGCAGTGCGCGTATGGGTCCCTGCAGTTCCTCCCAATCGAACCGTATAGCATTTCATTCGCGGCCGATAAACAACCTGAAACTAAGACTCAAAAGAAAAATAAAAACATAAAATTCTGGGATGCCTGATACATCGATGATGTACAGATCTATCCCGCCTGAATGGAGATTGAGTACAGGCGAGGTTATCTGATTGAAAAGTTAAACTCCAAGCATTCCCAGAAAAAACAAAAACAGACTCAAACTCTAAAAATAAAATAAAAAAAAACGTACCTGTAATACTCCACACAACTATACAAACTCTACAAGTAGACATACCCGACATATCTACTCATGGTGGTCTAGTGGGATGTTTGTGTCCCAATGCCTCAAGGTATGTGCTCCTCCAGCACTCAGGTAGGTCATCCACAGTCCTCCAGATTGGTCCAAACAATGCCAGCCTATGCTTCTCTTTATCAAATTCAGGTGTCTTCTTGGCTTTCTTTTTCCTTCTCTTTCTTGTGTCGTCTTCATCTGCTACCTCGATCCTGTTAATCATAAAACACTCCTCCTCGGATTGATTAGTAGTTAGATTGGAAAACACATTAAAACACAACTCCTTTTTCCCAAACCTCATAGTGACCAATCCACTAGCACAATTAATGATAGCATGAACAGTGGCTAGGAATGGTCTACCCAAAATGACTGTAGACTTTGTATTTTTCTCATTCGGCTCACTATCTAAAACCAAGAAGTCAACTGGGTACTGGCAACCTTCCACCTTCACTGTGACATTAGTCAACATTCCCCTAGGCTGTATAGGCTTTTGATCAGCCAACACCATGGTGGTGTGGACTTTCTTTAAAGGACCAAAGTCAAACTGGTCATATAAGTGGCCCGGGAGGATGCTGACACAAGCTCCAAGATCTAGGAGTGCCCGATCAATGCTAATATCCCCAATTTGGATTGAAATAAGGGGCGCTCCCGGATCTTGGAGTTTAGGTGGACCTTGTTTACCCAAACCTGATGTTAAATTTGGCTTCACTAAAGCCAATGGGAAGGGGACAACCTTAACTCCCCCACACTTATCCTTGGACTCAGTGGGGTTTTCATTAAAATACTTTTCACAAAACCTCTTTTTAAGATTTTTCATTTCAGTTTTAGTTTGTGAAATTTTACCCTGGTCACCACCATTTTCTGACCCATCACTAACATCAGTAGAGAGAAGACTTACAGCATTAATTTGTGCAGTTCTAGTAGTTTTAGAACCTGCTTGCTGATGTTGTGGGTTGAGGTTGGTGTCACTAGGAAGCTTACCTGGGTCTCTCCTGTTCTGAGCCATCTCTGATGCTAGCTGAGTCACTTGTGTTTCCAAGGTCTGGTATGCTTTAGCCTGCAACTCTTGTTCCTTCCTGATCTGCTTCAGCATCTCTAGAACTTCATTAGTTGACCCACTAGACTGATTACCCGCTCTGCCCTGATCAAAACCCTGCTGGTAATTTCTCTGATTTCCTCTATTATAACCCCCTTGGTTCTGATTATTGTACCCAAGCTGTCTGTTCTGGTATGACTGTCCCCCCTGACCATAGACCATGTTTACCTCTTCTTGAGCTGCTCTGTACATATCTGGACAATCCTGTGCAGAATGGCCCAGTTCACTGCACACCTTACATACCGGATAAGACTGAGCTGCATGTAACGTGTCCCTACCACCAATACCTTTTAAACTAGCCAACTGGCGCTCTAAAGCTTCTTTTTCTTTCTCTAACTGAGCTACCCTGGCACTTGTGACACTCGTACTGGATGGTTTGGTTATTGAATGCTTTTTCTTCCGGTCAGACTGAGCTTGTCTCTTGGAGTCTGCAGCTACTGTCTCTAGATAATCCCAATCCACATCAACATGATTTCTTAAAAAGGTACCCCCAGTGGTAGCCTTAATATCCCTGATATCATCACTAGACAACCCATCATGAAACGCAGTAATTAACTCCCATCTTTGAATACCGTGATGAGGACAATTTCTAAGCAACTGATTAAATCTCTTCCACGCTTCATAAAATAACTCACCAGGTAATTGTTGGAACTCTCTAATGGCTGCTCTAGCCTCACTAGTCCTCTGAGGAGTGTAATATTCTTCAAGAAATTGTTGTTGTAACTCCTCCCAGTCATAGATACTTGCATATGGTAAAGATGTAAACCAATTACGTGCAGCATCCTTCAATGAGAACTGAAACAACACCAACTTTACCTGATCTGGTGTAAACCCATGACCCCCAATCATTCCACAAACTGCCTCAAAATCCGCAATATGCGCATATGGCTCCTCACTACCCTTCCCGTGAAAGGTGGGAAGCATGTTCAAAAGGTGAGGCTTAGCTTCAAATGTTCTACCTCCATGAGCTACCGGCATAACTATAGGTGACGAGCTCGGTGCTATCTGAGGCCTGAAATGACTGTCCACTCCTCTAACGTGATGATCCTGTACTCGTGGACGTCTTTGCCTGTGAGGAGGGTTCATTGGTGCCCTGTTCATCCTATGTGGGTTTTGATACCTAAGTCCACCTTGATCCCTGTTCAGTGGTAGATCATACTGACCTCTTTGATTCTCCCCATAATCTTCCTCATCAGTCCACTCCTGACCATTATCGTAACCTTCTTGATATTCCCCATCATCCCATTCATCTACTCTGGCCCGAATATTATCTTCATTGAAAATACTGCCCGCCCTATGTGGATGTGGCTCTCGGTTCAGGTGAGTGGATTGGGTTCCTGAACGATCTCTATGAACAACCCGAAGTGGGTTAGGCTGTGGTGGAATATTTTGTGGTGCTGGGTTAAATGGTTGAGCTGGTGGTTGATCTGGTGGAGGTTGGTTAAATTGTGGAAAGGGTGGTACTGGCATATTTGGTAAGGGATTTTGTTGTGGTGGTTGCTGGTTATCCTGGTTGGCAAGATTACTGTGATTACTCATATTTGTTGATGATGTCTCTATTTCTGCTAATTCACTTGGACCAATTTTTTTCTGATGCAGTGTCCGGTTCTTTCTAGCTGTTTTCTCAATTTCAGGATCAAAAATTAGCGGTGAAGTCTTTCCTGAACGACGTGTATGATGCATAAAATTTTAAGTCACCTGCACACAGACAAACAAAGATCTTTGCGTAATACCGAACTAAACAAGAAAAATAAAATAAAATACTAGAAAAGTAAAATATTTTTGGGGTTTTTTTTTTTTTTTTTTTTTTTTGTGAGAAAAACGAAAGTAACAAGAAAACTAAACTAAGCGCACGTGTTCCCCGGCAACGGCGCCATTTTGATGTAGCTGTCGTGGGCTAATCAAAAACAAGTATTTATAACTTAAATACCTATACTAGTACGGGTAAGTAAGGTCGTCTCCACAGGGAACGCGTGGTCAGTATAAGTTTGAAAATTAAATTAATAAAATATTAATCTTGAGTTGGAATTTTTGGTTGATTAAAAATGAGTAAACAAATAAAAATTAAAGAGTTATCAAATTAAGGAAAAGTAACTTTCACCCGGGATCCAGGTATAGACTTTAACATAAACTTAGTTTAATTATTAGAACACCACATAGACATGGCCTTGGGATTTATGAGTTGAATTAACAACTAAGGACAGTTTTTAATAATAACCGTACAACCTAATTGTCCGCTCAAAAATATCAATTACCCACCAATTACCACCCCGCTAACAATGCAAGAAATTGCCAATACGTTTGGTAAAAGATAAATAATTCAAATATAAATAAACGTTTCAACAACTCAAACACAAGTGGTCAAGATATACCAATTCAAACATAAATAAACTTAGTCTAATGTAAAAGAAAACTAAAACCGTTCACCCGGGGAAAGTCACAAAGGATTTAGCCTTGCATCTTGGTCGCGTGCATGCCTCCTCTTCTTATTATCTCTTCGTGCGATAATATATATCCTCAAAAAAAACTTCCGTGCGAGCTTCCTTTCGTGATGGCAGCGTCCCTCATATATAATGTTGTTCTTTTCGTAATTGCCGTCAAAATAATAATTGTCGTTCTTGTCGTGTCCTCCAAGTTATAATCCACCTCCAAACCCTTCAAAAATAATTTGTGACTTGGGCCATTGGGCCGGTCACGTTTCCATCTTTCATTCTTTCTTTTTTATTACATTATTATTATTATTATTATTATTATTATTATTATTATTATTATTATTATTATTATTATTATTATTATTAGTATTATTAGTAGTAGTAGTATACTCTAATCTCGCTCCGGGTGTTCTTGGCTTGGCCAAAATTTCTCGTCTACGCCCCAACGTCCATGAACACCTATAAAACACATGTACGATATTAAATAACTAAGACCGACTAAAAGAACACAATAAAATATTAAAATATATACAAAACTAACATATTAACTAGGTGTTTTCCACAACACATCAGTCTCATGCACACATAATGATCGAATAGATTTCATACTAAGCTTGTAAATGTGAACTTGTAATGTAAACTTGTAAATGTAATAATGATAATTGTAGACTCGTAAATGAAAACTGATAACTGTAAATTTGTACATGTAAATTAATATCTGTAAACTTGTAAATGCATGTTTTTCCCCCAAAGTTTGTAAAACAGTAAAAAGGGGATGTGAAACTCACCTGATGTCTGAGTTCTAACTACTGACTGAATCTGACATGAAATGTCTGAACAAAATTGCCCTAGATTCACATAAGGACAACTTAAGTCTATGTATTGTACTGTTTACCATGCAATTGCTCACCCGACTTGTACTTTTATGGACTGTGTGTTTATGTATGACTGTCCGTATTTGTCACACAGTGTGTGTGTGTATGTGTGTGTTTTGGAAAAGCTCGTTTTTTGTCGTTATTCCTATTTGTGATTAACCATTTGTGGCAAAAACCGATGTCTTGGTTTTCTTTGTGTTTTTATGTGATATGCGTGCCACTTATTTATACAAAATAGGGCGTGTTTACACATGTGTTCACATGTTTTTCTAAAAAAAACTTTGATTTAGGACTCTTTTAACACATGTTTTGTGGCGTTTAGCATATGTTTTTAAAATCACCGTTGTACTTATGTTAACTTTAAGTTCCATAAACAATTACCAAGCTTTAATATTGACCCTACACACACTCGCATGCACTCATGTGTAGGTGTGCGAGTATATGCATTCGAACATGGGTGTTCATTCGAGCGTATACATGTCACACATGGTTATTTATGCAAGTGTTCTTATCTTCATACATTTCGACATTGTGGCTACTAAAATCGATTAATATCAACATATTATGGCAATATGTCTATGTGCGAGTGATGTTCTAGTCGAGTGAATGCAATTGTGAGCCGAGACATATACAAAATCAATGCATAACTAGTTAATGTACATACCAAACTTTAATGAGGATGAATGAGATCTATGGCCGACTTTCCTTCCTCAATGTGGCTTCTACAATCTGGTGGTTACGTGTGGTGATGGTATGGTGGTGGTGATCGGTCGGCTATGGACCTGAGGGGTCTCTTTGTTCTCGGCCGGGTGTATACAAGGAAGAAGGGAAGTTGTGAATGGAGTGTAGGTGTGTTTCTTGTGTGATCTATGTATTCATATATATATATATATATGCGCGAGTGGGAGAGATGGGGGATGGATAAACATGTAGTGTTTTGGGTAAGTCAACACCCTTGATCCATGTTTTTCTAAAAGTAACATACTAAGTTCATATAACTAGTTGACTAGAATGTGCATGCTCTTCTTGGAACTTGTGGGCCTAAAATATAGTGGCTAGGTGAGACTAGAAAGGAAGTCAACACAAGTGTTTTCTAGGTGTGCAAAAAGTGTCATGCTATTTTGATCAAATAAGTTGACCTAGAAGTTAGCAAGAATATGGTATTTCCTAGGGAATATATGGGCCGACTTTGGGAAATGAATTAGGGCATTTTTGGATGGTCAAAACTTGTTGGAAGTGGTTGGGAAAGATCTAAGGTTCATGTTTGTGTATAACATAGGTTGGCGTGATTGTTTGGATAAGAATGGTGAGGTTTTTAGCTTGTTTAGGTAAGTCAACATACATAGATGTTTGATGTAGAAAAGGTGTTAACTACTTTGGTATAAAGAGTTGACCATGGAAATTGGTGTAGTTTTCCTTAGGAACATGCTAGCCGGTCTCTAGGAGGATTGTGTGACAATTTGGGAAGTCAAATGCACTTGGGTTAATGATACAAGAGGGTAAGGTGCAATGTTGGTGAAAATGTGGGAAATGTGATCATGTGAAGGGTTTTATATGTTTATTTGTGTAGGTTGGCCCTTAGCCAATCATGGGGAAGGGTTTATGTGGGTTTTTGGATAGCAAACACGTGTAAGATTGGCTTGGTAGGGTGGCCATAGGTCTATGTTGGTGTATAGTATGGATTGGTGTGATGTGAATGTGTGTATGTAATCGTGTATGTATATGGGCATACATATGGATTGTTTATCTTGTCCCGATCACACTTACATATGCGTATGTGTGTGCTGTGGGTTTATACATATATGTGTAAGAGATACATGGCAATTTGATCAATTAATATGTTAACTCACACTTATGTATCACATATATGATAGTTGGTTTGTCTTTGTGTATAAGTATAGCATATTTATGTTCACGATCAAGTGTATATAATATGTTTATGGAAAACATCTAGTGATCTTGTATTAAAATCGATTATTGTGTATCCACATGGACATCTATAATCAAATTTGATAATGATACCATTTACAGGGTAATATTAACATGTTATCATTCCCGTATGCTAGGTATCTATAAACATGTGTTGTTGGGGCTTTTAACCCATGTTCATATAAGTTTGTATCTTGGTTTGAATATGTGAGATTGTTCTATAGATTTTCATGTCAAATATCTATAGAATGCCTTTGGGTTTGATTATGGAATTGATTAATTTCCAAGTTAGATATAATCACGTGTGACTACGTTTTGGTTTGTACGTTATAATTGAACATTTGGCGGCTCTCTGTTGAGCGTGTGATTGCCCTGACTATCATTGTCAGTTGTTCTGTGCATGAGTCGGGTGTTGCATGAGAAAAGGGTAAATGTATTGAATCATGAACTATCTTGGATCTTACTAAACTCGAAGTGACACGTTACTGTAATAATGTCTAATACACAAGTGAAACATGGTGAACCTAGTTAAGTGTACGGATATTGTCCTAGAAAATGGTTGGGTGTCACATTCTCCCCCTGTTGAGGAAATTTTGTCCACGAAATTTGGTTTAAGTAATCTGTAATTGGAGTCCTCCAGGATAAGGAATGGTGTTTTTGGTTTTACCGCAAAATGAAACTTTTCGCTAATAGGAATCAGCTCCGATGGTGACATGAGTATTAAGTCGAGAAGACATCTCTTGAGGTGTGATGGGTGTAGGGTTTGCGAACCCTATCAAGTTTGAAGTCTCGGGGAATTGAGACGACCCTAGCCATGGTAAAAAAAACTGAGGTATTTCGGATTGAGTTGCCTCCGATTCTGATCACGTAGGCCTGAAGCATGCCCATGGTGGTTTGAAGGTTTTGTTTGCTCAGGCCACCGTACTTGTGTTAGTACGAATTCCCTTTGTCTTTCTCAGGGTTTAAGGGATTTAAAGGAAAAGACTATTTCTGTTGGAGTCAGTAGAGATTGGCATATGGCGTATTGCCATCATTCTTTCATGTCTTGGCTAGTCAACTTCCAATCATTAGTTCTAATTGACGGGTAGGAAGGGTACGGATCTAGTTTCACATTTAAAGGTTTTATGATAGGGCCACGACTTTCTTAGTAAGGAGAAGTCGTAGAGGTCGTTTGTCTTGATACTTATGGCGGAGATTTCCATTTCGTGACAATTCGGGTACGTTCCAACCATTGGTCTCATCGACCAGAGAAATGGGTTGAAATTTAGGGAAAGGAATTACACAAAAGTAAATCGTTAAGCGAAAGAATTCAAACTTTCATTCCAGCTTGGAAGTTGGTAGTCCGATAGCATGGACTCCGTGGGTGATCGGATTGTTAACAATGAAGTTGGGGTGTCAATAGAAGTTGGGTCAAATTTCAGGAGAGTGCAATGCCTCTTCAAATACTTAGTTGTGGTTGATCGAAGGAGGTAACACTAGTTGTTACGGCCACTAGTAGTCGCTACCCCTAAGGGTCAAGCTGTTTCGAGCGAGGTTGCAACACAATAAAGGATCGAGTGGGTTCCTAGTGATGTATGAAAATCAAAATGCATAAGAATGAGAACGTACGGAGTGTGAGCTCCATCGTTGAATGACTAATCAACGAGAGTCATGGGTATTATGCCTTTCAGGTGTTGTGTGTCATACTAGGTTGATGGGTGATAGATACTAGACCGGGCCTGGATGGTGTATGCTAGGAATTCAAGGATTATTGACTGAAATATGAACTCGGGATTTTGCGTGATAGATTTATAAGGTATTAAATCACAAAATCTGTTGAATGTCTACGGTTTCCCGGACGTCATTTGGTAGTTGCAAAGTTTTGTAGTGATAAGCAAGCATTTTGCAAGGGTCTGAAGTGTATGAGGCGATATATATAAACTTCCCGATCATTCCAGCCTCTAGTGATTATTTTCAAGTAAATTATATGATTTGAAATCGCTGTAAGTCTTCACCTGTCATTTTGAAAAAAAAAATCCTTATTCATAATATAAAGAGTCGAGTGGTATAAAGAAATTTTGGAAATCATCCACTCCAATATTCTAGAAAACTTAATTTATGGTAAAACGTTTGGTAACAACTTCTTTTCGAAAATGACGTGTGTAGAGTTTAAAGTTTGTGTATACAACGACACACGCCTTTAGTGAAATTTTGAATTTCCAGGTCTAGACACCTAAAGTGTACAACCTTGTGGTAGATGAACTTTCAGAAAAAGAAAGTTTTTGTGAACCCGAGGGTTTGTATTGAAAACACTCAATTTGATTTGGTATATAAAAATGCTTTATGTTAACCAATGTTATGTGCCAAAAAATGTTTGGCTCTTTGACACTTTGTTATGTGATTTGCACTTATGGCGTGCCAAAAGTTAGAGGGGAGTGATTTCTTGTATGAATACAATGTTGGGTGAGTTCATGACCAAAAGGCCGAACGGATAAGGAGGGGCAAAATGAATAGGTTTTGGAAACTAGTTTTTTTTTGGCAACAGAAAAACACCGAGGATTGCACATAGTTCAGATTGAATCAATGGAGAAACCATTTAGCGATATTCCATTTTGATAAGCAAGAAGTACTATGATCATAGTGTATGCGATCAACAGTTTAAACTTGAGAGGTGGGTTAGAAGTATCGATGGACGAAAGAGAGGCTAGGAGAACTGACAAGACCACTTACGGTAACCGGCTATCCGGTTGAAGTCACAACGACTATAAGGGGTGCTTGCACAACTTGGGATACCTTTGTCAGAAATGATGATAAGGACTGCGCATATAAAGGAACATCTTAGAAAACCATTTTGACTGATTGAGCGGACATGAAAAAAATTGACTCCCAAGAGGGAAAGTTCAAATTTATCGAGGAGCATGGGAACCTTCTGTTGTACCACCCTATATAGTGTGTGTAACGCCAGCGTCCGAGTTTTGGAATCCCTACAAGGTTACTAATAATCCTTGTGGGCATTGGGTAGGAGAAAATATGGTGTCATAGAATGACTAAAGCGCTACAAGGTAGCTCTTATATCAACAAATGCAGATGGATAACAATGGATGTGTCTAACGTCATCGTTCCAACGAATGAGATGGAGTGTTTTAGACACATTGAAGTTGGTAACAAGGATTTCGGAAAGTTGGGGAGTAGAGCCTAACGAGGCGCGGGACAATTTTTGTTTGCATGGGCGTGAAGCCTTGTCCGACTCAGAAGACATCAGCAAACGTTAGGAACTAACATGGGAGGGTTTCGCGTCATAGGATGTTTATCAAGAGAAACCCTATTCAACGTGCTTTTGATGTGGAGAGCAAGTCCCACATAACGAATTTAGAAAACTCGGTATTAACCGTGATCATCGACTCAAAACGTAGTGTTCACCAAGATTCCATTGCATCGCAAATTATGATTACGTGTGCACCCGTAATAATAAGTTGCCCTGCATGGTTCCCCAAGTGTTCTTTAATTCCGAGCTTCCGACCAGGGTGGCAAGAATCATATAGAATGAATTGACTAGGAAGAGTCCATTAAGATTCTTTTCTTCACTAGAAGATCATCCGAACGTTCCAGCTTGAACATCAAGAGAGTAGTCCCCCAACCACTCGTTCCTGGGTAAGTAGAATCATCAACGCAAGTCGTCCGTTTGCTAGGAAAAAAAAACAAACACCCCCTTAATTGCATTAAAATAAACCCGTAAATATCCCCCCACATAGATTTATATCTTACATGATTACAAGTTTGTATTTTTTTTAACAGCTAATTTCTTACACCCCTTTCTTTACAGCTTTTACACTCTTTTACACCTTTTTTGCACACCCTTAAAGTTAAACTCCTAACCTCACTTAAGAGAGAATTTCCTCTCTACCACTAAGATATAACCTAAGTGGCACAAGTTTGTATTAACATGTGGATGTATTCTTTCATTCGTTCAAAAAATAAAACCATTACCATATCAATAAATTAGTATGGTATTCGATACCCACTTTTCCAAAAATTCCCATACATTTCAATACCAATATCAACCGCACAAAGAAATCAATTTATAATAAATACTAATACCGTACAAATAGATTCGGTACGGTATCCAATACCCAACTTTTCTAAAATTTGAGTGTCGGTACCGTTTCGATAGCCGATTTAAACCACTAAACCCATAAAAAAATTGATATATGTTATGTAGCTTTCTTGATTTATACACCTTGTCTTCTCTAGTGGAGTACTAAATACGATGATGTAAGTTATAACAACCTGCTAGATAGATCTCCATCATTAACCACCACCACCGATCACCACTCATCACTCATCACTCATCATCACCTCCATGAACACCATGAACTCCGACGACGAAGAAGACGACAGCCGTCATTTGATCCAAACCACCCCTAAATCCCCCTTCCAGATCGACACTCAACAACCCCACAACCACCGTTTCAACAACCCTTATCACTACATTCTTCGATTCTTCAACAACAAAAGGTACATCCTTGCAATCACCCTCCCTATTATTATTATCTTTATCTTCTTCACTACAGACTTCAAGTCCCTATTCCATACCAGTCCTTATCTATCATCTTCATCGTCTTCTTCTAATGAATCCCAATTAAGAGCTGCTTTGTACCTTTTAAAGCAGCAAGAATCACGCCTTGTTAGTTTATTAAACACCCCTTTTAATATTTCCTCAAATTCTTCATCTTTTCATCGTTTTAGATCTGCTATTGTTGATCAGCTTTCACTTAATAATAAAATCCAACAATCTTTATTATTCGGTAAAAATGAAAACTTTGGTAATAATAATAATATTTCCAATGTGGGTTTTGCTTTTGGTTGTAAAAAGATTGACCTGAAGTTATCTGGAAGGCGAACAATCGAGTGGAAGCCGAAGGAGGATAAGTATCTTTTCGCTATTTGTACATCGGGGCAGATGTCGAATCATTTGATATGTTTAGAGAAACATATGTTTTTCGCTGCTGTGTTGAATAGGGTGTTGGTTATTCCTAGTGCAAAGGTGGATTATGAGTTTAATCGGGTTTTGGATATTGATCATATTAATAAGTGTTTGGGGAGACGGGTTGTGGTGACGTTTGAGGAGTTTGCGGCGAGTAGGAAGAATCGGATGCGGGTTGACGCGGTTTTGTGTTACTTTTCATTGCCGCAGCCTTGTTATGTGGATGATGAGCATGTGAAGAAGTTGAAGGATATTGGTGTTAGCATGGGTGAGCTTAAGACTGTGTGGGTTGAGGATGTTAAGAAGCCGACAGACAGGACGATACACGATGTTGTTGATAAGTTCTCGACTGATGCTGAGGTTCTTGCTATTGGGGATGTTTTCTTTGCTGATGTGGAGAAAGAGTGGGTGATGCAGCCTGGTGGTCCTATCGCTCATACGTGTCAGACATTGATTGAGCCGAGTCGTGTGATATTGTTGACCGCCCAACGGTTTATACAAACTTTCTTGGGAGAAAAGTTTGTGGCTTTGCACTTTCGGCGACATGGATTTCTTAAGTTTTGGTATGTATGTATGCGAAATATCATATTCACAATCATTAGTTTCGGATAGCTAAGTGTTGTGTAACTAGTTTTACATGTACATTGCAGCAATGCGAAGAATCCAAGCTGCTTTTTCCCGATTCCACAAGCTGCAGAATGCATTAGTCGACTTGTTGAACGAGCAAATATACCGGTCATATATCTTTCTACAGATGCTGCAGAGAGTGAAACCGGTTTGCTGCAGTCATTAGTTACGCTAAATGGGAAGACTGTGCCACTCGTTACACGGCCACCTCATAATTCGGCTGAAAAGTGGGATGCTTTGTTATCTAGAAAAAAACTTGATGAGGATCCACAGGTCAGTTTATCAACCTTATGCTATCTATCTGATGTTTTTACAGTAGATTAGCATAGCCACTATTCACTAAGTAGCA
This sequence comes from Ambrosia trifida, assembly GCA_028751855.1. NCBI lineage: Eukaryota > Viridiplantae > Streptophyta > Magnoliopsida > Asterales > Asteraceae > Ambrosia > Ambrosia trifida. Next base: position 37,280,172 of record CM054133.1, on the reverse strand, counting down.
TTTGATTTATCTGTTTTAATAGACACTACTATATTATGTGACAAAGAATAGCTTGAGTAGATTAGGGAATTGCCTCTTTGTCATGGTTTCCTTCATGAATGAGCCCACACGATCGATCGGCTAATGATCCAATCTGTTGGCTAACAGTGGCACAGCTTAGTTGGGGCCGGCGGGGGAGCCCCCCCCCCCCCCCCCCCCCCCCGAATTTTCGCGCAGAAGTTCCGATTATATAGTATTCGTATAGAAAATTTTGGAAATATAGGGTTTCGACCCCCCGAAACTAGTGACTTCCGACCCCCGAACCTTCGGGTCAAGCTTCGCCACTGTTGGCTAATGATTTGACTTGTTAGCTAATGGATCTTGACCCAACTAATTTACACAAATAGATGATATCAATCCATATGTTATTTACTTATGTAAGATATTCTGAGCTCAACATACGTTATTACTTACGTAACGTTATTACGTTAACATGTCACATTTTAACCTTCTTTCAATCCAACTTATAATGTTTCTAGTCCTTGAAACCCTTCTTTTGTATTATATAGATCTTTTGTAAGTCACCAATATTGTCTTTTTTACATCAAATCACTTCATTAGATCAACATCACAGTCTTGAGTTTTGCAAAAGTCAAATTTTTCAAAACTAAATCTCTATCAAGGGCATATACTAGCAGAACCATAGTTATTAAAGGCATTCAAGGCGCATAGGCCTCGCCTAGGGCCTAGGTGCGAAAAATGCGAGGGCCTGAGTAAAAAAAGCGAACAAAGAAAATAAAGTAAAAATATATTAAAATAATACTATTTTTTATCTAGTTAGTATCAAAAGTTTTAAAGTAGAAATCTGGCTGGAATTCGATCATAATTTAACGAATTTGGTTGGAAACTCACCAGAATTTGAGAATCTAGCTGAAATCTGCGCCTAAACCATCACCTAGAGAATTAAAGCGCAATTTCCTCGACTCAAAGCGCAAATGCATCGCCTCGTCTAAAAATGGGCCTAGGCGCAAGAGGCGATGCCTTTTAACAACTATGAGCAGAACTCAAATTTTCTAGTTAAACACAAGACAGATAACTTCTTCAGCTAAATTATCACAACTTTAGTAGACTTTCAACATTTAACATGACATGGGAAGAAGTTATGCTTATCAGAGCTCATGAATAAATACATGGACTTGATCATTTTAACGACCTTCAGGTTAGATAAACCATGATCATGGGTAGGAATGTTTTTCATCATTCGGAGGCTGGCTTTTGTTAGCAATAAACATATGGGCAAATATGACGATTTTCTATTTGTGGATGAGTCTAAAATGGCCAATAATGTCTAATTATGTATTTGTTGTTGAAGGTGGAAGCGATGCTTGATAAGACCATATCCGCTTTATCCAGTGTTTTTATTGGAGCTCCAGGATCAACGTTCACAGAGGATATTCTTCGGTTACGCAGAGGCTGGGGAACAGCATCAGAATGTGACGAGTACCTCTGTGAGGGTGAAGTCCCGAATTTCATTGCAGGAGATGAATAAAGCCCAACGTCCCACCCATGATAGTGCTGCCTTAGATTGTAACATATGATGAGAGTATTAGAATTACGACAACCTACCTGCTGTGTGGTGATCCATTTTTTCATTCAGTTACAAGTATACCGCTTTTGTAATAGCAATGTGAATCTTGAAACAAGTGTTATGGTGTGATTAGGTATCGAATCCTTAAAGGTGTTTGTTTGATTCATAAATCATAATATGTGAATGCTCAAAGACATGGTTCGTTTTTGGTTGTCTAACGATGATGGAGAGCGATGTTTACAGTTGTCATAGAGAGACAACTCTTTAACTGTATGGTCATTTGGCAATTCTGACATTAATTTGATTTGATGTTGTAATTGTAACAAAGGAAAGTTGGAGGCCAAGTGTGAAGCTTGAAGATGTTTTAGGATTTTTTTTTTTTTTATTCCGCCTGTCAACTAGCTCTCTCCGGCTTCTCTTTACAAAACTTGCTGCGGTTTAGGGTTCTCCATTATGCACTTCACAATCTCGAGGAATCGTTAACATTTTGCATATTTTATCGAATATAGTCAGGACAGATATATCTTGTATTTCAGTGGTTCGTGATTCGCCTTTTTACCACTGCTATACATGTTTGTAATCATGTTCTACTACCAATCAAAAACATATACATTTCATCAAACATATAACAGATTTGCTGTCTGACATATAAGATGAAATCATCTGGTGTTAGCTAATAGATGAACTTAGCGATTGCTTCGTTTATCTGCTTATCTCATCATAGTTCTGCATTTGGCAGTTTATCGTATTACTAACCCTTTATTTTTTTATACGCTGGTGATAGTCTCTAGACTAGCACGCTTCTAAAACTCGCCTAAGTAAGCTTTTACGCAATTACATGTAGATGCCTATATTTATCCTGAATTGTACTGCTGTCTCTTTTTGTGATAGGAGTCCGACAATGTCGGGTTGATAGTTACCATTTCTTATATAGATACTCATTTAACTTTCTGTTTTTACCTATTGACATGGAAGAAGTTTAGTTTTGTCTCCATACAGTGATTGTTGCCACATCAGCATCACAAGTGTTTTTCTTGTTATTCCTATTTTGAGGATGTGTGATCTCCAATTCTCCATTCTCTGCTTGCAGGCTAGGCAGTAAGTATCAGATTCCCTTGTGTAATCCTGATGACAGTAGCCAGATGTGACGGTAGATTTAAAGAACAGATTGAGAAAGGTGTCAAAAATGCTAGTTTTGTTTATTGCTGAGAACTTATTATTTGCCAGATATGACGGTAGGTTCTCCGCTATGGTCCACCTGGAACTCGAACAACACTTTTAGCAAGCGCAGTTGCCAACAGGACGTGTTATTGGAAGTTCAAAAGCTTCGCGAGATATTTCAGGTATAATGAGAAATTTCAAAGTTTTTAACTTTTGAATTCACTCACTTTTGTGGCTCTACAGATTCAATGAAATGCTGCAAATCTGTTGTCTGGTAACATATTTGATGTTCGATACTGGTTGGGGGCTCTTAATCTACTTGTCAATGGTACACTATGATGTTTTTTTTATCAAACTTTGATTTGTTTAGCGGGTAAGAAATAGTTTTTTTTTTCTTTATAATCACATGAATTCCAAAACAAATGGCGGATTGAGTTGAAAGTCTATGTTTTAGTACAAAAAAAAAAAGATAGTATGTTGAATTTTGAAAGCTTTATTTTGAGGTTTTTTTCTAACAAACAATTTTTCACATTTAAATACCACATAATTTTGACCTTGCAAGACTTTAAACTCACAACACTTTTGTGATGAGTAAACACATGGGGAGGGATCATGAACCGGAAAACTCCAACAAAAAACGTTTCAAACCGCATGGTAAAGTGTTTACGGTCCGCAATGTAAAAACATTGTATTACACATATGTAATAGTATATTTTCTTTGTTTATTTATCATGTGTTACACCACATATGCCCGTTGCGGACCGCAGGCCCCTTCCAATGCTATCCACAACACTTTTTGGAGGAGTTTTCAAGTTTTGTCACTCAAAATGAGTTCTCATTACCCTCTCCGCAAACACATTACTAGGCTAGACTATAGATGTGGAAAAAAAACTAGTTTGGGCCCGCCACTTGACCTGATACCACCTTGTAAACCAGTTAACCTGACCCAACCCGCCAATTCGCATACTAGTTCATAGTCTTGTCTCCCTGAACCGGTTTGGACTCGAACCGATTTGAAAAACAAGTAAAAAAACCACTTTAATCAACCCAAACTAGTTTCAACCAGACTCAAATTCATTCGAATAGGTTCTAGCACTTTCCCTATAAAACCAACGTATAACCCGAACCATGTTTTTAGAAACCACTCTTATTGACAAAACCAGTTTGGTTTATAACCTGGACTTGTTTCTTAAATGAATCGTTTTACTTGGAAGATTGGTTAAAGTAGAAACAAAAGACAAACAATCAAAATAATAATCAAATTCATAAATAATTTAATCCATGAGAACACTTCATGAACTTTACACGTTATTCATGTAAATTTTCATAAAATGAATAGCAAACTTTTATGATGTTTATTGTCCGTATGAACTGGATTGGAAATTTATCAAAGATAAGTTATCGACGCTCGATGGCCTAAAATCCAAGGGATTGTTCCATCTTTTCACACGGTCGCCCACCCATCTCATATTTACATTTTTGACCTCCAACCCATTGATGTGTTCCATCATGAACCCAGCCGAGCTATGGTTCACTAAGCCTTGACACCCTGGTCTATAATCAACGAACCCATCCTCATAACTGGTCCATCGTTTGTAATCAAAGTTTACATTCAAGAACTTTATATTACTAAGTACGCCAGTTTTTGACCCGGATAAAAACACCCCGTTTTCTGATGTAGCCGAAATGTTAACAAAAAGTAAATTTGAGATTAACCCTGTTTTTGAAGTGGCGTCTCGTGGGCATGTTGTCACATAGATAGGCTCAGCCCGACCCCACCATGATGGATCATAGTATCTAGTAGTTATGTTTATGTTTGAAAATGTTACGTCGCTTACATTCCCTGCCAAATAAGAACATATAACAAATTATGAAGTTATTAAATGGGGTATGTCTGATCAACATCATAAAATTAGAAAAATATGGATGGATATGGGTACCCATGTAAACACAAGCTAAGATTGGACCCAGATCCAGATCTTACTCTGGTAAGATTTCATCTCCAGAGGATCAGGTTCATGAAATCAAATATACGCAAAGGTCATACACTTTCGTATGTATAAATGTATTGTATTTCATATTAACGATCAAGTAATTTGCAAATCCATTAAGCTATACAAGTTTAAAACAGGATAGTAATATTGTAATATGACACAATGACTTGGGTTATAATTATAAACTTATGTTATTACTGATTAGATTCTAGATGTCAAGATCAAGATCCTATAATCCTATAGTCAAAATTAGGACCCTATGCAAGATTCAAGCAATCTCCAACATTCAAAAACTGATCATTGTTGTATTAAAGCACAATAATCAGATAACATAGTTGTGATATTCATACCTCCATCGCGTATTTGCAGTCCAAGCCCTCGATGAGAGTCTACAATTGTGATATTATCAAAACGAAGTTGTTTGAATTCGAACCAACTAGCACTACCAAATTTGATAGCGGAGGATTTAGTTCTAATCCAAGAATCTGTGGCAGTGAGATTGTAGAGAGGACCATCGTATGTCTTCGGACAAATGGCGTCATCTCCAGTGTCAATATTGCACCTTGTGATAACAGTATTGTTTGAATCATCTATGTCAATTCCATCATTGTTTGGAGTATTGAAATCTCCATAGATTGACATATCATGAATGTATGTGTTATCACATTGCACCAAATGCAAGCTGCAATTACAAGTTACAATATCATGAATTACACAACTTATGAAATTTGTACACTTAATTCACAATCACTAACAAACAAACACTACCAACTATACGATCGATCTAAAAAAAAAATTAAAGTCATCCATCAATTTCAACTAGTCCAATGTGTGTGTGCAGATACAGTAAGTGACTAAAGGGCTGTTTGGCAACCTCTATGTCATTAAGTGCTGAATCAGTAACAGTACGCCGATGTGTTGCTGGTTGGCGGTGGAGGAAGTAGTGGTGGTGGGTCGATGAGGTGGTGCGTGAGTGGCCGGGTGAGGGTTATGAACACCGGTGAAGGGATAAACAGGTAAAACTTTCATTTAGCATCATTCTAAAACTTAATGGATAAGAAGCTTACTGACTAATTCAAAGGAGCCCCTAAGCGTTTGTGTGTGTGTGTTAACCAAATGCAAGCTACAACTACAACATCATGAATCATAACTTATGAAATCTGCACACTTAATTCACACACAGTAGCAGACTAGCAGTACCATCCGAGTAATTTCACAGTTATCTGTCTACTTCGACTAGTCAAATATACGAGTAGAAATCTAGTAACTGTTTATTAACCTAACGGAAGCTACAAATACAACATCATAAATCAAAACTAACGAAATCTACACGCTTAATTCGCAATCACTAACAAACTAACACTACCAATTGCACAATCAATCTATCAACTACTTGTGACAGATAACATACCACCAATAAGCAGGTTCATGTAAATGAATATCCCAAACCCTAACATTCCTCGCCCGAACAAAACCAACGAGCCGCGGCCTACACTCGTCACCCGAACACGCACCCGTCCGATTCCAACTCACCATCACATTCTTCCGTTCATCAAACCTAACCACAAACTCCAACCCTTGACCATTAATCTCACCACCACCAGTAATCCCTACATCATCCACATCTTCAGCTAAAACAACATACCACCGGTTCTGCTCCGTTGGATAATCCTCCAACCTCGTCCCTCCGTACACCGTCGCATTCCGCTGCACTTCCAACACCACGCCGGACTTTAAAAACACCGTCGCTGTTAGATACTTTCCCGGTGGGAGCACTACGCGTCCGCCTCCGGCAAGGAAGCAATCGTCGATTGCTGACTGGATTGAAACGGTGTCGTAGTGGATGCCGTCGCCGATTGCGCCGTAGTCGGTGACGGAGATACGTATGGGTTTAGATATGGATTGGATAGAAGGAAGACGGATGTATGATGATGAAGTGTGTGATTTTGTTTGGTTGAAGATGATGAATATAAATGGTAATATGATGAGAGAGTGGATATGAACAAAGAGTGACATTTTTCCGACGGTGGTTGATGGTGGTATAAATTGAAGAATGGATATGTTCAATATTATTATTATTATACTGTATATTTGTATATGCAATATATACAAGATATACTCACCAAATTGATGATTGGGAATAGGGTTTATCCTGTACAATTTTGAAAGGCATTGATGCCAGATGTATAAGTAAAAGGAGACGTGGAAATGGAGAGCCAAGCATGCTTTAACAGTAAATTACAAGTAATCAAATAAAGATAATATAAGTACAGGTGTACCATTACTCTATGTATTAATTTAAAACATAGGCAAAAGTAAACTTTAATTATTTTCATTTTTTTTTTTTTTTTTTTTTTAGAGTAGTGTTTCAGCGGTAAATCATGTGTTGCAAAGCGACCACTGCTCAGGATCGAATCCCATAGCACCACACGGGTTTTTCCTTTCAAACCCAAGCGGTTATTTTTTCGGTGGAGCGTGGGATTCGAACCTAAGACCAAACCCGGGCAGAAACCCTCCAAGGAGGTAAACCTTCTCACCTCAAACCAGTTGGGCTGGAGATCATTGGCTAATTATTTTCACTTTAATCACTAATTTTTTTATTTTCTGTTTTCCTAATTTAATACTTTATTTTTTTTACAGTTTGGCCACTAAACAATTTGACCACTAGGTTATGTACTTTCTTTTCTTCCAATTTGACCACCAAATTTTTAGCTTTTAAGGTTCTTTGCACTTTGGCCACTAACTTTCTTACTTTCTGTTTTCCCAATTTGGCACTTTATTTTTTACAATTTGACCACTAACTTAAGTACTTTCTTTTCTTCTAATTTGACCACCAAACTTTGATCACCAAACTTTTAGCTTTTAGTATTTCAAACTTTGACCACCAAACTTTTAGCTTTTAAGATTTCACCCAACTTTTTTAAAATTGTATTGCAGTCACTTCCAGCAACCTTTGCGCAACGCGCGGTGGAATAGCGGTGCATATCCCACGCAACCCGTGCGTAGCACGGGAGCACTATACTAGTTTCTATATATTTTGAAAGCATGATAGTTGGTATTAAGTATTTGGTTAGTTATCGTGGTTTATACATATTGTATGATGTATGATTAGGGTTAGGATAATGTGAAAACTCTTGTTATAATGAAAACTTTAAAAGCTTTAACTTTTTAGCTTTTTTTATATGAAAATTTTAAGCATGTAATATACATGATTTTAAGCATTTTGATGGTGATAGTGATGCACGGTGGTTTTGTTGTGGGTTGTAGTGGTGGTGGGGTTGGGGTTGTGATTGATGGTGATACACAAATGTTATGAAAACTTAATCATCAGGATTAACTCGTTAGTATTTTTCTAGTTTTATTATTATTTTTTTTTTATTTTTCATAAGTTTGTTTATGCGCATTATCACTTAAAATAGTCAACTTTAATAGTTTAAAGATTGGAGCCGTTGCACATGAATAAAAAATTGTTAGCATTATTTGATGCGGTTGTTAGTTAGTATTATCTTTTTAATTATTTCTTAAATACCAATGTTTAATTTGATCGATAAGAATGTTTGTATACGTGTAACTTGGACTAATGAGACAAATAAGATTTACTCTTATCAAGTAACTCATCACAATGATTACACTTATAAAACTTACTAATCAAAACGGATCAAAATGGGTATCGCCACCTATGACCATTGTTTGTCATACCTAACTATTATCGTTGTTGATGACCAATGACGAAGCTTGAGGATCAAATTGGCAGGGACCGGACTCGATTTTTTCATATCGATAGGGGCGGAAGATCAAATCGGTTGGGCCGGACTCAATCCATATAAAAATTACCTACAAAAATCGTAAATTTCCACCGCTGAGCAAAAAATGGTGGGGGTCGGGGCACCCATGGCCCTCACTAACCTTCGCCGTTGTTGATGACACCATCTCACTACCATCGGTATCACCACATGACCTGAACAAATTGATAAATTTTCCAAAAAAAAAATGTATTGAATCTCGTTAGTCACCCCGCCAGTCTTACCAAACTTGGTATTAAGTTATCTTATTTCAAAGGAATTTTAGGTTTGGGGGTTAAGCACGTGTCTTTAGGGTTGTGTGTCGGTCGAAGCTAGACTAGACTGAAACCGAAAACTCTGAAAAATCAAACCCGAAGACCGTACCAATATAAGGTGATCGAGTAGGTCTAGGTCTTGATCTTTTCAAGATCGGTTAGCGGATTGCGCATGGATCAAAAAACTATTTTTATCCGTTTCAAATAGGGAAATTTAACTTGTTGGAACATTTATGTATAGTGAAACTTAAAAGCAAGCCCAAAATAAAGATTTTCTTGCTTAAAGTTAAAGGAAGGAACCTAGTGAGTACAAATGAGCCCCCTTATCACACCTATTTTTATAACTTGATTAAGATATAGGTTGTTTCATGTCGAGTATTTTATCTACAAATCTTCCAACAAAATTCTAAACTAGTATCTAGTGTTTTTGGGTGCTTGTAAGATTGTCCTAGATGATTTCAACCAGCAATCTTTGTGGCTGAAATGTACAAGACTTTTCTAGGCCTTTCTAAGGTCTTCATAGCTTCTCATGTCTCTAACCAGCAATCACACTTTTTTCTTTGTTCTTTTTTTTTTTCCGAGTTTAGTTGAAACACTATGCTACTATGAATGGGTAGCTTAATTAACATGGTGGTGAGATAAGTCGTATAATGTTAGAAATTCGTGTTTTTGTTTTATGCTTTTTCCTAGTATCAATCATCGTTCAGTTAGCACTGTTTTATCTCTAGATAATAAGCTTAATCAAGCTTACAGTCTTAACAATATTGGTTATCCAAGTATTATATGTATAATAATATTTTGGTTTTATGGTTTAGATAGTCCTACATATAATTATTATAAACAATGAAACAAGTATGATTAAAATCAAAAATTTATATAATAAATTATAAATAAAATAAACTAATTGGATTATAATTGAAGCGACCGAGCTTCAAACACTTGTCATAACTTGAAACTGAACTTTAGATTCATATTCGCCTTTTTAGTTAAATGTGTTGATATTAAACGAGTTTTCTTTAAATTAAATGAGCTCGTCTTTGGCTTGCTGCTTCCGGCGTGGTAGGGAGGTGGTGACCTCATGTGTTGAAGGGGCATTGCACGGCCAGTAAGAGTAGGGCTGACGGAACAAGACATCGGGTCTGTATGATATTTATACCTGATGTCCTTAGACTACCCATTGTGGGCCCTTAACCCACCCACACCTAGAGGTGATAAAAAAAAAAACAGGCTTGTTAAGCAGTACCAGTTAATAGAGGTGTACAAAACCGGGTTTTTTGAATACCCGTGTTCGGCTACGTACCCGGGTTCGGGTATGACCGGGTAGGGTATAACCGGGTATTACGAAATAATCGGGTCGGGTTCGGGTAGGGCATTTTCGTGAAAAGCCATACCCTATATACCAGGTTCAGGTCGGGTTCGGGTTTTCAATACCCGGTTTTGGGTATACCAGTTTTCGGGTACTAGATACCTATTTTCAAGTAAGCGTGTGAATTTCCGACACGACCCGAAAACACAACCCGAACCTAACACGAAATTAGCGGGTTTAGGTTTAGTCTAAATAGGTTCGGGTCAACTCGGGCGGGTTGGTTATACTATATATTGTTTTTTACAATATGTTTTATGTTATAAATTAAATTGGTTAGGTATTTTATGCTACACTTATAACTTAAAATAGAAATTGGTATGAGATTTTATAAATAAAACATAAATGTTTTATATATATTTGTGTTTTTTGTAGTAAAATTTTAATTTTAATACATTAATTTGCAAAAATACCCTACGGGTAGGGTCGGGTTCGGGTATTAAATAACCGGGTTTTGAAATACCCTACGGGTAGGGTCGGGTTCGGGTATTAAATAACCGGGTTTTAAAATACCCGGGTTTGGGTATTTTTTTCGGGTTCGGGTTCGGGTATTTTGTACACCTCTACCAGTTAATAACCATTTCATCCATAACCAGTTAGAGTTTCGAAATAACCAATGGTTTGTAACCAGTTACTGTACTTTGGGGGAGGGACCAATTTTAACCGATGTATCAGTTAACGGGGAAAGACCAAAAATTTGAAGGAATTTTTTTTTTAAAATATCCGGTTAAATAACTGATTATTAACCGAACCGGTTAAAGTAAATAACTAGTTGAAGCATAAATGAGAAAATAACCAATGGAACCAGTTATAAAAAATTTACTAGTTTGTGCACCTCTACCCACACCCATTGCCCCCATCGGAGGCAGGGCGCACACCACCACACGAAAGCGTCAAAGATGGCACGTGGCAATGGCGTGGTACCGGTTGAGGGCATGAAGGGCACCATTTTTTTTTTTGTTTTTTAAATACAACCACTTGTGTCTACCTACCTCAAGTCCTCAACCCAATACCACGTTTACATAAGCCTTTAGAGCCCCTTCTACCAAGCCTATGTGACGCTACGCAAAAACACTTTTCCATCTTAAAGCCTTTCTTCCAAAGCCAAGCCAACAAAACATAAGTACATAACCTTATAATAAGAGTTAATTGCCAATTTAGTTCCTGAGGTTTGTCAAAAATTGTCACTTTCATCCAAATCTTTTTTTTGGTCAATTTAGTCCCTGTGGTTTCATTTATTTGTCATTTTAGTCCCTAAGGTTTGTCTAAAATTGCCACTTTCATCCAAATCTTGTTAGTCCACAGGGACTAAAATGACAAAAAAAATGAAACCATAGGGACTAAATTGACCAAATAAAAAGATTTGGATGAAAGTGACAAATTTTAACAAACCTCAAGGACTAAATTGGTGTGTTCATAAAATAATGTTCAGAGAAGGTTATGACTTCGACTCTTTTGAGTGGCATGCCTTGTGAGGTTTTTCTAAAGAATTGGTGCAATAGGTGTTAAGTTGGGTGCCGCGAGCTCGAGGCAGGACATGATATTAGTAACGTCTCACAAGCCATTGGTGTCGAGTTCGATACTTAATGTAAGAAAAAACTTGTTCAGACTTCAGAGAAGACCAGAAATTAATAATGCTATCATGTGGGGAACAAATACTGGCCCCTGCTCATAAATGATTGCTAGAGTCCAACTATATCTATCTCTACACACACACATATTATATAATATTTATATAAGTCTATGGGTAATAACTTGATACTAATTTTGACCACTCAAACTTCATTCCTAAAAACCTAATAATCAATGATTTGATTTTAATAGCATAACTATTTTCTATCAATAACTATCTTCCCATATATACAAAATACTGACTACCTAGAACTCCATGTCTTCATAGTTCCATTTTCAGCTGATTTGTATACAACGAAACTGCAAATTAAAAGAACACCATTGGATAGTTGTTAAAAAATAGGTAAACAAGTAATTTTAACAACTATTTACTCTTAAGAGAGCGTTTTCAGGTCGACCCAACCTCCCTATTTTGTCAACTCTAAATCAGATAATTAGTTCCGAATTCCAAACAACACAATCCAAAGATCCCGCCATCCATATCAACCCAAACCGCCTATTTTACCACCTCTAAACAAGATAAGCAGATTCTTTAAAAAAAAGAATAAAAAATTAAGGATTTACCTGAATTGCCAGAAGAATCATAACTCAAAAGCGAGTTTTCGGGTGTGATAAAAGTAGGGTTCATCTCTTCCACACCCCATAGTGGCTGGGAAGTTAGGCCATCAGGTTGCCATAATTGGTGGCTCAATGGTTGGGGTGAAACCATACCCGAAAAACTACAGTCCATAAGTGACCCACTCTGCAACATTTTAAACGGGTCAAACAAACTGATCAAAAAGAACAAGACTCGGGAAACGAGTGTTAGTATGTCACCCTTCTCACATACAACAACCGGGCCCAAGGCCCTAACTTACCACATTAATTGCTGCTTTATACGACTAATGTATGCAAGTACCATTAATTATTACTACCCAATTGAAACAGTAATTTGAATGTGCAGTCCCACAAGAGTAAATACAGTGGTTCCATTTTCTTCAATCAAAGTGAAAATAATTGACTTTTGTGGTCCAATTTCCAAAATGTCGTTTAGGGAAATTATGGCAGATGTTCAATGATTTCATGTATGGAACTTGTATGCATTTGTTTACACTGCCTAACAGTAAAAATATACCATTAAAGGCGTTTGATCACTTTTTCTATTGTACGTTTTTATAAAGGTAAAAACCGCAAGGAATGAATGAATTATAGCATAGCATGTGAAATTACATATAAGTAGATAAAAGGACTGTAAATTATCACCTCGGCAGAAAATATGTTGTCTAGGTTGATATCGATGTTAGGGTGCACTGCAGCTAGTCTCATTGACAAAAACTGCAGAAAAACAAATAATGTAGGTCAGAGTATATACAAATTTATGGAGTTTGCTACTACTTCTTTTTGGTAACCATGAGAACCCGTCATGGAAAACTCATGGGACACACCAATACCCTACAAACGAGAGCAAACAATGTAAACTGCAGCAGCTACACTGCGCATATGTGACCTATACGTTTGCTGCTTTTTATGAAAGGTAAAACAGTTTTGAGACGGATTTGATCCAACTCTTTATCCTCAATTTTTTCGCAACCATCTAAAGTTTAGCACAAAATGTTAAAACTAACCTCCACTTGACGTTGTAAGGATTGTACATGATTAATAATCTCATCAAGCACCATTGCTGTACCTGATATCTGCAAGAAGGGAGTAAACCGTAATTCCTAAAACCGAATAATGATTATTGTGCACTTCTTTGTCTGTTTTTAGAAGACCTTTTATAGATTGTAACATTTTAACTTGAGCACTTCCTATAAAGATTGCTAGCAGTGGCAAAGCTTGACCCGAGACTTCGGGGGGTCGGAAGTCACCAGTTTCGGGGGGTCGAAACTGTATATACCAAAAAATTTCTATACGAATACTATATAATCGGAACTTTTGAGCGAAAATTTGGGGGGATCGGCCGCCCCTCCCCGCCCCTTAAAAGCTACGCCCATGATTGTTAGCCAACTCTTCTAGGAATATGTCGGTAAACACTCGCTCATGTATACAAAATATCTAAATTCAAATCCTACAATATGCAAATATTCATCTAAAGAAAGTAATAAATTACATGTATAAAATTTGAGCTATAACAAGCTAACCTATAGGAAGAACCAAGCCAGTAAATTACATATATACCCTTGTCCTACTATGCAAGAAAAGGAAAAAATCTGGGATATTAAACAACTAACATCACAAAATGAAACAAGGAATGTAAAATGCATCACACATTTGTACAATACAAGTAACCAATGCAGGTGAATACCAAAGTAGAATATTGCTAACCTTACTACATCCAGGGACCAGCTCTTGAAGGAGCTTCATTCTAGCATTTATCTTCTCTCTTCTTGCCTGCCCAAAATTTGAATCCAATAAGCACTTAAGTAAATTAATAATCAACAATTATAATAACATTAATGCCAAATAAACTTATTAATTTCACTAATTATGAAATATTTACTCGTTCTGCTAAACTATGACTATCTGTTGCTTGACCTCTCCTAGCACGAACATGAACATACGGTAGCTCCTCACCGTCATCATTCGCAACGCTTTTATTCTTTTTCGCCGATGATTTAACCTAATTTGTTCATATAGTGATCAAATAACAACTCAATTAGTAAAAAACACCGAAACTGAAACCGAAACCAATAGGTGAGCGAATAAATAATCAATAAAGACAGAAACCGATACAAACATTCTTCTCTCGCTCCTTCCGCTTCATTGATTTCGATACAACAAGATTTGACGGAGTCTGTGAAGAATTATGCAGCGAATCGGAATCAATTGGTTCTTGTTTCACAAAACCTAAGTCATTAGGACTCGAATTATGCAGAATTGAAGGCGGCGTAGTCGTCTTCTCCAACGTATTGTCGGTTTCCATTAACGGAGAGTGTAGAAGCTTCACCGCCTGGTTCGGTGGAAGCTCTAGCAACGCTGTAAACGAGTTACCGGCATCTGCCGGTGGTACAACCGACATCATGCTTTGAATCTCCTCAACGAATTGAAACGTTTCCATATAAAAAAAGATATAGCTACTGCTCTCCAAAAATTTTATAAAAATTGGAGAGCTAGGTTAATAATAATAACAATAATAATAATATTAACAAAATACTGAAAGAAAGAAACTGAAAAATTACAGAGTTGGATAGGTAGCTGAATACTAACTAAATACTGAAGAGAATAGCAAAAGTAGGTAAAAGAAGCTGAAATATTAAAAGCAATTTCGACAGCAGAAAGTGACGGAAGAAGAAAAGAACTGTGAAACGGTACTTTAGACTTTCCACAGCAGAGAGAAGAGAAAAGAAAAGAAAAGAAAAGAGAAGGACCTTTCTCTTTCCTGAATCAGAGCAGGAATAATAATAATAATAAACTAAACTATGGATCTAGTACCAGTTGATGTGTGTTCTTCAATGGCGGATCAAAATAATTTACTTGAAAATTAGGTCATGGTGATAATAATAATAATAATATTAATAATATTAGGAAATGGAGTACATCGAAAGCAACAACCGGTCCACAGCTTCTAATAATAATACTACTGTTGTTGAGAATTTACATATACGACTATATATCTACATCATTTAGATAAGATGCCTTTTTTTAGAGAGAGAAAGTAAGGAGAGAGAGAGAGAGATGATGGGGTAGGGAGGGGACCGGGGCGGGTTGGGGGACCGGATCCGACAATGGTGTCTTAACTATTAAGGATGATCCGTCGTTGTCCTTCGTAATTTTTACGGCCAGCAAAATATAGGAATTATTATAATTCTCACTTTAAAAATATATGAATAATATCAATTGCTTAACTTTTATAGTTTTTTTTTTATAGATTTTTGTTAAAATTGTTATAAACATGGTGTCTTTTTTTATATATAAAAAAAGGTCCTTTGGATAAGTTACAGAAAAAACGAAATAAAAGGTTATGAGTCATTTTTTAAAAGAAGCATGGTGTAAGTTTGTAGCATCCTTATTTTAACGTGAAAACTGTTATCAGACTTTGAGCTCATACTCGGCATCTTTTGTCATTTGTCGACATCGGCTCTTGAGTCTTGCCTAACTTAGTTGTTCCTTTGCATGCACAATTGTTGTGTCCGGTCACCTCTCTACATCATTGGCGGTCGTATTTGCACTACGTTTTTCCATCAAATGTGTGTTTTCTTGTTTTTTTTTTCAACAACGTAGAGGTTTTTAGTTGTGATACTTTGTTGTATTTTTATTTTCATATTAGCTCTTGTTCTTTTTTTAAGATAAAATTCAAATATTAGTGTAATAATAAGGTTAAATTACTTTTGCTTGATTATGGTGCCTAAGGGTATGTGTAGTGGTAGATAGTTATGTTGGGGTTATAGGATTAAAATATTAAAAAGTAATAGAAAAGGTGTTATGTTGGGGTTATGGAAAAAGAGGGTGTAGTGGGAAGGAGGGTTATGTTGGGGTTATAAATGATTGGTAATGATTGGTTAATTATTGTTTTTTATTTAAATAAGAATATTTAATACTTAATAATATTTCATTAAAAATAAAAAAATTACAAATACTAAAACAAAAAAAAAATACAAATACTAAAAAAAAAATTACAAACCATAAATAAAAGATAAAAATACTAGAAACCATATTTTTTTCGATTTTTGCCTTTCGGCTCATAGCCATTTCCAGCGCTTTCCCCTCTAGGTGGTCAAAGTTTGACGTGTAAAAAGCAAAGTCGCGTTCAAACTGTCGTTCCTTCATGATGTCAACGACCTCTCGGTTTTCTTGGATACGCTGAGCCCCGATATCGCGCAAGTCTTGGAGCCGCTGGTTCATTTCAGCAAATGCCGGGACTAACTTATCAACCCCCGACGAAGACTCCGTCCGTGCGGCTCGAGCAGCCCGTCGACCGGCGGGACGAGGTAGCTCCTCCGCCCCCTCCTCCCCTACAAAAAAGGGATTTTCTTCTGGTGAGTTGAGGTCGACATAACGCGCGTCAGACGTAGGCGTTTCGGGATCAACCGAGTCAGAGGTCCTCGACTTTTTTGAAGGCCTCATATTTTTGGCCCTAGATGAAGAAGATCCAACAGTTGGGCGCACGGGGTGCCATTTGGTGCAGTCTTTCAGCACGCGCCAACATTTCACGTACGCGAAATTCCCGTACGTCTGATTGTATTCTTCCAAAGCCGCCACAAAGACATCCTCGTCACTTTGCCCACTTTTCCACCCGTACTTGGTGCGCTGATAAATGGCCTGAAAATTTGTGCATTTTTGGTTGATATCGGTCCACTTGCCCGATATCGAATCATTCTCCCGGTAGCCTTCTCCTTTACCCGAGAGATCAAAAAATATTTCCCGTACTCTTTTCCAAAAATCGCCTTTAGATTGATAGTTGGCTGAAAAAAACATACCAAAAACTATAACATTACCAAACAATATAACATTACCAAAAAACATTACCAAAAAATATAACATTATACCAAAAAACATTACCAAAAAATATAACATTACCAAAAATTATATATCTTACCAAAAAAATTTAACATTACCAAAAAAATATATAATATCTTACCGACTTCAGGATCCTCCGACACGTCAACCCACGCTCGGTTTAACGAGTACAACTCGTGGTCGGTCCATGGTATAACCTTTTTCTTGGCACGACCGCCCGTCTCTTTTCTTGCGTGACTCCGTCGCGCGGGTGCCTTGCCTCGCCCGGGCTCTTCCTCTTCAACCGGGCCTTGTGTCTCCGGAACCGACTCTTGCCAAGCATTTGAAGAGCCGAACATTTGGGATGACCCGTACACTTGTGTTTGGCCAAACCCACCTCCTATGGGCATCCCAAAACTCCCTCCCATGTTAACATTATACATGTTCGGGTCCCAACCATACGGTTGGTTTAAGAGGTGCGTGAAACTTTGCGGGTTTGAACCCGAACCCGGAGCTATAGGTCGGGTGTTTTCGCCACTGGTTTGGGAACCAAACCCGAAACCTTGACCGAAAGGATTCATGTTAGTGGTGGTTTGATCAAGTGTAGTGCTTTGCTCTTGTGTAGTGTGTGTGTTTTGTGTAGTGGTGAAGAGATCAAGTGTGTAGTGGGTATTTATAAAACAAAAATTAAATTTTTTTTTTTTTAAACACCTCGAGTGTTCCCCGGTCAAAAGAGCATTCAAGCCCCACTCTTCCCAAGGCAAGCCAAAACGCCTGCTATGTCCAAAACGTTTGCCCTTCAAAACGCCCTATAGCGCCTGGGGGGGCGGTGTTCCCCGGCGCTATAGGGCTAATAACGCCTGATAACGTGCTCCACTACAGGTGCTCTAATAATAACGTATGCATGGGCAGAGCTAAGTAATCAAGACCGGTGTCGCGGGACATCATTGGTTTTTGTATTTTATATACAGTATACTACAGAATGTTCGTTGACCACAATCTTTTTTTAAAGTGACATCATTAATATAATTTGTATTAAATGCATAACAAAACGTTGTTATCCTGCTGGTTTGCATGTTTGTTTCCGCTTTCATCTTTGATTTTGTTAGTGAGGTTTTCAGTTTGCATATTCGAATCTTAAGTCACCTTTAAATATGAGCTTTTATTTTTATTTAACTAGGTTTTTATCCAGCCGCGCGTTGCGGCGGCATCAATATGATCTAAAAATAATTAAGTGATGACATAGCGTTGCGACATTTCAAATTCCAAATCAAACCTAAATCAATTTTCATTGTGTTCGTGATATTAGTTTATCATACATTATTGCGTATGCTCGTGAAATTTCTTTGGTAAGCATCCCCAATAATAGTATCATTTTACCAGGAATCTCCCGTGATACACGGCACATGGTGGAGATGGCGCACGGTAGATGTGGTCCGTGATACGCGCGTTGTGCGTTTTTCACATGACGTGTTAATGCGGATTTTGGTATCCGACAAAGGCATTGAGACTAACCGTGGACAATGAGAAAATACAAAAGTGCCAGTGGCTACGCGGAGAATACCAGGAATCTCCCGCGATCCGCGGCACATGGTGGAGATGACGCACGGTAGATGTGGTCGGTAGCCGGCTGCGTACGTTAGAGTGAAGCAGTTATTCATTTTGTGGTTGTTAAATATATATATAATAAACGAACAAAAACCAAACCCGTGTGAAATCGGGTAAAAAACGCATTATGTCGGGGCCAAAATGAGAAAAAAAAACTTAATAAAAAAGTTGGTGGCCAAAACGGGGAAATAAAACTTAAACAAAAAGTAAAAAAACATTGTGTGGCCAAAATGAGGAAAAAAAAACTTAAAAAAAATTTGGTGGTCAAAATGAGAAAAAAAAAAGTTAATAAGAAAAGCAAAAAAAATGTGGCCAAAATAGACCCCATATTATGCTTGCAAGAATTGAACTTGAATAATGCTCATATAAACCAACAAACCCATCCACCACACCAATACCAAATATGTTGAAATTATTTGAAATGATAAGTATTTAACATAACATTAATAATGATAATAATGAAATCACTATTCATTAGCATGGTAAATTAATAGTATATAATGTTTGGTTTTAGAATCTGATTAGCATGAGATTATAATATTATGGATATGTGGGTTTGTTTGTTTTTTTTAACGGCCAATGAAATTCACCAAGAACTGTGACACCCGGCATATTTGTCTTAACATTTTCTAAACTTATAAGTCTACCTTAGCGGGAAACATTTTATTAACGTACTTAACTGGGTTAGTTGAGTCGGGTTATCTTACGTGTTGTCCAGGGTTCAATGATCTGGAGGATCATTGGTGTCATTTTATGTACACACGAGTCTTGAGTCCCGTTGTTGGTGAATTACATGAATTAGATTAAGTGTTATGCATAATTGATTCATATATGGTGTATAATATGCAAATACGTGTTTTAACGGTGTTTAGATGATTATCCATGGTTATATATGTTTAACATATGTTAGGATTGCATGTTCATGTGTTAGGATGTGTTAAAATGCGTTAAAACGACAAAACTGGAAAATATGGAGAAGACCAGATCTGGTTCGACCTTAAGGGGGGGTCAAACCTGATCATCTGTTTGCTAAAAATCATATTCAACCTCACAAAAGTCTCATTCGACCCCTGCAAGGGTCGAACCTGCAGACACTATAAATACCACACTTTGTCATCATTTCATAAACCCTAAACGCCTCTAAACACTCTCTCTCGACTTTAATCACTGGGGAAGGAGTTTTTGAGCTTGTTTTTCACAATCTAACCCTCAATATCATAACAAGTGAAGATCTAAGGTGTGTTCTTCATCCAAAATCCTTTTGAGCAATTTTAATTCGTTTTCATAAAACCCCAAAGTTCCAGATATGATCTAAGACAACTTTTATGATTGAAAACCTTTCTAACACTTTTCTAAACAAAACCTTATCATAAAACATGAGTTTTCTTATGGATTAACATGTGTTAATGATCCTTTGTGTTGTGTCATGTATTGTTTGATGTTTGTATGTTGTTTAGATGTTGTAGAGATGTTCTAGGACTGTTATAAATGATGAGTTTTTATTATCTTATATCACAATTTATTGGATGATGATGTTTTGTCTAATTTGGGGATTTTGATAGATTTAGGGATTGATTCATGATGTTATTATGGATAATATGATTTGGGGTTTTGTTTCATATGATAATCTGAGCATGTTGCGTGGATTGTTGAATGATTTCAGAAAGTTTCCTAATTGGGTAAAGTTTTCATACATGATGTGACGTTTTTATAATTTTACCATTTTGGGTAAGTACTAAAACGGATTGATTTTTGAGTAAAATTAGTAGGGTTTCGTGGGATGTGTTATTCATAACTTGACTGCTGTGTTTCGTGATGTTTCGTGATGTTTTCGGATGGTTTTGATGTGTTTTAGGAAGTTTGGGACTGCTGGGGTCGAACCTAGCCTTGCACAGGTCGAACGTGCTTCAGTTTGGTCGAACGAACTTTATTTAGGTCGAATTAACACATGTTAAGGCCGAATGAACATGTGTTAAGGTCGAATGAACTTGTTTTAGGTTGCATGAACTTATGAAAGGGTCGAATGAACATATTTTGGGTCAAACCAAGCTCATTGGGGTCGAACCAAGCTTATTTCCCTCCTGATTCAACCTAGCTATGTTATATGTGTGATTTTTGATGCAAATTAAGTATTTTATGCTTGAACCTTACATGTAATCTATGTGTGCTTGATTAGTTTGTGTAATGGATCACCAACGGGATGTCAAGTCGGTCTGGTGTGTCGGTTTAACAGTCAAACACGTTTTCAAACATACTTAGTCATGATCTGGACAATCGGGGACTGGTTAACCTTGGGGTTATTAGTCAAAACACTTATGCAAACTTTATTGATAGATCTCCGGTATTTGGGATTATCAAGGCGTGTCTTTTATACTTATTTCAAGAACGCAATATAAGGTGAGTGTCACAGCCCTATCCTTTAATGTTTTCATAACTTTTGGGGGAGAAACATGCGGTACAAACTTTCTTACTTTAGACCAACATATTACATTATATCACATGGATACTTAGTGACCCTTATTTCATCAGTTAAGTCATTTCAATTCTTAGTGAACCATTAATATGTGGATACATAGTGGGGAAATTGTGAATAGATATATTGGGCCTAGCAAGCCCCACTCGGGCCGACTGGAGGTCGGTGGCGGGTGCATATTTGTCCTATATCTTACGGCACCGAGTGATGAACCGGTAACGGGTTTGAGGCATTCTAAACGTTCAACAGTGGTTCACGACACTATAGTATCATGTAACGATGTTTACCTAGCATCAGGTATAGATGTAAGAATTGTTGGGCTTGGTTTACTCTTGTTACAAACTTTTGCAAACTTTATCTCTGTGACTCACCGGCACTGTATGTGTTGTCTAACTTTGCATGTTTTCTCAGGTCGCTTAGGTAGCAGGGAGTCTTAGGTGCACTGGAGTCACACTGCGTCTGGTCTTGCATACATAAGCAAACACTATTGGGTTTGCATTCATACATTTGAACATTGAACTATGGTTTTGTAAACATTTTAAGCTTCCGCTGTCATTGTCTGTTTTACTTTTAAACTTATAAACTGCGTGGTTGGTATTTCTACGTACTTTTCATAGCATATAATTGTCGTTTATTGTGACCGTTGACTTGGATCCTGGTATGTCACGCGCTTCGATGTAAAACCCCGCAAGTGGAATTTGAGGGTGTGACAAGAACTCCCTTCGGAGTCCCTACTCAGTCAAATCAGGACCCCTATCATCCGGCATAGCCAGATATGTAAGGGAGCTCCTGATTTCACCAAGTTCACCAGTTTCGGGGAAAACCCGACTATCCACCCGTCTGAAAACACGACAATAAAATAATCGGTAAAACCCGATGCTCTCAAAAATCAAACCCATGACCTTTCAGCCATAGGTCTTCTATCATTGAGCCTCCATACCACTCCACTATAAAGTGGTTGCTATATGTGGATTTTATTATGGACATTACAACACCTATCGCATGTTATGTTTGCTAAAATCTATAGACTTTTTTGCACTAATTATGAAAAAATGTGTGAGTAATATTCCATTTTAGTGTTACATACCAGTTTATTCCACAAATTCTTACATATTAGCTTGTTAATTTTCTACTTTATTCAATATGAAAATATTTATTTAAGTTGAAATCACTTTCCAACTCACGTTAACATAATTGAAATCACCATTAAAATCATCTTGACACAACCGAAATCACATTCAAAAGCAATAAAAATCAAATAATTTGAAGCGTGCTATATTAATAACCCGACCCGACCGACAAAAACAATTTAAAAAACCCAACCCAATAAAAGTAACTCCATAGAAAAAAAAAAAAAAAAAAAAAGAAACCAAAAAATCTTGACATCATTGAAAAAAGTTGTTGCCTCCGACACTGAACATATGTAAGTTAACGGTTCACTTTGTTTTCGTACTTGTGGGTTTGGCTCCCTCTTTGGTGACTAGCATCAATGTTCGAAGGGTTTTTTTTTTTTTTTTTTTCTGACAAGGCATCGTACCGTTTACAATGTTTTCGAGATATTAAAAGTTTATCAAAATGGTAGGCTTAAAAATGAAAATCTAACAAGAACCAAAACTAAGACCAAAGTTAATTTCAAAAGGGTTAAAAAAACAAAAAGAAAGAAAGAAGAAGAATAAGACCACAAAATCGGTTCGATTAAAAATTTATATGTGTTATAAACTAATAATTGCCCATCAAAGATCCTAACATACACGTACAAGTGTTAATAACATTGTTCTTGAAGTACTTGGTCTAAGTTTACATAGGCTTACATACAATGCTTTAAAAGTAAAGACAAGTCATAAGTGCTATGTTAAGATCGTTGGGTAGACTAGCCCTTGGTCCAATCCTCCAATGTCATTACAACGGTGGCGTGTTTAGATATTTCTAGCAAAGGAACTTTAAAAATATGAAGCATTGACCATCTCTTGTACCTCATTACCATCTCTAGCTATGAGACGATCATTGGTACAAATGTCCTCATAACATATCTTGTTTCAATATAACGACATCATCACATGATTACCCATTGAAGCAACCTTACAAACAACTTAAGTCTTTCAAAGTGATGGCAACTTAACACTTTTAATGTCCTCCATCGAAGTCGACAGCCAATGTTTGTTGGGGTCCGCTTCTTGCATCGATTCATCTCTACTTCCTGTATTGACTCGTCTTTTTTATTTATAAACTTAGGACGTTTTCATCATTGTCTTTAAAACTGAGTCAAATATTGGTCTTTATCATGTCATATGGGATTTAAACAAAAATGAGTGTCATATGAGGACGGAGAGGTAGAAGTGTACTCCACATTTAAAAGTTTAAGACTTCAAATTCTGTATAATGTAGTTGTGATGCGTTTATCCTATAAAATCTGCCAACTGATGTTATAAAAAAAAGTGTTAAGTGAATCCGTCAATAACAATCCATCAGCCATAGACAATTAATTGCTAACTAAGGTATAATGTAAAATTCACATTTACAATATATACATCGCAATGTACGCATTTGGTTAAAAAAAAAAAAAAAGACAATTAAGAAATTCTCCTATATGTTAATATATGCAAACTTAATTATATGGCCGGGTATTTACTAACTTTTAATAGGGACTCTAATGAAATGTAGACTAAGGGCATGTTTAGATAAACTTATTTGAGGCAAAAAAGACTTTTTGTTAAAAGGATTTATTAACTTATGACTTTTTAAAAAGGAGTTTTTAAAAAAGTGTTTGGATTAGCTTATGTGGTAGGGAAAAACAATAAGTTGATAAGTTAGTTTGTAAAAAAGTGTTTGGTTCAACTTATTTAGGTAAATGACCAAAAAGGGTATAAGGAGGGAAGGTGTAAGGATATAATAAGGACATGTAGGTAAATAACCATCAATAAGTTATAAGGAGGTTCAAAAAGTCACTCCTCCCTTACTTTTCCAAAACAACTTATTATAGGCTTACAAAAAGTTAAAACAAAAAGTCCTTTTCCTTTTGCCAAACACTTTTTGTAACTTATTAACTTTTTGGAAAAGTTATAAGTTATAAGGAGGTGGAAATAAGGAGAGCCAAACATGCTCTAAGTATAGTTTGTAGGTTTTTGCATTCAAGGTTTAGCATAATAATATGTATTTTTTTTAACGGCCAACAAATCAAACCTGGGCACTCTCGGGGCACCCTTTCGACAAATTCAAGTCATCCGAGAGTACCCGAGTTGTCAAACACCAATTCCGAGGACAACACAGTAACCCATCCGCCCACAGGCACGACAATAAAACTACCGGTAAAACCCGTCTGGCTCAAGAATCGAACTCAGGATCCCCGGATCTTCTATCATTACCCACTAATGCCTCTACCACTACACTGTAATGGTATTGACGATATGTATTAACCATCCTTAGGCCTCAAGGGGCGCTCAACTGGTTTGCTTTTCACTTCACTGATTTCTATCAATCCTGCACTGCCACATCACTTCACTGATTTCCTTCACTGAAACACTTTTTTTGTAGGCAGCACTCCACTGATTCTTTACCCAACTATTCATTATTTTCACACATAATAATAATAAAAAAAAAAAAGACTAAGTCTATCGTGAATTTCAGTAAAAAAAAAGAAAAAGAAAAGAAGAGTAGAAAATGAATGAGTTTGGGAAACAAGGTAAGCTAAGCTAATATTGGTTGTCACCAACGTATGCAATTTATTAGTTGTGATATTAGTTTTCCACTTTTCCTTGTTGTTGTCTATTTGACGATAACCGGTTGGAAATTTTATTATAAGGACCCTTATCTAATGTTTAGTTATTAGTTTTATATCCTATTGGAAATTTATACGTGAATGTGAGTTGGTTTGTCCCACATTGGTTGGGATATGAAATTGTGATGGGTTTATAAAGTGAAACCAAATGAAAGAGATTAATTTTTTTTGGGTTACATTATACTCTGGCATCTACCCGCACGTGCAGGGGGGGGGGGGGGGGTGCAAAAAATGGGTTCTTGAAGAAACAATAACCTGCACAGCTTGCCGGTGTATGCCTCGACGGTGTTGAATAGGGGAACCACAGCTCGGCCTTCGCCTTCTCCGGTGAGATCCAGACCTGCAAAGAGAAATGAAAGGTGGGGCGTGGAGGTGACTGCTAGGAAACCATAAATGGAGTCCAACGTACAGACATAAAAAGTGATGGCGGCTCTGGCGGCAGCCATGTGTTATCAGGGGGTAATATGTATGTGATAACTTGTGCCCTAATGAGAGGTGGAGACCTCTTATATAGGGCTTCTCATGGGCCTTAATGGGCCGGACATCATGGACCCCTAACTATATGGGCACATAGCCCATTGGCACGAAGCCCAGTTAGGGGGTTACCTCCACACCCCAATATTAGTAAATAATATAAAAAGTAACACGTAATAAAGACGGTATGTCTGGTCTAGCACCATACCTCTACAAGTCCCCCTAGTCTAGTGTTGCTTCCAAGTGCAAGCGTTGGGTGGAGCGCTAGACTAATTAGGAGTGCTCGGGAATGAAGATTAAGAGCTTTATCTTCTCGGTAGACCAATGACTCGAACGTTTCATCTTCTTGTTTCGATGTGTGTGGGAGGTTGCTCGTTGCGCTTGTTACCGACTAAGTGTCACCTTCTAAGTTAACTGTCACCGACGCGTGTGAGGGTTGCTCGTTACGCTTGTTATCGGCTAAGTGTCACCTTTTAGGCTAACTGTCACCGGCGCGCGAGCGTCCAGTAGTTGCAGGTGCTAGTGTGGCTCGTTGCCAGACCTGCAAGTATCTTAATCATATAATATGGGTGTATTATGAGGCGCCCGGCCTTGTGTTAGTATATCTTAACTTGTAATAAGTTGTCAGATAGTAAATAATGTAAAATATAAAAAGATTGTACCAAAACCTTGAGCGGCCAATGTTATGGCGTGCGTGCGGATTTTATGGCGTGCGGTGAACCAACAATACTTTCTCGGGGGGTGAAATCATATCGCGCATCATGGTATGAGATCCATCTAAAGTGGTGTTATACCATGCCATCCCCCCTGTAGAGGTATGGTGCTAGACCAGACATACCGTCTTTATTACGTGTTACTTTTTATATTATTTACTAATATTGGGGTGTGGAGGTAACCCCCTAACTAGGCTTCGTGCCAATGGGCTATGTGCCCATATAGTTAGGGGTCCATGATGTCCGGCCCATTAAGGCCCATGAGAAGCCCTATATAAGAGGTCTCCACCTCTCATTAGGGCACAAGTTATCACATACATATTACCCCTTGATAACACATGGCTGCCGCCAGAGCCGCCATCACTTTTTGTGTCTGTACGTTGGACTCCATTTATGGTTTCCTAGCAGTCACCTCCACGCCCCACCTTTCATTTCTCTTTGCAGGTCTGGATCTCACCGGAGAAGGCGAAGGCCGAGCTGTGGTTCCCCTATTCAACACCGTCGAGGCATACACCGGGGTGCAAAAAATGGGTTCTGGTTTGGGAAAATTTCTTGAACCAACGCGACGCCCGCATCTGCAGACACGAATGCAGCTCGAAAAACCCCGGGTCCACGTGACGTTGGTTTTTGCTGCCTACCGTTTTTTTTATTTTTATTTTTAATTATTGGAGGAAAGGAATAAAAAATAATAAAATTGTGTGAAAGTTTGTGTCACATCTTACCGTGCTGATATTGAGGTACCCGTGACCAATTCTAGTAGCGCCCTGTCCCCTTATAAAATTTCCGATGTTTAATGAGTAGATACCATGTGCCATAGAGTGAAGTATTAGTAAAAAAAAAAAAAAACCCTTAAGTTTCTACTATAAGACTATATGGTGTGGAGAAGGGTGGCATTTTCATGATGGGCTGCCACGTAGGCGTTACGTAGGAGTGAGAGGAGAGTAGGGGTGAGCAAAGCGTTAGAACCGACCCGACCCGTCCAATACCCGACCCAAACCAATACCCGACCTTAATACAAAATCAGAACCGACACACAGACCTGGAAAGTAGGGTCGGTTTCGGTTCTTGGACATGCGGTTCTACGGTTCCAAATCCACTACCCGAAACCGTAACAGTACCTTCAATTTCTTCCGATTTCTTGATCAGTCGGTGGTTTTTCTTGGATTTCTGAAAGGTAAACTTTTCTGACCGATGAAATCGAACAAGAATCGAAGACTTGTAGTGAGTTTACGAGGTATAAGGAGATTGTCGACAAGAGCCCCGATGAGGTTTTGCTCGTAACTTTGACTATATTATAAATATATCATGAATAACGGTTGGTTATTCTTTTAATTCCATTTGACCAATGTTTTATCATGATTCTTGTTCTTGCAAGTGTGCATCAGTTTTATGCTATTCAATAAGGAAGCTTCAGGTCAGTTGATGGTCGCAACCTTCTTGCAAGTGTTTGGAAGCCGTATGAATTGAAGATTTGTAGTCTTAGGTCAAAGCTATGTTTTTTTTAATCTGTGTAGGGTATTGGGCCCAAGAATAGGCGCATTCTATTTCGACAGTTAGTTATACATCTCGGTCCATTATGTTAATTTCGGTTCATGGACCGGAACCGACCCGATACCCGACTTGATGAGTATATAAGAACCGATAACATACCCTAGTATAAAAACTCGGTTCGGTTTCGGTCTCATATCGGTCCAGTTTTCGGTTTTTTTCGGTCCGACCCTAAATATGCTCACCCCTAGAGGAGAGGCATCTTGATGATGGGCCTCTAAGGGGGTGGTGTGCACTATAATGACGGGCTTCCTCATTGGTCAGAATTATTAAAAATTATAAAAAATCAATTAAAAAACAAATAAGTGGCACCGCATAGAAGCCATTTCATTGCCGCCATTGCCGTTGCCCACCCTAGGGGGCGGTGTAGCCAGGGGCATCAACTCATTGCCCAGCCTCCACATCATCTTGCGGTGCCCCATACCATATGGTCTAAATGAAACAAAACTAACTATAAATTTATATAATCAAATGATATATTTACCTCTTTTTGTATCTTAATTTTCTACTTTGTAAATATTCAAGAGGAATGAGCATGAAATTGCTACTTGTAACAAACTGAAGGGAGTAGACTTTAAAAAAAGGTTTCAAAAAGGGAAATGATTATGTACAGAAGACTCGTTGCACAGTAGAATGCATAAGAGGACCACACTCGTAATTGGTTCTTTAAATTTATATATTCCGGTAACTAGCTTATACCTCGGGAGCGTCCCGGGTTGAAAAATCTAAGTAAAGCGAATAAAATTAGAAGTATCTAAACTATAAAAATGAGATCTATATAGCAATTACCTGTTGGAGAGCGTCCCGGGATGAAATATCTAATATTACATAATAAAATAAATAATATGACAACATAATTAATGACTTGCCAATATATAATTAACGCTCCTTAATTTGGTGTAATTTTTTGCTTTAAAAAATCTCGTATATAAAAGATATTAAAGTTTAAAAGTTATGAGAGGAAACATGAGAGAGAAAATAATAAAGTTTTAATATTTAAATTTAGTAGATTAGGTATTTAATATATTATGTTAAATCATATTTAAATCATATTTATTATTTTTTTTAATTGGTCTAGAGTTGCCATGCCACATTCTATGTGGCATCTCTTAAAAGAGAGATTGCATAATATTATGACATGTCATCAAAATGGCTTTGGTTTATTATATGTATAGATATAGATTATTATTTATTTTAAACAAATCTCTGTCATAAGTTATCATATTATTATTTTAAAAAATTCATGGGTATCACCTAATCCCAGGCCCGACCCAAACCCACAATTTTTTAAACTAATCCTAAACCTGACACAATACCTGTCGGGTTACAAAAAATAGTCGTTTTTTTTCTCCGTTTTTTATATAGCACTATGGTAATCGTTGGAAAGATTATAAAACGCTCGTTAATTTGGTGTAATTTTTTGCTTTAAAATATCTCGTATATAAAAGACATTAAAGTTTAAAAGTTATGAGAGGAAACATGAGAGAAAAAATAATAAAGTTTTAATATTTAAACTTAGTAGATTAGGTATTTAATATATTATGTTAAATCATATTTAAACCATATTTATTCTTTTTTTTGTAATTGGTCTAGAGTTGCCACATCACATTCTATGTGGCATCTTTTAAAAGAGAGATTGCAAAATATTATGACATGTCATCAAAATGGCTTTGGTTTATTATATGTATAGATTATTATTTATTTTAAACAAATCTCTGTCATAAGTTATTATATTATTATTTTAAAAAATTCATGGGTATCACCTAATCCCAGGCCCAACCCAAACCCACAATTTTTTTAAACTAATCCTAAACCTGACACAATACCTGTCGGGTTACAAAAAATAGTCGTTTTTTTTCTCCGTTTTTTATATAGCACTATGGTACTCGTTGGAAAGATTATAAAACGCTCGTTAATTTGGTGTAATTTTTTGCTTTAAAAAAATCTCGTATATAAAAGACATTAAAGTTTAAAAGTTATGAGAGGAAACATGAGAGAGAAAATAATAAAGTTTTAATATTTAAACTTAGTAGATTAGGTATTTAATATATTATGTTAAATCATATTTAAACCATATTTATTCTTTTTTTTTAATTGATCTAGAGTTGCCACATCACATTCTATGTGACATCTCTTAAAAGAGAGATTGCATAATATTATGACATGTCATCAAAATGACTTTGGTTTATTATATGTATAGATTTGATATGGTGAATGTAAAATATAAAAGAAAAAAAAAGGTTGTCAAATACGAACGGGTGAATTCACACATTTGGTTTGAAAAAAAAGTTAAAAAAACCCCAAATTTAGACCACCACGGAGGATGAATTAGGCGCGATTCCTTCCCAAAACGCCACACCGCGCTGAGCACACCGTCCTGGCGTCCTTAAAGGCGTGATTGATTTTTTTTGTTGATGGCATTATTTATAAAACGCCTGATTCAAATTGGGTTGTCCAATGAAAAGGGCGCAATAGTCATATCGAAATGGCTAGACTTTTTTATCTTTTAATTCAATTTGAATATCTTTATATACACACACTCAAAATATCAGAACACACAACACCACACCACCTTCTAAAAAAATGAATTCCCCCACGTCCTCCTCATCCATGGCAAATTATTATTACAAAGAGTTTTAGCCGATACGGGTGAGTTGACCGATGAGGAGGTCGAGCAAGAGGTGGTTACGAGTGCGTGTACGCTCGCGGCGGGGTATATGAAACACGTTAGTAAGCCTCCACGCCCTATTTTACAAAGACAATATATGGAACGTGACCGTATGATTGCAAACGCTCGTTTGATGAAAGATTACATTGATGAAGCATCGACTTACCCAAACCCATAGATTTTTAGTCATCGTTGCCGGATGAATTGACAACTAAAAAAGCAAAACTTACCCTAGTATGTGTGTGTAGTTCTCTCTATTTTGTTTTATATTCCTACTTCCCATATGGCTTTGCAGGTTTTTCAAAAACAAAAAAATTCGAATTTTCAGGTATCATTCAAAAGTTTCAATTTTTTGCAAATCTAACACAAAATTGTTTTTTCAACTATCATTCAAAAGATTCAATTTTTTACAAATCTAATTCTTTTAGTTTGATTTTTCACTTTAACTCAAAAGTTTTTATCTTTTACAATTAAACCCTGTTGATTTTTAAAGGAAATTCATCATTCGAAATATTCCATCCATCCTGGTAGTCAAAAGATGTATAAAGATCTTAGAAAGAATTTTTGGTGGCCAAGTATGAAAAGAAGTATTGGAGAGTTTGTTGCAAAATGTATAACCTGTACTAAAGTAAAAGCAGAGCACCAAAAACCTAGTGGGTTATTGATACAACCCGAAATTCCCGTTTGAAAATGGGATCAACTTACCATAGATCTTGTAACCAAATTACCAAGATCTACAAAAGGTAATGATGCCATTTGGGTGATAGTAGATAGACTAACCAAATCAGCCCATTTTCTACCCATACAAGAGAATTATGGAGTAGAAAGTTAGCATATATATATATATATATATATATATATATAGGGTGGGGTTCCTGTACAAAGTGCATTTTTCGTACAAAGTGTGAGAAGTCTATATAGGCATTGTGTTTTAAATTTTAGGCATGATGTTTAATGTTCCTTTGGCATATTATTATATAGAAAAACACAAAAATTAACAATTTAAAACACAAATTAATGTATTCTCGACATGCAATGTAAAACACCCTACGAAGAAAGTAATCAGTGTGTTTTAAATTTAATGTCTAGAATACATTTGATTGTGTTTTAACGTGTAACGTTTGGTGCTTTTCTATATAAATCAATGCAAAAGGAATCAAAAACATTATAGCCAAACTTTAAAACACAGTGACTATATAGACTTCTCACACTTTGTACGAAAAATCTACTTTGTACAGGAACCTATACCTATATATATATATATACGAGAGATAGTAACAAGGCATGGAATTCCCCTCTCTATTATCTCAGATCGTGATGGCCGTTTCACTTCTAGATTTTGGGGAAAATTCCAAGATGCCTTAGGATCTCAAATCAAGCTTAGCACTGCATATCACCCACAAACAGATGGACAAAGTGAAAGAACAATTCTGTCACACCACGCCAATGGCGGAAACACGTGGCGCGACGCTCGAAAGCACATCAAAGTCAAGATTAACACAAACTATATTTAATTAGAAAAGATCATTATATTAAGATGTCGAGAAGGGATACCGGGTTTCAAACATTACTTAAAATCACAAACATTAAGTTTAAAGTGGGGCGTTTCCGTTTATGTCCCAACCCGATGGTAACAATAGATGAAACCCCCAACCAGTGTCCGACATCCCAAATTCCACCGTACTAGCCGCATACCTGTTCAGCACTTAGTTACCTGAAAGATATGTTTAAAAAGACGTCAATATATAAAATATTGGTGAGTTCACAGGTTTTAGTTTCGTAAATACGACATTTTTACATCCTGTGCAAGTCCAGCACATTTCTACGTCCTGTGCAAATCCAGCACATTTTTACATCCTGTGCAATCCAGCACATTTTGTGGCCTTTGTATGGAGTAGCTAGCTCCTACAAATTATGATGATAAGCAATCCCCTGAGTCCCATAACCAAACCAAGACTAATAAATATGCCCCGCTCCAAGTCGTTTCTCGGAACCCAACGACTTAAGTTCAGAATACGTGCACCTCTTGTCTTTACCGGGTTGACGCTATCAACCAGAGGTGGGCCTCGTCAGGCACCGATAGTACTATCCAAATATTCATTTGGTTTCATTTACCTGAATTAATGGTTACAGTAGCGAGGACCCAACCCCGAGTGGCGACCAAAAACTCAAGTACTCATCATGCCACTTACCACATTTTAACCTTTCAAAACATTTCAATATGTGATAACTTTTGACAAACATATCTTTCCCCCAGTTAAAACAGTAAAATGGGGCCGTGAAACTCACCTTAATTTCCATGCTTAGCTAGCAAATAAAATCCAAAGCTTTGACCGACTTCCTCGTGCCCTAAGTACCAATAAGGACACCTTAAAGTCTATCATATATAAACCTAGCTTATTTTTCCGGTTAAAAGATAGTTTATCCAACTATCTTGACTCGTGTGTACTAACCCGAGGCTTTAAGTGCTTTAACTCGACGAACCGATCGTGACTTACCATAATTCATGTGTTCACATACGGCATAGTACCCAAGTCGCGCACCTGTTACTCTGCGTGTGTAAACCATGTTGGACTAACACCACGAAGCGTATAACTCATCCCGAGTAATAGCTTGTCTCGTAAATCGGATAAATGTAATCGTCTTGTATAGTTATTTTCGGGAAATATACCTTGCTGAAATATAATATAGTTATTAAAATCCCTTTCAATAACATTTGTTATTTCTTTTCCCGAATCCGAGTATCTTACAAATCTCAAGACTCTGCTTTTTATAAAGAGGTTTTCCAATTAAAACCGAACGTTTATACATCTTTTAATCCGACAACAAACATATTTTAGTTACCAAGTAACCTTTAAAAAAAACTCGTC
This sequence comes from Ambrosia trifida, assembly GCA_028751855.1. NCBI lineage: Eukaryota > Viridiplantae > Streptophyta > Magnoliopsida > Asterales > Asteraceae > Ambrosia > Ambrosia trifida. The sequence continues at coordinate 37,246,854 of CM054133.1, read as the reverse complement.
ATACTTGACGCTTGGTAACAAAAGAATATATATTTGTTTGAAATATTTCTCGGAATAGACTATTATTGTTACAAATAATATTTGTCATAACGTCGTGATTTTGTATATGACTACACTTGTCAAACGTTTGGAAAGTTATTTATAGGAACGAACAATAATGTCACACTTGTCGCGCTTCGGATTTATAAAAATTTCGGCAGAGTTTCCTCTGTTTTTGGTATAAACCAGACAACACAAGTTGTCTACAAATTCCCAAAATCAACACCTAAACAAAAGACGACATTATATTTATCCGCATTTCTAATCCACGAGACTTTATACGTTGTGACTATTATATAAATCATACTATTTATATAAATATATATACGTATAGTCCATCAATTTAGTCCAACAACAATGCAAGTCACGACTAATACACAAATATTAGCTCATAATGCTTTTCGTTAATATTTTTATCGGTTCGTTAGCGAGTTAGTCGTTCGTATTTATATATTTTATAAATATATGTGTAAATAATAATATAACGAAATAATTGCTAGTTAATTATACCGTAACGCTTGACCGAAGTTTACTGAGTTGACCGGGTTGACCAACCCGAATCTGACCGGATCTACCCGAGAGCACCATACTTGACCCACGACTAGAACTTGAAGACGGCACGCAAACCGAGCCAGATCTGAATCTGACCCGGAAGCATAATCTTGACCCGAGCCCCGAGTCCCGAACCCAAAACTGACCGGACCCGAACCGCCGGACGCCACCACCGTGGCCGGACCACCGGTGCCGTGGCCGGACCGCCACTGCCGTGGCCGGACCACCACCACCGTGGCCGGACCACCACCGCCATCCCACGCCACCAAAAGAAAACCCCGTTCTGACCACCCGCGCGCCACCGGAACCCAACCAAACCCACTCCAGCCCCTCCGGGACTCGCAACCAACCGGAAATAGCTCGCCGGAATATGGCCGGAGAACGAAATTTCGTGAAAACTTGTGAGGAGTCCCCCAAAGACCCGATCTAAACGTTTGTACAAAGAAAACTCGAAAACGAGCTTACCGGAAAAGTCGCCGGAATGGTACCAACGTTCAAACCGCTTCGTTTTAGGGAAAACGGCCTTCACCATCGCGTTCGGGGCGTCGAAATTAGTGGGGGTGGGGGTGTCACGCGCCGGAAAAGTCGCCGGAAGGTCGCCGGAAACTCGCCGGACGCCGCCGGAAGGCTGCCGGCCGGCCGCCGGAATTTCTAGAGAGAGAGAGTTGAGAGAGTTTGGTTTTTAGAGAGAGGAAGTGATGTGAGAAATGAGAAGAATTGGAAGTGTTTTAAGCTTATATAGGTGGGCTTTTGGATTGGGCTTCAAGCCCAACGTCGTGTATCAACTGCTCCGTTTTAGCCCATTATCGCTTCTGGACTCGGTTTTTGTTCGTAGTCACAAATAATACCAGACCGAGCAATTCAATAATTATTTTCGTCACCCGACGCGTGAAAACGGCACACGCGTTAAAATCGCGTTAATCGGTTCGGTTGTGTTATCCTTCATTTAAATGATCCGATAACTTTCGAAATTCAACCGATAACATTATTTATAATAAATAATTATTCCGGAAGTTCGGTAACGGTTAAAGCCACGCGTTTCGACGTTCGAATCCACGTCAGTTCCTCTCCGCGTTCTCCGAAACGCTGCGTTTTTGGCCGTTTACCACGCCGATTTCACATTCGTTCGCATCGACAGTAAATACGTGTCGTATTTTCATAGGATAAGCTTATGTTATTCCAGTTTGACAAATTTTTGCTGATGTCAGTTCGTTACGTTAAACACGCGAAGTCTTTCTTTAAAGGCATCAAGACTTCAACGAACTTTCAAAAGGACATCGTAGGACTCATATTAGCTCAACTAACCATAATTAACCTTAAACCATGTTAATTATTTCTAAAACATGATTAGAATCACGTTAATCGTTGTACGAAATTTGCCGGTTGTCACATTCTCCCCCCGTTAAGAGAATTCCGTCCCGGAATTCAGTTCAAGTCATCCGATACATTAGTATCCTTGAACAGGGCGGGATGTTTGCAACTCACACGATTACCCCTTTTCTTCGTGAACTCCAGTTCACGCTTAGCGTCCTAACGAACACAATGTCATGAGTCGGCTACGGCCGAGCTCTTGGGTATCGCAATCCGGCACAAATATCGGTTTTCCCGAAATAGTAGAGCTTTGCGTCAACCTGAATCCTGTCGGTTGAGGAATTGACAATGCTTCCTCAAGCCAGACCTGCGGGATTCGTCAAGAGTCTCACTAAGCTCTTGCGATAGTTCGAGCTTGTTCGTTGCAAGGCCAATTTTAACTGACATATCCGAGTCACTGGAGTACTAAGCGAAGTCACTCCATTACCGTTTTCGTGCTTAACAACACCCTTTCAGCGTATAACACTCAGCAAAGTCCTATACTGATTTGAAGTTCCTAAGGCTAACTCCTTGTTAGCACAACTTCCCGATCGGTTTGGCCACTTATTCAAGAAGATTTGAATCTACCTGATTCGTTGGTCACCTCTTGAACTCACGCCAGATCATGTGTATATCTCTATCTGTCATTCAATGTACTAGAGACGTACACGTATGCACTCCAGAGGACTTCGAGCAGTACACCCCGAACACTAGGGTGATGATTCCTATCACATAGGAAATTCTGGCGATGAAGTACACGAATTTGATTTGCCACCGACTCTAATCGTATCACACAGGACACTTCCGTCTAGGACAATAGTTCACTCGTTCGAGAATGGTAATCCATACTCATCTCAAATTGAGTATTCCAGACTTGCGTTCAAGGTTCGGCGAACCCTGAGGTAGGATAACTGCTAAAGTCCGATATTGTGAAAGTTGACACCTAGTGTCTAGCCACGACTCTCCAAGAGTATAGATGGCTACCCGTATGCCCCATATTATAACTGCAAACGAGCAGGGGGATGAGAAGGTTCCAAACATCGGTCGATCTTTGCCTGTGTCCCATCACAGCCACCGGACACCTCAGGCGACATGACCGTTAGGTCCGCCCGTTGAATTTCACTAATCGGGTGATCTTACCAGATCACAAAGCAGTCGACGTTCTCGAGGACGCTCCAGGTTGTTTATAGTAGCGGATGGTAATCCTGTGTCCTCACATGGACTGAAATCCACTATGCACCAACTTACAACCTTTTCGTATGAGCGATTATGGTTAGTGGTACTAGGACGCCTAATATGGACTGACGGAGGTCGAAAGTTTTTGCGCCACTTTCACCCCTCAGTTCCCCAAACAGTAGACAGTGTATATTCGACATACAGCCGTACAATTCCACAATACACGAGAATTTAAGCCGACTTAAACACAAATGTCTAGAGGCGCACATCACCTCATCACATTGGTCAACATAGGATCGATGTACATGAACCATCATAATATGGTTGCCGTAATAAATAGAAGATAGGGTCTTGACAACATCTCAACACGTTGGTTTCCACCGAAACGGTAAGCAGAGCATTGGCAACTACCCAAAACAAGGGTACCCAGTGCTTGTCCTGCTATATGTGCCTCACGAGCACTGGTGTCCTATCGTTATTAGCAACCTAGTAAGTCAATTCTGAACAATACAGGACACACGTTCCTTAAATTGACTTTCAGATCCTATGCAGAGATCTGAGTGAAGGGAGTCCTGACCCGGAATCCTCACTCGTCGAATATACCATCTTCCGGGATCTTTCGAGGTAAGAGGTGAAATCGAGTCATAATGAATGCATCTGGCATAGATCTCACGTTTGGGCTTGACGGCCTCATGCGCCAAAATCGTTACTTAAAAACGACAAACGACCGAGATCGCCCTACAAGAAGTAGTCTTGAGCCTTCCAATAAGGCATCCCATTCAACGACTCAGGTAGTCACACACATGGGTGCAACATGTAAGCTTTCGTGCTCATCTTGATTAGTCATGGACTAAACGCACTCACTAGGCAGCTCACATTATTACGGTGTCTCCAACAGCGTTTGCCAAGGACAGGGGATTTTGCTCTAGTACGAGCAACGCTACTGTAAAATAACTGGGAACACCCATATCGACCCAAGGTCGAAAGGGTTCCACAATCCCAAGAATCTGCGCAACGACACCAAGACAAGATAAACCTACCATTAGCAGGATAACATCAATCGAAGGGCTGAGTTGATCGAAGATCTCATCATGGTAGGGTAGCACCCTTATAGAGTAGACAATGCTACATGCCCTTCTAGATTCAGGGTTTCATAAGACCTCCGAATCACGTACCGGGGACTCCACCAATGCACTCGCCGTGGATGGGTCCACACTGTTATTCCCGCAGTCATCGGCATGACACGTTGGCGGGTATGATGTCAAACGAATCCACTGGGATGAGCAATAATAAATTGAGTCTTTCAACTCTTACTAGCCCAAAGGTATGGGTCATAATATCGCTCGCATTTACTCGATACCTTCAAGTCCGAGATGTATTCGAAATCCCTTTATTGCAAAGACGAGGCTCACCCCGTCATGTCTGGATCATGGGATTTCCTTCCGACATGATTCGAGAGTGGTTAGTCGACCAAAATGCGCGTAAAAGGTTAAGGCTGGACATGGCGTCACTGATGCCTTGGATTTTGAAGAGGTAATGCTCACGAGGCACGCGAGCATATAAAGAGGTCGACACCAGATTCGGTCAATTACTCAAACTACGAGATTCGAACTTTAGAGGGATACATGTGCTAACACTAGGACTAGAGTGTCTTAGTACGACTACTGGAAAGTCCGTTAGACACCCGAATTCCCACATTATCGATGGCATCACTACACAACCATTCAACAATATAACAACGGTTACGTGGGTTTGGGGTAATGTCTTTATTCCAAGGGAACCAAGAGCGAATCAAGCGACAAGTTATCACATCATCAAGTCAATCCAACAATTGTAGCAATACGTTCACGGTGCAATACGGTAGTAGAAATAACATGACATGACAACAACACATCCACGAACACATCAACAAGGGAACACCGCACAGGAACAACACGACGACAAAGAAGCATGACAACAAGGCAACACCACTGCAGGAGCAGCACAACAACAGGAACGCACCGTCGACAGCGAAACGCAACCGCATGGATATGCAGTCGGCAAAACTGTGCAACTACAAGAATGCACAATCGTTAGGGGTAACACCACAACATGAATTCACGACAGCAGGACGACACGCAACCTAGCGAGTCCACTATACATAACTACAAGGAGCTCCATTACGGTGAGCACGCACCCCGGTGCGTTTCAGCTCACTTATGGTGATAGAATCCTTATTCGTATCCTCAGCCACAAACCTATACTCCATAGGCTCATTAGTAGGAACGATTGGATCACCAAAGGCATCCGCCACCACAACGGAAATGGGAACAATGGGTTCCACCTAATTTAGTAGACTTATTAGGCCGATATCGTTCCTAGGGAGAATGACTGTATACTCGATATAAGTCACTCGAATAATAGCAACTGTAGCATTGACAGGCTCAACCATACCTGAGAGCCATCGCCAACATTAGTCTTGGCAGGAGCCAGGGAATGATAACGAGCGGTTCAACGAAAACCTCAAAGAAAATGGAGTTAATGGCAACGAACTCCATCGTGACACAACCATGATCATAGCGGCTTGGCAAGGGTCTTAGAGATATCTATGTCAATGGCAATGATCTTGGCAGGAGCTTTCGAAACAACAGCAACATCAAACTTGACAACAGCCATAGAAACATCCTCAACACGCTCAGTATGAGCTACACTCTCAGCAACGACGACATAATTCGCTTGGGCCATAGAACAACGATGGCAGCAACAACAGCAGGCTCAGCAGAAACCTTAGACCCGTCGCAGCTATTAGATGTGTGGTAAATAGTATCCATAGGACCTAGAAACCAACCAACATCTTTTCCAGTATCAAAACATTGGTCACAACAAGAATAGTAGAGGTAGAAGGATCATGATTTATCGGGACACCACGATAAAATAAAACGATCCAGACTCTGGCAATTCAACCTAGCCATCCTTTTCATTAGGGTCCTCTTGCATGTTATTTTGGCCCTAGCACCGATAGTCATCAACTGAAATGCCTTTCCGACACCTAAGCGAGGCCAGCGAACTTTCTTCCTGATAGGCCACGCAGTGAGAGTTTCGAAGTATGACAAGAGATTAGACAAGTCACATTGTCCATGACGAATGGATCTCGCAACCTTGGTTTATAAAACACCGTGACACAAGGACGCAACGTCTCAATATCTATGGGGATCGATGGAATACACTTCGCATCAATTGCCACCCCAAATAGACAACCAGTCTCGTCGTCCTGACGAGGGTAGTAGACGTTCAATATTGCAACATGAGCATTGGAATTGCTGTCCCATGGGTAAGTTTAATTGACAGAATAACGTGACCACTTCCAGTAGTCCGTTATTTGATTTTCGAGGGGAATTTCGATGTCAGCCAGAGCGTTCCGTGACACTTGACAATTACGAGTCACACGCTTTACGATTTCGGCTCCCGAAATGTGGTTTCACTCCCCGAGTATTATGACGGATTCAGACGCAAAACACACGTTTCAATATATATGTATGTCTCCATATATATTAACTGACTTGGGTAAAATTATCTCCGACTCGACTCACTTTACCATATAACTACTTTCCCATTAAGTAGTCATACTAGGATCTTGTCAGTCGAGATTTCATTTTTCCCGTAATCGACTCGACTCACCTTTCCATATATTTATTTTCCCATTAAATAAATATACTATGACCTTGTCGATTCGATATTACATTTCTCAACCATCAACTCGACTCACCTTACCGTATAATTATTTTCCCATTAAATAATTATACTAGGATCTTGTCGATTTGACATTTCGTTTTACCACCATCGACTCGACTCACTTTACCGTATAATTATTTTCCCATTAAATAATTATACTAGGATCTTGTCGACTCGACACTACATTTTACAATCATCGACTCGACTCACTTTACCGTATAATTATTTTCCCATTAAATAATTATACTAGGGTCTTGTCGATTCGACATTGTATTTTACGACCATCGACTCGACTCACTTTACCGTATAATTATTTTCCCATTAAATAATTATACTAGGGTCTTGTCGATTCGACGTTGTATTTTACGACCATCGACTCGACTCACTTTACCGTATAATTATTTTCCCATTAAATAATTATACTAGGGTCTTGTCGGTCGATATTTCGTTTTCGGCACCCGACCCGGCTCACCTTACCATATATTTATTTTCCCATTAAATAAATATACTAGGATCTTGCCGATCGATATTTCATTTTCAACACCCGACTCGGCTCACTTTACCATATATTTATTTTCCCATTAAATAAATATACTAGGATCTTGCCGATCGATAATTCATTTTCAACACCCGACTCGGCTCACTTTACCATATATTTATTTTCCCATTAAATAAATATACTAGGATCTTGCCGATCGATAATTCATTTTCAACACCCGACTCGGCTCACTTTACCATATATTTATTTTCCCATTAAATAAATATACTAGGATCTTGCCGATCGATAATTCATTTTCAACACCCGACTCGGCTCACTTTACCATATATTTATTTTCCCATTAAATAAATATATTAGGATCTTGCCGATTCGACATTGTTGAATTTAGACGGGGGCTATCATGCCTTTTAGATAAGATGATCAAGCCTATTAACTCAGCAAGGACGATTCTGCCCTCCAATAGGGGATGGAACGCCTGACCCTCGAAGACAACTTGGGCATGTGTTAGATCAAGAATGACTTACTCACAGTAATAATATAGCAGCACACGGGCAACTAATCTCAATACTGATCCACACAGGGTCCCGTGCTCAAAACGCACTGGTTTTGCAGGGACGCACCCTCGGTCTTTACTGGGTTCCAAGTTTAGCATTCCACGCATCGTACCAAGCATTCATCTCTTCGGTAGGCAGTGCATCCTCGTACGTCCGCTCCATCGAAGAACTTTGTGCGGAGGCATTCAACTCCTATACAAGGAAGTTTTCATCTCCTGTCCCTATCCGATGCGAGGGTTTACGTCAGATTACTCATATGAAGTAGACGTTCGAGCTCTTCCGTGTTCGTATCGTAGAGGTAATGCTGAAGAAAGCTCATTCAGTTTGCGAGGATCGAAATCAAGGGATATCAACAAGACCTCCCTTTTAACCCGTTGGCCAATCAAACTCTAAGACTGACCCTACAGTACAAGAATATTCAAGGCAAGAAGTGATCACCAACCCCAGCCCTAGCGCCCACCAAGGTTACCGTGCACCACAAGTTATTATTACGTGTGCACCCGCAATGATAATCGGTGTTGCCAGGTAATTTTGGTGCCCGCTAGTTCCGAGCTTCCTGATCCAAAACAAAGATTTCACACAATAAAAGACCTAGACTAGCTTTGCCTTCCCATCATCAGCGACACGACAACGTCCACTAGCACGATAAAGGTTAGCCCTTCCGATCATCCCGTCCGCAGGTAAGCGGGTGAGTTCGTCGTAGACCACCGCTTGTCCTTCCCGCTTGTCGATATCGGTAATCGATGCAAAAGTATGGACTAGAGTGAAGTGTGAGACGATATCCTTATAGGCAAGCTATCTGTACTACTTATATGCATTAACTAGCACTAGTCAGAAAATCGGATCTCTACACAATTTAAACATACATATCCTTATTTTCTAGCATTTTATATATTGACACGCATGGCTAGTCGGTCGGAATTTCCCCTTGTACAATCCATGTACAATTCTCTTTCTTTTCTAAAAATATTTCGTTGTGTTTTATTTTTGAAAACTTCGTTTTCGAGCCAAAACCGGTTATAGTCTAGATTTTTCAAAAATACTAGTTCGCTATAACCTTGGCTCTGATACCACTTCTGTCACACCACGCCAATGGCGGAAACACGTGGCGCGACGCTCGAAAGCACATCAAAGTCAAGATTAACACAAACTATATTTAATTAGAAAAGATCATTATATTAAGATGTCGAGAAGGGATACCGGGTTTCAAACATTACTTAAAATCACAAACATTAAGTTTAAAGTGGGGCGTTTCCATTTATGTCCCAACCCGATGGTAACAATAGATGAAACCCCCAACCAGTGTCCGACATCCCAAATTCCACCGTACTAGCCGCATACCTGTTCAGCACTTAGTTACCTGAAAGATATGTTTAAAAAGACGTCAATATATAAAATATTGGTGAGTTCACAGGTTTTAGTTTCGTAAATACGACATTTTTACATCCTGTGCAAGTCCAGCACATTTCTACGTCCTGTGCAAATCCAGCACATTTTTACATCCTGTGCAATCCAGCACATTTTGTGGCCTTTGTATGGAGTAGCTAGCTCCTACAAATTATGATGATAAGCAATCCCCTGAGTCCCATAACCAAACCAAGACTAATAAATATGCCCCGCTCCAAGTCGTTTCTCGGAACCCAACGACTTAAGTTCAGAATACGTGCACCTCTTGTCTTTACCGGGTTGACGCTATCAACCAGAGGTGGGCCTCGTCAGGCACCGATAGTACTATCCAAATATTCCTTTGGTTTCATTTACCTGAATTAATGGTTACAGTAGCGAGGACCCAACCCCGAGTGGCGACCAAAAACTCAAGTACTCATCATGCCACTTACCACATTTTAACCTTTGAAAACATTTCAATATGTGATAACTTTTGACAAACATATCTTTCCCCCAGTTAAAACAGTAAAATGGGGCCGTGAAACTCACCTTAATTTCCATGCTTAGCTAGCAAATAAAATCCAAAGCTTTGACCGACTTCCTCGTGCCCTAAGTACCAATAAGGACACCTTAAAGTCTATCATATATAAACCTAGCTTATTTTTCCGGTTAAAAGATAGTTTATCCAACTATCTTGACTCGTGTGTACTAACCCGAGGCTTTAAGTGCTTTAACTCGACGAACCGATCGTGACTTACCATAATTCATGTGTTCACATACGGCATAGTACCCAAGTCGCGCACCTGTTACTCTGCGTGTGTAAACCATGTTGGACTAACACCACGAAGCGTATAACTCATCCCGAGTAATAGCTTGTCTCGTAAATCGGATAAATGTAATCGTCTTGTATAGTTATTTTCGGGAAATATACCTTGCTGAAATATAATATAGTTATTAAAATCCCTTTCAATAACATTTGTTATTTCTTTTCCCGAATCCGAGTATCTTACAAATCTCAAGACTCTGCTTTTTATAAAGAGGTTTTCCAATTAAAACCGAACGTTTATACATCTTTTAATCCGACAACAAACATATTTTAGTTACCAAGTAACCTTTAAAAAAACTCGTCATACTTGACGCTTGGTAACAAAACACTATATATTTGTTTGAAATATTTCTCGGAATAGACTATTATTGTTACAAATAATATTTGTCATAACGTCGTGATTTTGTATATGACTACACTTGTCAAACGTTTGGAAAGTTATTTATAGGAACGAACAATAATGTCACACTTGTCGCGCTTCGGATTTATAAAAATTTCGGCAGAGTTTCCTCTGTTTTTGGTATAAACCAGACAACACAAGTTGTCTACAAATTCCCAAAATCAACACCTAAACAAAAGACGACATTATATTTATCCGCATTTCTAATCCACGAGACTTTATACGTTGTGACTATTATATAAATCATACTATTTATATAAATATATATACGTATAGTCCATCAATTTAGTCCAACAACAATGCAAGTCACGACTAATACACAAATATTAGCTCATAATGCTTTTCGTTAATATTTTTATCGGTTCGTTAGCGAGTTAGTCGTTCGTATTTATATATTTTATAAATATATGTGTAAATAATAATATAACAAAATAATTGCTAGTTAATTATACCGTAACGCTTGACCGAAGTTTACTGAGTTGACCGGGTTGACCAACCCGAATCTGACCGGATCTACCCGAGAGCACCATACTTGACCCACGACTAGAACTTGAAGACGGCACGCAAACCGAGCCAGATCTGAATCTGACCCGGAAGCATAATCTTGACCCGAGCCCCGAGTCCCGAACCCAAAACTGACCGGACCCGAACCGCCGGACGCCACCACCGTGGCCGGACCACCGGTGCCGTGGCCGGACCGCCACTGCCGTGGCCGGACCACCACCACCGTGGCCGGACCACCACCGCCATCCCACGCCACCAAAAGAAAACCCCGTTCTGACCACCCGCGCGCCACCGGAACCCAACCAAACCCACTCCAGCCCCTCCGGGACTCGCAACCAACCGGAAATAGCTCGCCGGAATATGGCCGGAGAACGAAATTTCGTGAAAACTTGTGAGGAGTCCCCCAAAGACCCGATCTAAACGTTTGTACAAAGAAAACTCGAAAACGAGCTTACCGGAAAAGTCGCCGGAATGGTACCAACGTTCAAACCGCTTCGTTTTAGGGAAAACGGCCTTCACCATCGCGTTCGGGGCGTCGAAATTAGTGGGGGTGGGGGTGTCACGCGCCGGAAAAAGTCGCCGGAAGGTCGCCGGACGCCGCCGGACGCCGCCGGACGGCCGCCGGAACGCCGCCGGACAGCCGCCGGAACGCCGCCGGAAGGTTGCCGGCCGGCCGCCGGAATTTCTAGAGAGAGAGAGTTGAGAGAGTTTGGTTTTTAGAGAGAGGAAGTGATGTGAGAAATGAGAAGAATTGGAAGTGTTTTAAGCTTATATAGGTGGGCTTTTGGATTGGGCTTCAAGCCCAACGTCGTGTATCAACTGCTCCGTTTTAGCCCGTTATCGCTTCTGGACTCGGTTTTTGTTCGTAGTCACAATTAATACCAGACCGAGCAATTCAATAATTATTTTCGTCACCCGACGCGTGAAAACGGCACACGCGTTAAAATCACGTTAATCGGTTCGGTTGTGTTATCCTTCATTTAAATGATCCGATAACTTTCGAAATTCAACCGATAACATTATTTATAATAAATAATTATTCCGGAAGTTCGGTAACGGTTAAAGCCACGCGTTTCGACGTTCGAATCCACGTCAGTTCCTCTCCGCGTTCTCCGAAACGCTGCGTTTTTGGCCGTTTACCACGCCGATTTCACATTCGTTCGCATCGACAGTAAATACGTGTCGTATTTTCATAGGATAAGCTTATGTTATTCCAGTTTGACAAATTTTTGCTGATGTCAGTTCGTTACGTTAAACACGCGAAGTCTTTCTTTAAAGGCATCAAGACTTCAACGAACTTTCAAAAGGACATCGTAGGACTCATATTAGCTCAACTAACCATAATTAACCTTAAACCATGTTAATTATTTCTAAAACATGATTAGAATCACGTTAATCGTTGTACGAAATTTGCCGGTTGTCACAAATTCAAACGCTAGAAGATATGTTACGAGCTTGTGTTCTGGAGTTTAGGGGAAGTTGGGACACTCATCTACCATTAATAGAATTTTCATACAATAATAGTTATCACGCTTCTATTCAAGCTGCGCCCTTTAAAACATTATATGGTAGAAAGTGTAGATCTCCAATTTGTTGGAATGAAATTGGAGAAAACCAACTTACCGGCCCACAAATTATTCAAGAAACCACAGACAAGATAATTCAAATCAAGAAGAAACTGGAGGAAGCCAGGAGTCGACAGAAAAGCTATGCAGATAATCGGAGGAGACCACTAGAATTCCAGATAGGAGACTACGTCCTATTAAAAGTATCCCCATGGAAAGGTGTTATACGATTCCAAAAACGGGGAAAACTTAACCCACGCTACATAGGACCATACCAGGTGAAGGAGAGAATTGGACCAGTAGCCTATCGTCTAGAATTACCTCCAGAATTAGAAGGGATCCATGATGTTTTTCATATCTCCAACCTCCAAAAATGTGTAGTTGATACACAAGCTATCATTTCTTTAGATGATATTCAAGTAAATCCCCAATTACGATTCACAGAGGAACCTATAGAAATTGTATCACAACAAGAAAGAAGACTAAGAAGGGGAAAATACCAATAGTACAAGTTAAGTGGAATGCTAGACGAGGTCCGGAATTCACATTTGAACGTGAGGATATGATGAGAGCAAAATACCCTCACCTATTTATAAATCAGGTACAATATAAAAACAATTTCGGGGACGAAATTTTCTAAGGGGGGGAGAATGTAACGACTAAACGAAATAAAAATTACTAGAATAATATTGGGCCACCTTAAGGTGTAGCCCAATATCCTTACCCGAATGATATAACTTAGATCTACCCGGCCCAATTAAGTTAGATAAGCCCAATATGTATCCGGCCCATTAATAGAATACATAGAAAAGAGTTATTGGACCCGATAGAGTGGGCCAAGTTTTGGGCCCCAAATAAAACACAAATATGGGCCGATAAATACAATCTTGCTGGGCCAAGTAATTGGGTCCGATTATTAACATTGGGCCGATGTTAAGAAGATAATAAGGCCCACAACCTTTGAATTAGAATTTGCAAGCCCACAACCTTTGTGTGATAGAACCGGCCCCTTAAGAAGACTAAAAGGTGGCCGCCAATCTTTCAAGCAATCTCCACCTAAGCACTCAATCTCTTACACAACACCACCTATCTAACCTATAAACTAGGATCATCATGGCATGCATGTAGTATAAACCTATCCCCTCAAAACCAACAGCTCCTTTTCGAAACCCACAACCAACCTTTCACCTCTTCATCTTCAACATGCAATCCTTTAATCTTTCATCCATATCAATCGGAAACCATACTCCATAATAATTACCCTTCCTTTTCAATCTTCTACCATATACAAGCATATCTATCTTTATAGAACTAACCTACGGCTACGGTGATAAACCGGCCAACTAATAAGAATCATCCGGGTAAGTTTCTAACCCTTAACTTGTAGGAAATACGAGCGCCAAGCTGTAATGGTCAACTAACTAATATATGTATGTGTATTTGTAATCGTGATTATGTGTTAAACAGGTGGTCCGAATAGTTTCTGAGCAACTCGTCAACTTTAGAAATCAAGTGGAAGAACAACAAGTGAGTGTTTGTACCCCATAATAGCTTTCAAATGTTTCGGGGTAGATGTATGTTTGTTTGTCTTTTAAAATCATTGATTGATCATGATCCAATAGAAGTAATAGAAACCGGTCGGATAGAAACTACGTAGAGTGGATCCATTCGGTATCAAAGAGTATAGACCCGGGCCGATTAGAGGCTACGGGACCATGCATAATCGATCTATACTCGAAAATAGAATGACCGGACGATTACATGCATGTGTCTAAAAAGATTGTTAAAGTCTTGACATCACTCACTAGTTTCGACTAACGTATTTTAAACATACATTTCAGGAGATTATCATGGAACCCGAGCTCAGTTATGGTGTTAGTGAACTTATCGAGTGAAGTTTGATGTTTATAAATAAAGTTGAATCGTGTTGTAGTGTGACGTTTTCGAAAATAAAGGTTGTAAAGGCTTCGGCCGAACAATGGGTTGGAAAGTGTTGGTTTGATGTATAATATAACTATGTTTTTGAGTTAAAAGTGTTGTTATTGATTTATAAAAAAATCGGCTTTAAAGAAAGAGAGTTAAACTATAAAAACTAGTTAGGAAACTAACTACCAATCGGTAATGACTCGGTGAAAATCGGGTCGTTACAGGGGGTTATTTATAACGCCCCCCTTTCTGATTGGTACACGTGACAGCTGAGTCAGCATGGAAAGTGAAAAGGGGGTGTAGTGGTAGGGGGTTATTTATAATGCCCATGTTTCTAATTGGCTGTTTATTTTATTATTTTTTTTAAACTTTTAACTCAAATTAATTAAAATAAAAGACAAATAAATATATAAAAATTACAAATAATATTAAAAAAAAATTACAACTAATATTAAAAAAAATTACAACTAATATTAAAAAAAAAAAGTTACAACTAATATTAAAAAAAAGTTACAACTAATATTAATTTAAACACTAGATAATCCTAAATTACTTATTTAAACATTAAATAAGTAATCCTAATTTTCTCCCCTATGGAGAGTAATTGTCCCAGTCCATGAGTGTGTAGTACGACCGGGAAAAATTGTTTCGTTCTTCTTCTATCGCATCCCTTAAAGCTTCCAGGTCCTCCTCGGTTGGCTCCCGATCAGGAGGGGTTAGGGTGGGGGTGGGGTTCAGTTGGGTCTCCACAAACTGTAGACGCCCCAATCCTCTCTCAGCCATAACATAATCTACGCACCACACAATCTCCTCTGCAGTGAAATCAGCATCAGGGTGTGTGGGAGTATAGCTAGGGAGTGGAGGAATGGAGGGGACGGGGTTGGAGACACGTGGAGGAGGAGGAGGAGGAGGAGGAGAAGAAAACAGTTGTTGTGGAGGAGGAGAAGAAAACACTTGTTGAGGAGGAGGAGGAGAAGAAAAAAACACTTGTTGAGGAGGTACACGACGTCTCCGGCGAGCGTATCGCAGGAGATTCGACGGCTCGGCAATGTCACTTGTTGAGGAGGTGTGGGGGGCGCTATTTTTGTTAACCACGCGCAATCACGCCACCACTATGGTGGGTCTAAGGGAATGCCCTTATTTGCCTTGGCCACTGTTGCTACAGGCCTACAGTAGTGGTAAGAACATATTTTTTTTTACACAAATATTGCATCTTTTTAGGACTAAGTAAGCTAATATTTTGTGTAATCAAACGGAATATATACCATCTTCCCGTATGCCATTTGAATGATCAACAATACGGGCAGCGATTTATAACCTTGAATATGTAAATTTGATTTTTAGGTTGTCCAAACAATTTGAGTTTTTTTTATTACATGCTAACACTTTCACTCTCTTTCTTAAATTTTATTAACTTGCACGTTGAAGTGTCATAGTTAATATAAAGATGCTAACTTTTAAGTTACAATGATGGTAATTTAGATTACAACCTTTTAATTCTTTGTTAATTTTCTTGGTAATACCTTGTCGTTTAGGCTCTAAAGTTTTGTTTATTAAGCCTCCTTCATAGCACATATATTGAACAAATAACATTTTGTATCAATTGTTTAAATATGACATGTTATGCACATATCTCTGAACCTCAACTTATATGCACATGTTGGCTTTTGAGGTCTAACAGTTTAAGTTTTTAACTATTATTGAATTCATTTTCTTATCACGTTTAAGGAAAATGTTCCTGAATTGTATAATATGTTTATAAAACCTACAAATTGTGAGTCAACGTCATTTCATATTGCATAATAAACCCATTTGACTTGTTTAACCCATGTTTAATTTTGTAGCTACATGTTTTGATTCAATATGTTTGAGATTTAATATAGCCTATCGGTCTATTTGACTCTTTTCATGAAGGAATCTGAGGCATGGTAAAAAGTACAGAGAAAGTTGATGTTCTCAAGGGTAAGTTTTCAAAATACGCTCATTGGTGGATAAGGCAAGGAAAGAGATCCAGCGGTTACGTGCCAAACAGAGTAAAATGATTCATATTCCATTAAGATAATTAATTGATCACATATGATTGGCATATTTGTCATTTCAGTCACTTCATAAAAAAAAATGTTGGAACTTCCTGTATAGTTTTTTTTTCTTTAATTCTATGTAGTTAGGCTAAACCAACAAGGTTGAGTTTACACTATTATATGGTGGAGGTGCAATCTAAGGTGAATGAAGCCATACATCGGTTAGATAAGCAACTTGGAAGGAAACCAATAGTTTTGTTTTATTTATCGGTTAGACATCGGCTAAACCACCATGTTTTATATTTCTACTTTGAGCACCAATAGTTTTGTTTTATTCCAAACAAGAATCCGTTTAATAACTTTCAGATTATGTTTCGTGATATCCTTACCCATTAAAAATATTTGTAAATTATATTTATGAATTTCAAATTTTAATAACTTGTGTTTATTGCTTACACCAACTATAACTTGTCGTTGCCTCATACTTCACATCCACATAACGAATCACCCGCAAACGTTATACACACATGACACACCTCAAACTCCAACAACTACAAGGTGAAAAAAACACACCCACCGCAACGCGCGGGCATTCCCACTAGTAATAATAATAATAATAATAATAATAAACATTTAACCAAAAACATACATGGACCAAGCAAATATTCTCTCATACTAATCCTCGTACTCTGTCTCTTCATCGTCATCGCCATCATCATTCTTATCACCACCACCGTACATCCACCCATCCTTACCATTATCTCTATCTTCTTTAGTCTCTTCATTGTCTTCTTCCTCTTGCGCTGCCTTGACCACCACAGGCTACGGCTGCTTCTTGCCTGTATTTGCAGCAGCAGAAGCTAGGGGCTTATGCTTCACTGCTGCGAGTAAACAAAAAACAAAAACCCAGTCGAAAGTTGGCCTATAGTCCGAAGCAAGCCATGGCGGAGCTCCACCACTCCACCTCCCTCGGTGGCAGAGCCACACCGTCACCTAGAAAGCGTGATGACGTCACTTCACCTCTCTCTTCCGACAACTATCCCCTTGTCCAAGACGACGACAAAGGCGATCGAGATCGCTTCCGTTCACTCTTCAACCATTTCCAATTACTCATGCATCCTGCTAGGGTTTACTCCAACAATGAAGCCGATCGAGATCGTCACCACTGTTACATTTTGGTTAACTATAAAAAAGAGATAGGAGAAGAGAATTATTGATGAAATGAGTTATAGAGGTTTCTTTTTGCAGACATTAGCACTCTGTTCCAATGTTTAATTAAAGGATGGAAGAGAAATGATTGGAAAGGAAGTGGGGAAAAAATGTGTTCCAGATTTTTTTGTAAGAGGGAATGGGAGGGATAATAAAGAGGTTTTTAGGGTGATAATAACAATAAAAATTATAAATTAGTTAACTATCTTTTAAATAAACAAAAAATAAAAAGGGGCAGGCAAAAAGACAGAAATACCCCCAGGTTAACGACAATAGTTAATTGGGTTTAGTGTCAAGGATGAATTTGACAACAAAAAGTGAAACTAAAGGACCCAGACATTAAAAAAAATCGATTTTGGACTGATGTAGCAAAACTGGCAAAACCTCAAGGACGATTTTGACCATTAAGGCTTTATTTATCTTAGGGAATTTTATTTTAATTTTCATTATTGTCTGTATAGGTTTGTTATACCATTTCACGTAGGGTTGGTGTAAACAAAATATCCTCATAAGTTAGTTTAGATCGTCTTGCTAGAACTTTAAATCAAACTCGACGATAAATTTGATCACGTTTAATGTAGGAGCTTGAACCTGCCATAAATGTGATATTGTTTACTTTGTATGACTAGCAGGAACTCACGCGTTGCGACGGGGCTACACAATGTTTGGCTATACATCATTGGTATATCTATATCTATATCTATATCTATATCTATATCTATATCTATCTATACTATATTATAAAGCATTTAACAAGGACTTCTTAAAATTTAAGAGGTACAAGTTAATTTGCTTATGATACAACACACAATGCACATAATAACTACATTTTAAGGGCAAAATAGTCTTTTAAGCATCATATTTAATAATTTAAATGAAATCAAGAGTCATGTTTATGATAGGTCATGACATTTATTTCTACAAAACATATTAAATACAAAACATGTAAAAAAGAATTTTCATAATGCTATATGTTTTATTTTAATCTATTATTTTTCATAACAATGTTACTAAACTTTTAGGTATTTAAGTCGTTTAGGAAATATTTACTGCATGAATAACGTGGCATATTGCTAAACAACGTAAAGTTTTATCTTGGTACTATTTTTATATACGTTTCAATGTAAGCTTCGTTTTAAAAAAAATTGCGTGTGATAATGTACAAATCATCTAAGTAGAGGCGGACAAGTCTTCAAAGTGTTTTTTTAGTTTTTTATTTCCCCTTTTATGTGAATTTGTTACGGTTTCGACTTAGTAGCTTTTTCTATGATGATTTTTAACTTTTTTTTTTAATATGGCAAGTTAACTTGCCGCCTTGCATGTGCGTGATTTAACGTTTTTTCATCTATTTTTTGTTCGGTTTAATTGTCCCGCCGCAACGCGCGGGTTTCTCACTAGTATATATATATATGTGTGTGTGTGTGTGTGTGTATAATTGATAGATATGTTTAGCTTTAAGACTTGAACATGTAGCTTTCAGTCTTGTTTTATTGGCAAAAAAAGATAACCATAAGGGATATAGTTATATAGTGATGATATATATTATTATTACTACTAGTGGGGTGCCCGCGCGTTGCGGCGGGTAACATAATATTTAGATTAGTGATTTTAGGGGTGTGAACAGACCAACATTTTGGTTTGGAGCCGTAACCAATATCAAAATTTCCGGTTAAGGTGTTTCAAAAGCCGATTGGTTTTGATTATTTCGGTTTTGGTTAATCAATATCTAAATGATCCAAGACAGAGCCAAGGTAGGCTCGGCTCAGTCGTTTGGCTCGACTAACATCACACTTTTAGATTAGCATTATATACCTAGACAAAAAACATACGGTTGCAAACTTTGATGGGTGAACTTCTTGAAATCATTGGTATGAACTCTTGGGTTGCAAACAAATGTACTAACAAAATGCAATTCTTAAAAGCCAAATGTAGTAAAAAAGAATACAATATAACATGCTTATTAAGGTAAAAAGTAAAGGTACAACGAAGGAAAAAAATAAGTACATCAGTCCTAAAGCACCTAGAAATAACAAAGCGTGTATTTTTTTCCATCCCACATCGGTCCTAAAGCACATGTAACTTCAAGGTGAAAAACCTACCTTTACGTATTTAGACCTTTAATTGTTGACGATATTGCCCCATGTAACTTCATTATGCTCTTCTAGGATTGTGCAATGACCAAGCCTGGATTGGAAGTAAAATCAACAAATGTGCATTTAAATCAATGCCTCCTTTAACATAAATTTGAAAGCACGAGTTAACCGTTATATGTCCAAAATGTTAGGTTGTGAAATCCAGCAAAAACTTAAAATGAGGAGGTATTTAAAAATTAAAGAATATATTTATGTTTGTTAACTAAAATTTCCTTTACACATTTGTGATTCATTCTACTTATATGGTTAGATACAAATCAGTTCATGAATCTGTTATATGTCCGAAATGTTAGGTTGTGAAATCCAGCAAAAATTTAAAATGAGGAGGTATTTAAAAATTAAAGAATATATTTCTGTTTGTTAACTAAAATTTCCTTTACACATTTGTGATTCATTCTACTTATATTGTTAGATACAAATCAGTTCATGAATCATGACCATTCATCTTTTACTTCAAAACGTATTTTGCAATTTCAGAACCAACTTGAATTACAATAGTCAATACGTCATCCACATCATAACAGTAGTTGAAATACTATCTCTAGGCCTTACTATTCTTTATCAACCACATGTGCTTATCAGTTTTAAGCTAGGGTGGTTAGAATTTAGATTTATAAGGAATGGAAATGACTGAAGACCCAAATTAGGTTAAAAGATGCATGATTAAACTTACCTACATAAAAATCAAAAGACAATTATAACATCTATTAATACGAATTAAGAAGGAATCGAATGGAATCATATTACCTTAACGACGGGAAACGGGCGTAGAACAAGAAAGGACTTCAAACCCAAAAAATTCAAGATATCTGCAATAAAAATTTCAACGCAACTACACGCATCAAGTTGAAATTCCAATTTAATCAATCTAGGTAAAGTTGATTAGACCTGTACAAGTTTACCATCTGAAAGGAACAACTCCAACCACTTGCTCTTCAACATCATATTACCAAAATTGAACATCCATTTTCTCATTTATAATTTGTTTGATCGGAAAATAAGTTAATAAATAGGCTATGTGGAGAGAATGTAAGAGATTAATGGAGTATAAATGGTGTCTTAATTTATAATTACTTAAGTTTTACCGGTATCCTTCCCTCATGCTTTATATATAGTATAGATTACTACTACTAATAATAATAATATTACTACTATTATTATTACTATTATTACTAAAATAGTGTTTGACTTATTATAACTTTATTATGTGTAACTGAAGCTCAAATACATAAATGATGTTGAATAATTCCTGGTATCCAGACCAACAATATTCTAATTATTTAGATAGGGAGTATTTTTTTATTCTTTATTTTGAATGAACTCTGAAAATAGTTTAACAAATAAAAATACGGTAAGACAATTGATATGAGTTTGAAAATTATATATATTAGCTTTTAATAGTGTAATTGATATGATTAAAACAATTGTGTTTTCATGCGTCCAAAAATAGTAAAACGAAAGTACAAACCTTCATTGGTTAAAGTTGAAAGACTGTCACATATACTTGAGATACAATCTATGAAGGGATATGTAGCAAGATTGTAAAGAGGGTATGATGGATCGTATAACCATTTAAGCTTAATATCATCAATGTTGCTAAAAGAAGAAACATGGCAATAGTAAAGCTCCCTTGAAATTACCTTGGACCTTTGCAAATTAAAGGGAAAAAGAATTACTAAATACATCTAATGATTTAAATTAATAACACAATCAAGAAAAAATGTATATTTGTGGCATTAGTAAGTAACCTTGCTCCACTAAATGGGACCTAAAATCATCAAAATTTTGTTATACTCGTGGCATAAGAATAACATCAACATAGAAGAATAGCATCAACATAGATCTTTATAGCATGTTCATCATTGACATTGCATAAATTATATAAAACCCAAAATTATGTTATAAGAAATGCATCAACTTTCACTTCATGAAAATTACAAAGTTATAATTGCATATTACATAGCATACCCGGTTATTCAAAATATCAGTTTACAAAATAGCACATACATTTTATGGCTTGGTCACTTTCTCCAATCTAAATGTTAAGGCACATAACAACTTCTAATTGTCATACTAAATATTAAAATTAATAGTTGACTGCTATGAGATGGTAACTGCTATCAACAAAAAACAACATGCCATATGGTTTATTAATTGTAATATGAGCTAATACTGACCCGTTAGTTTATGCAAGCTGCCATATGACCTGTAGATATTAAAAATTAAAAACAATATATATAATTCTTGCATAAGAGTTCACTTTATTAATAGGTTAACAATGAACTTTTTTATAATAAAGATGTCATTTAACTTCAAAAGTTTATACATGTATGCATATTGAAATGTCGAAAAAACTAAAATATCCTTATATGTCATCAATGAACAGAGCAAACGTAGCAACAAAAAAAACACCACCACCCTATCACAATTGATGACCGACCAACAACGTATAAACATAATGCGTGTAATGCAAATATTTTAGACCATTGATGCAATAGCAAGTAGAAGTTGTTTGTCAAGTAGACGTTTCCAAACGTTATTTGAAGCAATTAGAAAGTTATTATACATATATTTAATGTGTATTCATCAGACTTTTGATATTTGAAAATGGAATGGAACAGAATGCGTGTAATGCAAATATTTTAGACCATTGATGCAGTAGCAAGTAGACGTGTCCAAACGTTATTTGAAGCAATTAGAAAGTTATTATACATATATTTAATGTGTATTCATCAGACTTTTGATATTTGAAAATGGAATGGTATTTGAATTTTAGTGTATAACCATTATCTTAATTGTAGTAGTTTTCCAATACGGTGCCTTAGTACTTCAATGCACATTAGCGCAACAATAACAGAAACAAAATCACTACGCTGTTAAACAAAATAACGTCAAATGTACAAGCAAATTCTAACCTTTCTAAAGTCTTATGAGAAGGAATGATGGCCACCTCTAAACAATTAGCGTCGACTGAATGCCACGTAAACTGCAAGAAAGGGAAAAAATTGATAGACACTAACCTGACCAAAGAAGAACCGCAATCCATACTTCTTCAAAACATCGACAAACTAAACCGGCGACTCTCTTTCCCTTTCCTGCAGGGCAGACTAAAGGAACAAATAAAAAACGATGATGATATACTACAGTTATAACAGGAAGCTATACCATTGAAATCATTGCCTTTGTCGAAACCCTAATTCATGAAGTGATCGGAAGAAGTGACAGAACAAAATATGATAATACTAAAATTAAGTCGCAATTGTGGATTGAATGAGAATTGCTGAGTATATAAAAGAGTGAGGACAAGAAACGAAGGGGTGGATTGATTCGTGTCTTCAAATTTCCACCACCACTCAAGAACATAACCGATGATTTGATTGTTATTGATATTCAAGGGAGAAAGCCAAGGGGTTTATAGTGGGTGGTGGTGTTAATGTTCTAGAGGGAAGGTTAAGGTTAATTAAATGGGAGAATATGAAGTGAAAAATAGAGAACTCTTAAACTTGCCCCATTGTTAATAACCATTAACCTCAATATTGATGAGTAAAAGACTAATTTACCCTTTTACAAATGCATCAAGTGTTTGTACTTTAGACAATAAAATTTGTATTTACTTAAATTTTACCGGTATCGTTCCCTCATGCTTTACAATATAGTAAGTATAGATATAGATTATGATAAAATTAACAAAATAATATATAAAGAATGTATAAATAGTAATTAAAAATAGCATATCAAATGATAAACGAGCAGAGCTGACTCAAGTTACCGGTAAAACCCTTCAAACCATGGGAGAAAAGTTTTTCATGTCCCCACGCCAGAAAGCTGTGCTTGAATGCCTTAAAGGAGTGCATACCCAAGATTTTTTGACTGCCCTTCCCATCGATGGGCTTGGACAACACATGTCGGCTGTTGAATATCGGGCTATCCTTAAGTATAGACTCATGATTCCCATGTTCCCAGTAGATGAGCCGTGTCCAGTTTGCAAAAAGGCATGTTTAGACAAATTTGGGGAGCATGCCCTTCACTGTAAGGAGCTGCCAGGATTTAAATACAGGCATGACCTGGTCAGGGATGTCTTATGGGACGTCTTACGAAGAGCAGGGATTTCAGCTAGGAAAGAAGCCCCGGTTAATTTTTTGACGGGTCCACTTGAGGGGCGGTCCACCCTAAGACCAGCGGATGTCCTTGTGTTCGGGTGGGCGCAGGGAAAACACGCGTGCGTTGATCTCACAGGGGTGTCTCCTTTGGTGGGACTTCGGGATTCGGGGTTTGTGGCAGGGCAAGCAGTCTCAAAGGCTGAATCCAAGAAAGTTGACAAACATAAAGCTGCTTGTCTCGAAAACCAACACGTCTTTGTGCCCTTTGCTTTTGACACATTTGGGGGCCTTGCTCCCGATGCAATCCGGTTTTTAGATCAAGTGCAGAAGGTGGTGCAGAGTAACTCTCCTGCGGCCAAGGACACAAGCTTTATATTTAATAGAGTAGGCTTTGCTATTCAAAAAGGGGTTGCGGCGCAGCTTGTTGCCCGTCTACCCGCGCCTCACTTGTAATTCTTGTTGCTTTTAGTATAAAAGAAGTTAACATTTAAAAAATTATTTACAAACTGATCTTAAAATTAAAAAAATAAAACTCTAAAAAGTCAAAATAGCACCCTCTCAAACGAGTCAAAATCGAGCTATTACTCAAGTTGTTACTACCATGCATTTTCAGGCAACAAAACTAAATTTGTTCAAAAAAAAAAAAACACTCATGTTAAAACAACAAAATGTGTTTTCGTCTTTATCATAAAAGAAATGTTTTTCAATTAATTTTCTTTTGAGTACGTAAATAAATAAATGATAAATGGTACAACCCGTCCTTAGAAAAGAAAACAAGGAAGGCCCATTGAGATGAAAGTAGGCCAGTGGTAGTATTGGCCCAATTTTGATTGGTAATTGATGTGTGACGGGCTGTCTGCATCATCTAGCTGTGCAATACAAGTGGGCCCATTATTCACCATCTTTAGAAAACACAACCTGTTATTTTAAGAACTAGGTATTTAGGAGTAGAGGTGTAGAAAACCGGGTT
This sequence comes from Ambrosia trifida, assembly GCA_028751855.1. Classification (NCBI taxonomy): domain Eukaryota; kingdom Viridiplantae; phylum Streptophyta; class Magnoliopsida; order Asterales; family Asteraceae; genus Ambrosia; species Ambrosia trifida. The sequence continues at coordinate 37,221,913 of CM054133.1, read as the reverse complement.
TTTTTGAATACCCGGGTTCGGGTACGTACTCGGGTTCAGGTATGACCGGGTAGGGTACAACCGGGCATTACAAAATAACCGGGTCAGGTTCGGTAGGGTATTTTCGTGAAAAGACATACCCTATATACCAGGTTTCGGGTATTAGATACCTATTTTCGGGTATAAAAAACCTTATCTGTTTGTTTTTTTTTCTCTTTTTATATTTGTTTGTGCTTTTTTTTTTTTTTTGTTCCTACGCTACTATATTGTCATATTCAACAATCAACACTATATTAACATTTAAAATTCTTGAACAAAATTGTTTAGTCAACACTCAACACTATTTTAAAAGATTGTTTGAATCAGAAGCTGAAATCAATAACAGCTCCCATTACTACAACAAGATATTATAGTTTTGCTTCTTCTGTACTAATTTTTTCATTCTAAATAAACCGGGTATTATAATAACCGGGTTCGGGTTTAAACCCGGGTAAAAAAAAAATCCAGTTTCGGGTTCCGGCTTTCGGTGAGCTGGGTGTATCCTGACCGTACCCTACGGGTAGGGTCGGGTTCGGGTATTTTTTTCGGGTTCGGATAATTTGTGCACCTCTATTTAGAAGCATGTGATTAGTATTACAAGTTTCGTTTCTATGAAAACCAAATAAAACTAACTTAATTTCTAAGTAAACTTTAGATTTTATTGATTAGTTAAACTAACAACAACTGAAATTAATTTGAAAACAAATATGTGAAAAAGTGACCAACTCCGGGTTTCAAAAACCATTGGGGTTGGTGGTCCAATGGTAAGGCAAAGCCTTTTAATACACTAAAAGTGTGAGGTCTTGAGTTCAAGTCTCACAAGAAGCAAGAAATTCGCCTTTCAAAAAAAAAAAAAAACTCCGGGTTTCAATTTAGCAAGGTAACATTTAATCTAGTTTCATCTAGTGGGAAGTCATTAAGGTTGATTACGTATATGTTTAAAAGGAGTCATATTCACACAACACCAATCCAATTATACGAGACAAAAGGCAATAAATAAATCATGGATAAAAATTTCATTAAACTAATGTTCAACAAAATCAATCTTTTAAACAAAAAACCACAACTGAATTCGGATTTTAATTAATTAAACACTACATACACATGGTCTTCTAAATTAATCAAAGTGATAACTAAAGACAAGCTTTTAATACTAACTCATACAATCTAATTTCAAAATCATAGATGCCAACTACTCCTTAAATACCAAATTGCTCACGATGTAAGAAAATTATTGAAAACACAAAGAATTTGTCAAATCAACTAAACCACAAGTGTTTTTAAAGCGTCAATAAGAAAACAATTCAAACCTCTAAATCAAACAAAGTTTTGTGTTTAACATATACTAGTGGGTAACCCGCGCGTTGCGGCGGAACTGAAAATTGCATCAAAATGTATCAATTCAATACGAGGTAAAATACATCCAAAACCTTTTGTTTAAATAATATCAATAAAGAATACTTGTAACAACATGATATAAGTATTTTCATCTCAAGTAAAAAATAATTGCATCAAACTATACACATTCATTAATTTTCTCTATGCATTCTCATCTTTTGAAAACAGCTAGAAAGATAAAAATGTGTAAAATGTATAATGATTCTTTTATTATTTGTGTGCTATAAGGAGTTACAAGTACAATGTATCAATATATAGAGTCTAATCTAAGGTTCAGGAAATCTCCTAGCCCGCATAGAGATAATTAGATATGGCTAAATTAAACAGAAGCTTTCTCCTTCGGTCGTTGAATTTGGTGATCATATAGCTTAGTTTAGATAAGATTAGACATGTTTACGTGTATGAATATTCATATACATAATACTTTCATAATTCAGACCGTTACCTCATGAATTAAAACACATCTTTCACTATTGATTTTTCAATTTTTATATAAAATATTAATAAAATATGTAGCATTATGAAAATTTTATATGTTTTCTATTTAATATGTACAAAGTAATTACAAAATTGAATGTAGTGAGGTTTCATAAACATCTCTTGACTCTTGACATTCTTTTGATTAAATATAATGTTCTAAAGACATATTTGCCCCCCAAAAGTAGTTATTTTATGCATTGTATGTTGTATCATAAGCAACAAAATTTATACCTCTTAAAATTTAAGAAGTACTTGAGAAATGCTTTATGTTTAACATATATAAACCATACACTCGAAGATGGTTACAAAAAGTTTAGCCAGTCATACTAATAGTAATAAATAAATCAAATATTATCAATATACGATTGTTCGTTAAAAATAAATCTAATTTCCAAATCATGGATGCCAAATACCCCTCAATCCACCAATAAGTGTTGTTACAGAGTTATTACGTTATCTTTTCAATCAATATATAGTGGGCTTGTAATGGGTCGGGGCATTTTTTCTCTGGTCCAGCCCATGTTCCAAAACCTCCTCTTTTTACACTTAATTAATTACCTCTTATTTGGGCCTTTCTCGTCGATTACGAATGGGCCCTGATGATAGGCCCACAACTAATTACATTACACAAAACCATGTAAATGAATGATGTGTTTCATTTCATTGGAGTAGTATTTGAGACTTTGATTAGCTTATAAAACTCCACATGTAGAATGTCAAAACAAACACATATCAAATTTTCTTTTAATTCTCATATGAGTTAATTATCACTAAATGTAATACTATATAGTAATATCTACTAAACTAATATTATCTTGCATAACTTAACCTAACCATCTTTGATCATTAACACTTTCTTTAATTTTATAATTTGTTTAATATAATTATTTTAACACCTTTGGTTTCATAACCTATAAAATACAAAACTAGCAAAAGTAATACATGTTTTCTAACAATTTCAACGCATTTATAGTATTCAATAACGTGTACCTAAAATGCACCAATCACTATCTCACTCAAACTAGCGGCTTCAGACATGAGAGCACCACTAGGCAATGGCTATCACTAGGGATGAGCTCGGGACGGCATCGGCATCAACTGATACTGATCCTGAAAACTCGTAAAACTCAATACCGATACCCAAAACATAAGGTACGGTATCAGTATTTTACCTTAAAATACCAATACCATACCGAGCCCGTACCGATACCGAAAATACCGAAACCTAAAACCTCTAAATGTGAGTACCGATACTGATACTCAACACCGATTCGGCACAGGATCAGTTCGGGATCAATATCAGTTTGGTAGTCGGTGCAATATGCTCATCCCTAGATATCACATATGCCAGAAAACACTTGTGTGTTTTGGCAATGAGTTTTTGTTTCCTTTTCCCTAGGGGTGTTCATCGAATCGAATAACGAATTTTTGAATTATTCGAATCGAATTTTTCGAATAATTTTTTTTTACTGAATTCGTATTCGATTCGAATTCGATTAAAAGATGATCAATTCAATTAGAATTCTTCTTCGAATAATAAACTCAATTCGAATTCGTATTAGAGACTCGAATTCGAAGTGAATTCGATTAAATTCATTTAATGTTAAGACTTAAGTTATGGCCTTTAGTTAGGCTTGGGCTTGGTAATGGGTTAATTTATGACTTAGATCAAATTCATAGATTAGCCCATATTCTAAAGTTATAGGTGTGTGTATATAATTATATACTAGCAGGAACCCGCGCGTTGTGGCGGGCTGCACTGTATTTGGCTGTTGCGTTTGGTCAATCACGTTGTTGATGTTGTACATTATACAAACATACTGATAATGTGTAATATATTATCGGATGGTGTACAATTTTAGTAGGAAGTAGGTGTAGATATTGTATTAGAATAGCACGTTAAGTTTTTAATAAATGTCGGCGTAATAGTAACCCAAAGTGTGAAACAATAGATAACACCATAGAGTTTTCTAAATACAAAAAACATAAGTGAAAAATAATTATTAAAAGAAATATTCTTTAACACAATATATGTAAAGGAAGTCCTTTGATATTGAAAACACATATGAAAATATAAAGTGATGCAGGAGAATACTGAAAACTTGAAGCAGAAGACAAGATTTCATTCTTTGGTAAAAAAGTAGCTAAATAATCTAAATGAAGCCATCAAAAATAAACAATGGCGTATGTAATGGGTTTATCATCCCGTTGTACTAACCTGTCAAATTTGTAATATATTCCCTAATATGTTCCAAACGTGTATATGCCATTTATCATGTTGTCGATTGTTTCGTCTAATGAGACACCTATAGATGCAAAGGAGAAGTTTGGGTTTATGAACAGATCAAAGAAACCATGACATTTGACCAAAGAAACCATGACGTTGCTCTTAATTAACACAATAACCATAACATTGCTTTTGATCAACACAACATTTGTCTGATTGTAATTTCAACCCTAAACATTTATTACATATACAATAAATTTAAAACTAAAAGTCATCATGTATTCTTGTTTGACATTTATTTTGGTTTTGCTAATGACCGAGGCAGTCACGAATGGGACGATACCTCTTTCTTTTATTTGAGTTTGAATATGTTAGTCAAATTTTTATGTATCTATACTACATTATAAAGTGCGAAGGATGTATCACATGGTAATTTTGCCACACAAGCAACTTATAATTCAACATGTACAATGTAGTGAAGCTTTATTTATGAGGTTATATCCGTCCGTTAAAGCAAAGTTAAGATGCCTATAGGGATATTTAGGTAATTTAACTTATCCCTTTATTCACAAACTAAATATTTGATTCCCATTTTAACCCTCACCACCCTTCACTTTATAACTTCCATCCTCGTTATCTTCTAAGTACGATCCAAAGGTTTCAAACAATAATTCCATCTTAATTCCTTCATATCTTCCAAACCCATCTTTTAACAACATAAATATTATATTGTTTATGTGATAATATAGCTTTTTATGAAAAAAAAACTATCCTAAATAACCTAGGATATATATATATATATATATGGATATATATATATATATATATATATATATATATGCTTATTTATTTTGATTTGTGTTTGTACCATTAATCAATAGATACAATGCGAATTTTTTAGCGGCTTAAATTACATCAAATTTGCCATTCGTTAAATCTTTAATATGGCTTGAACTTTAATTTCAACGAAAGTAACAACTAAACTCTAATGGAATTACCAATGCAACTCTTAACCCCACCCGTAGATGTGATTTGAGTCTTATATATATAAATATTTATTAAAACAGTCCATGCCCATCATCAATTATTTTACCGTTGACTTTCTAAGAAAAAAAAATATAAGTCGGCTAAAATCATTTATATGTAAAATCATTCATTATTGTATCTATTAATTCTAAACATTATAGTTTAAGATATTAGGGTTAAGCACTATGATTTTTAGTTACTCTTGCTTTCTTTATTCTTTTATATTTCTTCATTCACGCCCCTGATTCTTTGTTTTCCTTTTAATATTCTGTTTCTCACATTATAGTAGTAGTTATTATTTATTACTTTAATAGTTATTATTACATAAGTTCTTTGAGTCGTTTCTCTAACTTGTTCAATATTATGATATTATTTTTTTATTAACGAGACATGCTATATTTTATCTATTTTATATCTTTTTATGTATATCACGACTATTTTTTTTTTGTTTTCTTTTTCGACTGCTATATTAAGTATGATTTCGTAACGAAACGAACTTAACCGATACCAACCAAATCCCACCACGTAGTGCGGGGTATCTCACTATATACCCAAAAAAGATAGATATGTTTTGATCGGAAACAATACTTCTAAAGAAACAAATCATATAAGTATGTATTTTAAAAGAATTGTAAAAGAAAGAAAAATTAGCTCCGCCGCAACGCGCGGGTTTCCCACTAGTTATTTTTAGTATAAGTTAATAAGCTATTTAAATTTTTTCTTGCAAATTTAATGAAATTACATTAAATTATTTATCATAATTTGTTTGACTTCAAATCATAAGTGAATAAGTTAATTAATTTTGTAATAAATTTGTCTTGCAAATTTAATGAAATTACACTTTTGTCCTTATAGGTGAATATGAAATGACATTTTTGCCCATCCAGAACCCACTATATAGAAGCATAGAATTATAGATATAGATATATAGACAAAAGATCAAATAAAAACTATATTTTTGTAGGAACTGAAATAAAAAAACACGGTGGCACTATTGTAAATAACAACAACCTTCATCTGCCACTTTCTCTTTTCTTTCTCAGACACTATCCCACTTTCTCTCTCTATAAAAGCAAACATTTTCTTCATAGATAAACAAGAAACATGAAAACAAAATATAAGAAATAACACAGTATGCCCTATCTTAGTCACCAACCACCGCACCAATCGTCTCTCCGACTTTAACGCCACCATCTCCCATGTCGTTATTGAACCGTCAACTGCTACGACGGAATCTCCGATTGCATCTCTGTCGGTTCCTCCTACCATCGACACTTCTACCGGACCTCCGACGGCTTTCCAAATTCTATTACGTCTACTCCACCGGGATCTCCGACTGGCTCGCCTAATGGTGTTGGGTTGAACAGAGGGGTTTATTTTGGTTCTGGCTTTTGTTGCTGCTGTTGTTTTGGTTTATTTCTATTTAGATATGTGGTTTATTTGGTAGATTTGTTGGGATTTTTGTGATGACATTCGTTGGTTTTGTTTTGTGATTTGTTGAGATTCTATTCAACTTTTATAGTTGTTGATGTTAGTTATATAATTACTCTAGAGTAATTTTGTAATTACTTTAGAGTAATTTTGTAATTACTCTAGACTAATTCTGATACAACTTAAACATATTTTATAATTACTCTACTGCATATAACTAGCATAATTACCATTGTATAACTAGAGTAATTAATATTACAACTAACGAAATAATTGTTGAAGAGTAATTATAAATTGTAGTAGGGTAATTATCTTAAGTAGTTGCATAATTGGCATGATTATAGTGGTGGAGTTATTACGTTAACCAGGTGCATAATTTTGCTGGTATAACTAGTAGAGTAATTATCAACTGTTGATATGCATGGTGCATGCTCAAATTCTTGATGCTTCCATTTAATTTACTTTAAAACAAACTAAGATAACAATGTACATTTCCAAATGACTTTGAAATAAACTAACATCACAGTGTACAAAAGCTACACAAATCTATTATAAATAGTTAAACCTTGTTAAACATACGCGACATGTTTCATAGACCACACATATTATAATTGTTCGAAAAATCAAAACAGTGTATCTTGTTCACAAACAAGACAACCCAAACTACAATTATTCAAACCCAAACTACAATTGTTCAAACCCAAACTATTCGATAACAATCCTCTTCAAATCTACTTAAAACATTTTGTCTTGCCTATCTCTTATCTTGATGACTGTCTTTCTTTAATTCATCCTTCTTTTTTCTGTTTCAATCCTTGAAACTCCAATGCTTTCTTTAGCACTTCGTTGAGATCTGAAAGCAGTATTTTATAAGAACTTGTTCCAGAGTTTGGCGAGTTGTTTTTTTTTTAACATCTTCTTTTATTGATATGCCACATGTCCATGGCTCTTCACCCAGTTTCCATATGCCGCATCATTTGAACTCCACAATCTACCTTGTTTTCTGTAGTTCTCTATTCCATGGCTTTTCTCGCTTTCAAATATTCACATAGTGCATTTCTCTACAATGTATTAAAAGCATGTTAGTTTTTAAAGATGTAGAGTAATTTGATACTTGAATGTGCTTTGACATTCTGTTCTTTAATTCCACAATTAGCTTTGTCCCCTTAAGTTGAAGCAATTTCACTTGAATCATTATTAGCAAGACCTTTAATATTGTCAAAACAAACGTATCTCAATTACATGGTAATTGAAGAGATATGTACCCGCGCGTGCGCACAACTGAGACTCACACACACGTCAACACAACAGTATGACGTGGAGTTCTAGAAGACGACGCACGCAACCTCAAAAAAGGACAAGTGTCATCCGACAGGAGCAGGGACATGTGGCCAATCAGAGGCGTTTATTCCCTGCTCCACGATCTCCTGCAGGTACGAGGTACAGAAAAGGACAGAAAGGACGATAGCAAGACACGTGGACCAATTACAGAGCGACAGCGCAAAGGATGACAACGGTCGTAATAGTACAAGGCAGCTGTCATTCCCCTCACAGCCAATCACTGACCACCTCAGGGGCCTATAAATACCCCCTTTCATCACCAGAAGAAGGGATCTGATCGGCGAGAAAGAATTCATACTATATAGCTGTGAGAGATAGATTATAGTCGAAACTCTGTAATAGTCTGGATAAGTGTCTTGTATTCATCTTATTACTTAATAAGAATCACGTCCTTTCTTATATTAACATACTAGTATCATTATATCCAGATTGTTAGATTGGTGTTTCTTCATTGGCGCCATCCGTCTTTTGAGTTTTCAAAAACAGCAAACTTAAATACTTTTATCTCTCTAAAAAACCAGCTATGAGTTCTTTACCGGCGTCACCAACCTCCCCTGTAGGCACGTCAGGCACTGGTATTGCTCAGGCAAACACCAGCCAGCTTGACAACACCACAGAGGAACAACTTCACGGGACGGATGTAGGTCGTACTCCATCCTCCGGGACTAGACAGACCCCATCCTTCCATTTCGCCACTGATAACTTTCAAGCTTCACCTGTTGGTCAAACCACGCCGATGGTTAGTCCGGAGGTGTGGTATGCCCAACAAAAAGAAGCCTTAAAGCAAGCATTCATAAAAAAGATAAAAGAACAACAGCTAAGAGAAGCATCCCGCGCACTATCCTTCAGCGAAGGAAGGCCTGTCACCATATCGGAAGGGCCATCCAAAGCTGCGGGACAAAACGGCGGGAGCAATCAAGTCACTGACCCAACTTGGAGGGAAGACTCCGATGAGTCACAGAGTCGTTTTCACCGTGACACAAGCCAGTACTTGACCAACACTGTTGATCGAGCACACTTGTTGTCCGGTGAGGACGATCTCAAGCAGCCCTACTATCCTCCTTCATTCAGTGAAAAGTCAAAGTTTACACTGCGCATTGCGCTCGCCACATTGCCCGCAAGAACAAAAATTCCAAGCACTTTGGGAAAATTTGATCGCACCGGCGACCCTGACGACCACTTGAGAAGTTTTGAAATCGCAGGGAAATGCGCAAGGTGGAGCCTGCCCGCATGGTATCACATGTTCGCGCAAACGCTTACGGGCGCTGCGCGAGTATGGTTCGACAGCCTGCCAAATGGCAAGATAGACAACCTAAAAGAACTGACTTATAAGTTTTCAGACCATTTCAGCCAAAACAAGAGAATTGAACGCGACTCCACCGACATCTTGCAAGTCAAGAGGCGTGAAAACGAGTCTATTGAAGATTACATCACCAGGTTCAATCGTGAAGCCCTACAAATCGGGCCAATTGGTTTTGAACTCATGAAAGCGGCGTTCACACAAGGAGTGAGGTGTGACTCACTAATCCGCACTTTGGCTGGATGCACAGGCATGCCCAACACCTGGGAAGAAATCATGCGCGGCGCAAAGAATTACGCAAAAACTGAAAGAGAGCTATCTGTTTGGAGCAGAATTCAAGCACCTCAATACACAGATACGCAAGCGCAAGCAGCGCGCAACAGAAATAACAGGCATGAAAAAAAAGGCAAAGGGAACGTCTGGACAAGGCTTCAAGGAGCCAACCCGACGGTAACAAAGCCCACCGCACCTCAAGAATACCAACACAGTACGTCACTCGTGCACAAGTCAGGTAGAAGGAGCCACAACAACTGGACCCCCTTGATGAAAACGCCAGCGCAAGTACTGGCCACAGAAAATATCGATTTCCCAGAACCAAAAGTCATCAAACGGAGGGAAGGACTAGATCACAACAAATTCTGTGCCTACCATCAAGACATAGGCCATGACACTGACAAGTGCTACCAGTTGCGACAAGCCATCGAGGATGCGTTAAAGTCCGGTAAGCTCGGACATCTGCTACAAAATGTGGAGCGCAAGCAAACGGCGGGTCCACCGCCAAAAAAGATAAAGAACGTGAGTATGATGATCCATGGCAGTGGACGCCGGCTCCAGAAGCGGAAACCAGAAACAACCGCAGAATGGAAAGAACAACAAGTGTGCTTCCCAGTGGTCAAGGGTGGCCCGTCCGCCACGCGGGCGATCATTGTCACAGCCATCTTTGACCACTACCGAACCACCAGGGCATTCATGGACACCGGCAACAACTCTGATATTATGTATGGACAATGCTTCGACCTGCTGGATGAGGAAGATAAACAACGACTGCGCCCCATCAATTCGCCAATTATGGGATTTTCAAATGAAGTCGTGACCCCACTCGGGGAGATATCTTTTCCCCTCACTCTAGGAGCACACGGGCGCTCACGAACTGAAGAGGTCACATTCCTTGTCATCCCAACGAAATCCAAGTATGATATTATCTTAGGGCGAGATTCCATGGCCTCATACAACATGGTCACCTCCACAGTCCATGGCGCAATTGGTTTCCCCACCCCAAACGGTGTGGCAATCGTATGGGCTAACAGAGAGTGTGCCATGACCACATAATCTCACCCAGCCAAAATGCTAAAACCATGCTCGCGCACAGAGCCAGAGAAGTGGATCCTGAACCCAAAGTTCCCTGATCAACCCATCACACTAGGACCAGCAATCTCAGAGAACATCCGAGATCACTTGAAGCAGCTTCTCCGTAAAAACATGGACGTCTTCGCATGGCAACCGTCAGATATGATCGGAGTCCCACGCGAACTCGCCCAGCACAAGCTCAACACATATCGCTCAGTGGAGCCCATCGCGCAAAAGCGACGAAGCATGGGCGCTGAAAAAACGCAAGCGATGAACGAACAAGTCGGAGAGCTGTTAAAAGCTGGAATCTTAAGGGAAACACGATATCAAACCTGGGTTGCCAACCCAGTAATGGTGAAGAAAAGCAACGGCGGCTGGAGGATGTGTGTAGATTACACCGACCTCAACAAAGCATGTCCCAAAGACTGCTACCCGTTGCCAGAGATCGATTTGAAGATTGACTCCCTAGCGCCTTTTCGATTTAAATGCTTCCTGGATGCCTACAAAGGGTACCATTAAATCCAGATGGCGCTAAAGGATGAAGACAAAACAGCTTTCCGTACTGATAAGGGGGTTTTCTGTTACACCAAGATGCCGTTAGGCCTAAAAAATACGGGAGCTACATACCAACGGTTAATGGACCGCACATTTGCCAAGCAGATAGGGAAAAACTTGGAAGTCTATGTGGATGACCTGGTCATCAAGAGCAAGGAAGAGGATCAAATGTTGAAGGATATCGAAGAAACCTTCAAGCATTTGAAAGAAATTTGTATGAAGCTGAACCCAAGCAAGTGCGCCTTTGGGATGGAAGAGGGAATTGTGGTCACCAAAGACAGTTTCCGATCAAACCCTGAAAAAATACAAGCCATTGCGCAAATGCCTTCTCCATCCACACTAAAAGAAGTTCAAACACTGAACGGGCGTCTGGTCGCAATCAACCGTTTCTTGTCGCACCATGCAAGCAAATCAATCCCATTCATCGAAACATTAAAGAATTGCCTGAAAAAGAATCACTTCAAGTGGACCGCAGAGGCGGAGAAGGCTTTCCAAGAAATGAAAGAGTGTCTGATGGACTTACCAACACTCACCGCCCCACTCCCAAGGGAGCCCTTGACAATGTATATCTGCGCGACAGAGCAAGCGGCGAGCGCGGTACTGATGGTGGACAGAAAACTGGTGCAGACGCCCATCTATTACATCAGCAGAGTCCTAACAGATGCGGAAACCAGGTACACCACCATGGAAAAGCTGGTCTTAGCTCTCGTTCACGCGTCGTGAAGATTGCGCAGATATTTTCAAGGCCATCCCATCAATGTGCTGAGCGACTACAAGCTAAACAATGTCCTGTCCAAACCAGAGGTCTCTGGGAGACTGGCAAAATGGGCCATCGAACTGGGTGAACACACCATTTACTACAAGGCGCGCCCAGCGATTAAAGGACAGATACTGGCAGATTTCATAGCGGAGGTACCTCAAGAAAAAATCGAAGAATGCAAAGCGGAGCAAAACCCACAACCACCATGTGACGAAAAGGCTATCTGGAATCTTTACATAGACGGGGCCTCAAACGAAGATGGTGTAGGCGCAGGAATCCGCCTAGTTAGTCCGGAAGGCACAAAGTTCACTTATGCAATCAGACTCGAATTTAAGGCCACCAACAATGAGGCTGAATACGAAGCTTTCCTTGCCGGACTACGCATCCCGCAAAAGCTGGGTGCCAAACACATCTTCGCGCATGTTGATTCAATGCTGGTTGCGGGCCACATTACCGGGAAGTATGAAGCGAAAGAACCTTCAATGATCATGTATCTCCAGCGCGCCAAAGAGCTCATGGCCAACTTCCCTAGATGCACCATCGACCACATTAAACGCAGTCAAAACAAGCCGACGGATGCTCTAAGCAAAATGGCTTCTACAAGCTTCAGCCATTTAGAAAAAGAGGTCCGAATTGAAACCCTGAGCGAACCGTCTGTTCCACCCAAAGAAGTCAATGAAATACAAACGGGTGTTGACAGCTGGATGACTCCGATAGTTTCTTACCTCGCCACTGGCACGCTGCCTGAGCAACGCGCCGAAGCCAGGAAGATACAGCATAAAGCCCTACAATACCAGATACAAGATGGAGTGCTTTATCGGAAGTCATATCTAGGGCCACTACTACGATGTGTGGATGCAGTCGATGCGGATTACCTGGTGCGCGAAATACATGAAGGGATATGTGGAATACACGCTGGGCCGCGCATGGTGGTCGCCAAAATTATGAATGCGGGTTACTACTTGCCGGGCATGCATCTGGACGCACTAAAGATTATCCGCAAATGCGATTCTTGCCAGCGTCATGCTCCCAACACTTTGCGCCCCCAAAACGACCTTATCCCAGTAACCTCAGCATGGCCATTCCAAAAATGGGCTATCGACCTTGTGGGACCATTCCCAATGACGACAGGGAAAAGAAGATTTCTGATAGTCGCCATTGATTACTTCACAAAATGGGTCGAAGCAAAACCACTCGCTGAGATCACGACCAATCATGTCAAAAAGTTTCTTTGGGAATTCATCATCTGTCGTTTTGGGTTACCCATGTCGATTGTTACAGACAACGGGACCCAATTTGCGGACAAAGGACTGCTGAAATGGTACGCGGACCTGCACATCCAACCTACATTCACTTCGATCGCACACCCGCAAGGCAATGGTCAGGTCGAACGCGCGAACCGAAGCATCGTGGAAGGCATCAAATCAAGGCTGGGTACCAAAGGGAAGGCTTGGGCAGAGGAATTGCCGAGCGTGCTATGGGCTAATCGCACATTAACAAAAACGAGCACCGGTGAGACCTCGTTCAGCCTAACATATGGCTATGAAGCTATGATACCCGCAGAGATCGAATGCCCGTCAGCAAGAGTCCTCTCAGCAACCCAGACAAACAACGATCGAGAGTTGCGCATCAACTTAGATTTGGTAGAGATACGCCGCGAAAGAGCAGCAGTGAGAGAGGCAAATTACAAAAAACAATTGGAGAGGTACTACAACGCAAAAGTCAAGCTTCACACTTTCCGCACGGGGGACTTCGTCCTTAGAAACAATGAAGCTAGCGGCGCAATACCCAAGGGAGAACTGGCCCCCACTTGGGAGGGACCATACCGTGTTACAGAAGTCCTTGGTAAAGGAGCCTACAAACTCTCAACTTTAGATGACAAGCCAGTTCCCCGAACATGGAACGCCGCCCAATTGAGAAAGTGCTACATGTAATAGTATTCCGACTTGTAATGAAGGCCGATGCGCCATTTGATGGAATGAAATATGAAAATTTCTTTACTTTATACGCACTTCGTCTTATAGAACATTGTATGGTTAAGATACAATGTCAAAAATAAAATTGCATTGATAAATCTGCAATTTCCTAAACTGCGCGTTGTGTGGTTAAGATACAACGCGCACCCTAAACATTGTATGGTTAAGATACAATGTCAAAAATAAAATTGCATTGATAAATCTGCAATTTCCTAAACTGCGCGTTGTGTGGTTAAAATACAACGCGCACCCTAAACATTGTATGGTTAAGATACAATGTCAAAAATAAAAATTGCATTGATAAATCTGCAATTTCCTAAACCGCGCGTTGTGTGGTTAAGATACAACGCACACCCTAAACGTTGTATGGTTAAGATACAATGTCAAAAATAAAATTGCATTGATAAATCTGCAATTTCCTAAACTGCGCGTTGTGTGGTTAAGATACAACGCGCACCCTAAACATTGTATGGTTAAGATACAATATCAAAAATAAAAATTGCATTGATAAATCTGCAATTTCCTAAACCGCGCGTTGTGTGGTTAAGATACAACGCGCACCCTAAACGTTGTATGGTTAAGATACAATGTCAAAAATAAAATTGCATTGATAAATCTGCAATTTCCTAAACTGGGCGTTGTGTGGTTAAGATACAACGCGCACCCTAAACATTGTATGGTTAAGATACAATGTCAAAAATAAAAATTGCATTGATAAATCTGCAATTTCCTAAACTGCGCGTTGTGTGGTTAAAATACAACGCGCACCCTAAACATTGTATGGTTAAGATACAATGTCAAAAATAAAAATTGCATTGATAAATCTGCAATTTCCTAAACCGCGCGTTGTGTGGTTAAGATACAACGCAAACCCTAAACGTTGTATGGTTAAGATACAATATCAAAAATAAAATTGCATTGATAAATTTGCAATTTCCTAAACTGCGCGTTGTGTGGTTAAGATACAACGCGCACCCTAAACATTGTATGGTTAAGATACAATATCAAAAATAAAAATTGCATTGATAAATCTGCAATTTCCTAAACTGCGCGTTGTGTGGTTAAGATACAACGCGCACCCTAAACATTGTATGGTTAAGATACAATGTCAAAAATAAAAATTGCATTGATAAATCTGCAATTTCCTAAACTGCGCGTTGTGTGGTTAAGATACAACGCGCAACCTAAACATTGTATGGTTAAGATACAATGTCAAAAATAAAATTGCATTGATAATTTGCAATTTCCTAAACTGCGCATTGTATGGTTAAGATACAACGCGCACCCCAAACATTGTATGGTTAAGATACAATGTCCAAACTGAAATTGCCCTACTAGGCTGCAATCCCTTAAGCTAAACGCCGTATCATTGGGATACGAAGCGCAAAACAACCAAGTCATGCGTATATAATCTAAACCTACACTAAGCCATATACTTAAAACTAGCATGAAACAATTAACTTGCGCAACAAGTTTTAAACAAACATGTTTTCACCAAAAGAAGGGTTTCAGTTAATACATCAAACATTACAGATGTGGAAATCATTTACAGATAAACATAAAAAAGAGCAGCAGCAGGCTTCATTCTTTAAACTCGGAGGACGCATCGCTAAAGTCATCATCTTCGTCGGATCCAGACAAGTCCAACCTCTCGCTAGCCTCAGGCTGCTCACCCGGAGCCACATCTGCCGCCTTGGCCTTCCTAAGGGCATAATCGCGCCGCGTGTGAGTTAGGCCTTGCTTGTCAAAAGACTCCTTCAACTCAAAACAAGTCGGGCGGTCGCGATGGCCAACAACGAAATCAACTAGCTCGTACTTTAGCCCATCAAAATCAGCAGCTTTCTTCGCAAAAACGGCATCAAGATCCTGCCTATATAACGCGAACTGCTCCAAGGGCTTGCCGTCTTTAGCGTGTTGATATCCCTCAAGAAACCCAGCTTTGCGCCCCCACAAGCTTCGCGGCAGCGTTCACTGCAGCCACAGCCTGGCGCGTCTGATCACAATTCTTCACATAGTGAGCAACCTACGAAAACATCAAAAAGGAATGCTCAGTACACATATAACAGGCCAACAAACGAAAAGACACAAAGACAAGAAATGAACAGAAACCTCAGGGACACAACTGGTGAGCAACCACTCACGATCACTCTGCGCAAGGAGCACTTCGTCCCGGGTATCCAACAGATCCCGCTCGAGCTCGAGGTTCTTCTGTTGCAAC
The DNA here is from genome assembly GCA_028751855.1 of Ambrosia trifida. NCBI lineage: Eukaryota > Viridiplantae > Streptophyta > Magnoliopsida > Asterales > Asteraceae > Ambrosia > Ambrosia trifida. Next base: position 37,205,836 of record CM054133.1, on the reverse strand, counting down.
ACCAAATTTTCTTTGTCTACCTCCTCATGCGCCTCCTTCAGCTGAGCTATCTCCTCATCTTTCTCCCTCAACAAGTCGCGAGCCTCAAGCAACTTGTTATAATGCTGCTTCACGAGCTTCTCCATACGCTCCAGCTCCTTGGAGATCTCTTCATTCCGCGCATCAGTCTCGCTTATGCGCTTCGCAGACGCCTCCATCTTAGCATTTGTCTTAGCACAAGCAGCCGCCCATTGCTGCTCCCTTTCAGACAAGTGATGCTAGATCTTATCCCACTCCTCACGGAAGGTAACAACATCCCACTTGGCCCGCTTTAACTCGTCGTGCATCCGATCGCGCTCCTCAGTGACGCGCTTCAAATCTTGATGGAATCTGTTCCGATCATGCGCCATGGACCCCCACTCCCGCACAATCTCGGTAGACGTGGACAACATGTTGGCCATACTTACAATATGGTCATCCAAGAGCTCACCCCGCGGACGCGTGGCCTGATGCTCACGCTCCCCAGGAGGGACAATATTAGCCAAAAATTGGTGACAATCTTCAACATCAACAAAATGAGTAGCCGGTTTCAACGTCCAGTTCGGCACAAAAATACCAACGGACGATTCACCACCTCCAAAGGGAGGGGCATTGGAAAAACTGCCCCCAGGCTCGGTAGTCACCCTCTTTTTATTCTCATCATCATCATCCACCGTCATGTCTATGTCTCGCTCGTAACCCTCGCTGATATCAGTCGGCGACACCCGTCCTTCGCCACCCTCTAACATATCTTGAGGTGGGGTAGGAAGACGAGCGGGTGTCGGTGGCCGCGGAGGAGTAGGCAGACACGCAGGCGTCGGCTGACGCGGAGGCGTTGGTTGGCGCGCAGGCGAAGGCTGGCGGACAGGTGGTGACTGATGCACTGGAGGAGACGTCGCCAAAACACTGTCCTGCACCTCAATGCATGCAGGCTCTTGAATCTGTTGGTTGGGAGATGCCTGCCCCAAAGGGCCAAGGTTAAACCCCTCAGCAAATGGGGCCGTCGACACATTCTCTGACGCGCTAGCGTTTAACAAATCCGCTGCAGAAATAGAACGACAAAGGGTTAATAACAACAATAAGGCTACAGAAAGAAGGGAAAAGAAACACGAGAATTTACACAACAAACTATCTTCTGCAGAGTGCACGAGATCATCTAACTTCACTCTCTTCTCAACCGGAGGTGTCAACTCTCCCACAACCTTTTTACCCTTGGAACCAGCACGCCTGGACCGCTTTTTAGGGCGGGGCGCATCAGTAGCAACCGACGCGGTCTCCACCCCCTCAGTTGAAACAGGCTTCGTCACCATCGCAGCCTGTACCTCCTCAGTCAACCTTACCACTGACTCTCCTTGAACAAATGCATCTGAAAGTTCAACGTAGCTTTGTTCAAAAGGGTGGTAATTTTCAAAATACCTATTAACCACTTCGTGGTTAAGTATGAACTAGAAATCTTCACCTCCGGCTGCCCCTGACTGCGGCTTGGCGATGCGATGGACAAGGAAGTCATCGTCCTCAGTTTCCTCATCGCTATCACTTATAATATGCGCAGGCGGCGACTGAGGTCCCTGAGTGCCTGCGGACGACGGAAGCGGAGAGAATGAGCCTGATGAGTCAGATGACTCATCACTGGATATAACAATTAAAGGAAAGCCCGTCCGCATGTACATGTTGACGGGCGAAGGGTTATCATAAAGTGGCGAGGACTCACCTGCTTCAGTTATCAGCAACTGCGACGGGGCCTGCTCCCGCGCCACCACATCCAGTTGGGGACGAATCAGTGTGTCCCACGCCTTCTCCAAGATGTACAACTCATCTTCCGCCAACTCTCTAAAAGCGAAGCCCATGTTGTCTCCGCCCAACAGCATATCATACAGATTCTTCACATCTGCAAACAAAAACATACCAAGGGGCACATTAACGACAATACATAAAGGGTACGCAACGAATAGCAAAAACAAAGCGCCAACTAACCTTTCCCATCCTGAGTAAGATGCGGATTGCGGCCTTTCACATCATACTTGATACTCATTCCAGCCATCACCAACCCAGTTTCTGGGATCTCGCAAAGGTCCACAGGGTGACTGGTTAAAGTCTTAAACCACTCCTGCTCCTTGTAGTCAATCAAAACAACTTTCCCTATCCCCTCAGCCGGGCCCAACCGACCCATCTCTATAGGGATAACCCCCTGATTGACCCAGAAAAACTTGGGCTTCCACTCATGAAAGCTCTTGACACCCGCACCGGCACATGCAGGCACTCCAGCGCGTGGCCTGCAAGAGAGCCAACTCTCCACAAAGCTTAGGCTATAAAAGACATAGAACATGTCCACCAAGGGCTCAATCTTGTGGGCATGGCAGTAGAACTCAAAAAACATAAGCCTAGACATCAAACAAGGATGGATCTGGTTAATGTGAACCCCAACCGCCCGCACAAACGTGCCAAGAAACTGGGTTATAGGGATCCTAAAATTGCAATCCCGAAAGTAAGCAGCATATAACCCAACCTTCCCAACAGGAGGCTCAAGAATTGTCTTGTCAGGAGCTGGCACTTCTACACCATACGTGGAGGGGAACCCATACTCCCTCCGGAACTTCCTAAATTCATCCTTCCCCCAGACGACCGTAACCTCGTTGGCATGAGGCGGCCTCTTTTTGGATCCATCATCCCCTCTCCTGGACCCTCCACGTTTTTTCTTCAGAATATTGGTAATATGCTCCATCTATACGAGTGAAATTGCCCTTCAGATGCAAATAGGCAGTGAAAAGACGAGAAAGCTGATGAACAGGGAGAAGAAATTAGAGAGAGTATTGAGAAAGGAAGTAAGAAGAAATGGATGAAAAAAGTGGGATTAAATAGGGGGATCACACGTGGTCTGACGGTTTTTTGAAAATGAAAAGCCCATCCAATCAGCACATGACACGTCACAGGAAGAGAGAGAAAAAGGCACTCGAACCGACTGGGCGGCCCCACCACGTCTCTGATAGTGTACAACCGTCAGGAACGTTTCAGCTACCAACCTGTCGCTTCACACATGCGGACTGACAGTATTGATGTGAGCATTAATTACAGACGTCCGCGACCTGACCACTTGCAAAACACCGCGCATGACCATCAGAAGTCAAACCGAAGCGCAAAAAACCGCCCGCACTGACACTTCTACTCCTCTGAGTCCAGCGTCTCGCATGCTGCGCATACAACACACTAGACTAGGGGGACTTGAAGAGATATGTACCCGCGCGTGCGCACAACTGAGACTCAAACACACGTCAACACAACAGTATGACGTTGAGTTCTAGAAGACGGCGCACGCAACCTCAAAAAAGGACAAGTGTCACCCGACAGGAGCAGGGACATGTGGCCAATCAGAGGCGTTTATTCCCTGCTCCACGATCTCCTGCAGGTACGAGGTACAAAAAAGGACAGAAAGGACGATAGCAAGACACATGGACCAATTACAGAGCGACAACACAAAGGATGACAACGGTCGTAATAGTACAAGGCACCTGTCATTCCCCTCACAGCCAATCACTGACCACCTCAGGGGCCTATAAATACCCCCCTTCGTCACCAGAAGAAGGGATCTGATCGGCGAGAAAGAATTCATACTATATAGCTGTGAGAGATAGATTATAGTCGAAACTCTGTAATAGTCTGGATTAGTGTCTTGTATTCATCTTATTACTTAATGAGAATTACGTCCTTTCTTATATTAACATACTAGTATCATTATATCCAGATTGTTAGATTGGTGTTTCTTCAGTAATTATATAAAAAACTAGACTTACTATTAGTTGTAGAGCAATTCCATACCTATTTCAATTCCACCTTTAGCTTTGTCCCTTTGATTCAAAGCAATTTCATTTGAATCATTTGTACCAAGACCTTTAATATAATTAAAACACATATTTCTTAGCTACAGAGTAATTATTAAAAACAACTTTACTTACTATTAGGTGTAGAGTATTTTCATACCTATTTCAATTGCACCTTCAGCTTTGTCCCCTTGATTCAAAGCAACTGCATTTGAATCATTTTTACCAAGACCTTCAACATTGTCAACAGTCAACACACATATATATCAGTTTCAGGGTACTTACTAAAAAAACCTGGAGTTACTATAGGATGTAGAGTAATTTCATTCAAAATTCTTTAAAAAAAGCCTGGAGTAAATTTCACAAATTACTCTACATACAAATGCGATACCAAGTTCAGAAATTACTCTACAAAACAAACCATAACCATTTCACAAATTAATATTACTCTACAAAACAAACCATAACCACTTCACAAATTTCTCCACAAAGACATGCAATAACTACTTCAAAAATTACTCTACAAGTTCAAAAATTACTTTACAAGAACATTCAGTTTCTAGTTCCAAAATTACTCTAGAAACCAAACTATAACTACTTCACAAATTCCTCTACAAAATATAGAACTACTACTTAAGAAAATTACTCTACAAACCAAACTGTACCGTACAAGGTTCACTAATTACGCTATAAGTAAAAGCATGTATAACTTCACTAATTACTCTAAATAAAAAAGGAACATTATACAAAACTAACGAAAGTAGAACAAATATCAAAAGAAAAGTTGTTTAGAATACTTGCAAACCCTAATCTTGACGATAAATCAAAATTACACAAGTGCAACACCACATTTTACCTGCGTATCCGTTAATCTTGACGAGATTAAACTTCATGATCTTTGATCGCCTTTGATTTTGGTGTATAATTTGGGGTTTTGTTAGTGGTTTGTGTAATGTAAATTTTGATTAACCCTTGTTTTAGGTGGGTTTTATAGAAAAGACTTTTCTCACTTAATTACAAAATTGCCTCCGTATTTTTTCTTTGATTCGTATGGTTCGTACAAAAATTCTATTTGTACATGAACTTGACTCTAGATATATATATATATATATAGTGTATATATATAGTACGTAGTATTATTTTTATTTGAATTTCGAATCAAATTTAAAATCAAAACTTCATATTCGATTTACTGAACACGAATTTCGAATTCGAATCGAATTGCGTACGCCCTGCTTTTCCCTATAAATAATATACAACTGTTATTTAAAAACTTACACTTCTACTGTAAACATCGAAGAAGCTACAAGAAAGCTAGCTCCAAACGAGACGTTATCAGATAACAGGTTACTTCTGATTCCATTCCTACCTTCCTTCCTTCCTTGTATTCCCTTTCACCTTCTTCTTCTTTGATTCCATTCCATTCCATTCCTCACCTTTCAATCCAATTGATATCAGGTGATTTCCTCATTCATACTCTCATTTTTTTATTCATTTTCTATACTTTTACAGGTACATATCATGTCCCTTTTATCTTATCAAACTACGTTGAAGAATTTGATGTCTTAGATTAAACATTCAATCATCATTTGTCTAATATGCATTACTGATTTCTGTATGCTATGAATTAGAACAAACACTACCACTTTTATGGTTCCTTATGCTGTTTATTCTATGAATTGTGTTTGTATGTTTCATTGGAATTAATAAAAGTTTTTTTAAATTTATGTATTTTATGTGTTTTGATCGATTTATTGTTCGAAAAGTGATGAACCAAAACATTATGTATCACTTGCTAATTTGTGGTCTCTGTTTTAGGAAATAGGAATTATCAAATATCTATTGCTGGGAACATAATTTAGTGCTTTTTATTATTATTATTATTATTATTATTATTATTATTATTATTATTATTATTATTATTATTATTATTATTATTTTCTTTGAGATTAAGGCTTGTCCTTTTTATTTTGTTCCCCTTATTAGAGAAGAAAATGCTGTGAATTAGGTAGGGCAAGCTTTGATGTATTGCTGGGAATATAATTAGGGCAAATACCACATTTAATCAGGTTTCACATTCGACTGCTGACAATGGCGGATCTTGAACGTAAAACCTGGTAGGGCCGGGCTCAATCCGGTAATCAGGTAGGGTCGAACTCAATACATATAAAATTTTCCGTAAAAATTTACACTACGAAGCAAAAAGGCTGGGTGGACCGGGGCCCATATGAAGATCCGCCATTGATTGCTGAAGTTTCAATTTGTGTTTCCTGTTTCGGTGTTGTGATTATTTATTTTTAAAATAAGTACATGCATTTAGTGGTGGATTCAAAGTTCATTTATATTCGAAAATGTTTGGTAAATTGGTTTCATTCGAGTGTTAGATACGTATATAACACATAAAAACGGCCCAACAAGGAGTCAAGGATAGGATACTATAAAACACATAATTTTCTTTATATTGGAGCCACGTACACCAGTGATACCTACATGGATCCTCCCCGGCCAAACAGCTAACGTGGTGGGCAAGTTATTTAAAATTGATGGCATCACATTTTAACAAGTATAATTGACCAATTCTGTCGCCATTGATCTAAATGACCAAATGATATGTTATTATTGTTACATCAGTATTGCACATTTGTAAGCGTAATGCTTTGGTACCATGCATGTGAATAATTGTCATCACTTTAGCCTGTTTTTTCCTTCAGTTGCCGTTGATCTAAATGACCAAATCATATGTTATTATCGTGCAGAGTGATCGAACATCATCAGCTTCAACCGAACCACAAGTTATGACAGCATGATTGCTTGTTCTCCAATTAAAACCTGTGTAAAACAAAACCTCGGTCCAAAACAGACCCGCCAAAATCTGATGCCTCAATCTGCATCAAATGCATGCTGTTTTCATCTCCCTTTTTGTACTTCCAAACCAAATGATGTTGCAAAAACAAACATCATAAGTCAAAGGAGCAACTGGCGGTCAGTGACTATTAAAAGTGCTATGCGGCTACAAAAAGCACCACGTAGTGGTCTTTCGGTAGGATCTCGCAATATGAATTTAAAGTTTTTGTTTCCAAAAGAAGGGATTATATCAAGAATGAAATGGAGCTTGGTTCCTGGATCTTGGATGCAAGGATGTTCGTCAACGGGAGTTGTAATTGGATTATCAATTTGTAATTCAAGTTCTGAACACGTACACGCAGAAGCTAAAGAGAATAAAAGAGATGATTGTGGTTCCTCTACCACCATTTATTCACATGGAAAGCAAGTTTACACCGACTATTCAGTAATCGGTGAGATTGCTTATGTGTCAAAAACGGCTAGGCTGGTTCGGTTCGGGTCAAATTTAATGAACTATTCGAGCTTTTTGTACAGGAATACCTGGGGATGGGAGATGTTTATTTCGGGCTGTTGCTCATGGAGCTTGTATAAGATCAGGAAAGCCTGCTCCTAACGAGAGACTGCAACGAGAGTTAGCTGATGAATTACGCGCCAGAGTATGTTTTGACAGAAATAAACTTTTATATTCTTTTATAAACTATAAATTAATGTACGTGGAAGCCGACCATATACTGAAAACTATTAATTAGATATTAGACCAGCCAAGAACCAAGTATGCATTTGACTTCGTTTGTACCATTTTTGAGCAAAAGAAAAGGCCAAAATACGGAAATGCCCTTTGAAAACAGATGTACTTTTAACAAGGTGCCAGTTTAGTTTAGAAAATTTTGGACACTTTCGTTATTTGGACGGAATTGGTATAAATGAGTCCACATACAGACTTGGGTGGCGAATGGCGATAACAAAAGTTGTATTATTCATTGACATCTACATTCATTATCTCCCGTTTCTGTTATGTCACACCTTGTCTAGATGCGAAGGTCATTAATTTGTTATACCAGGCTATTATTTTTATTTTTTCATGGCTTGCCCAAATATAACACTAGGTGGTGTCTTTTTCATTTTTTTAATTATTAATATAATTAGTTGTTGTTGTAGTTGTTGTTGTTGTCAGCAGCAGCAGCATTAGGGTCATACATTGAGTCCATAAATTACACATGTTGGATTTGAATCAAAATTTGGATCTATATGTTGATTAATAGCAGCCTCCGTCTAACAATTTTGATTTATGATTCCTAAATCATATATGTTTTGCTTCATATTAATATGTTTTGAATCTGGCACTTTTGCAGGTGGCTGATGAATTTGTTAAAAGACGGGAAGAGACAGAATGGTGAGTTGTGCTGGGTTGTTTTCTATCATTTTTTACCTGCAAAACATGAACTTATTCTTGTATCTTTAGGCTCTTTTTTTTAAATACTCATGTATATATTAGAGAATATATGCATTGTATAATTTTAGAAGTTAGATGGATTTTTATGCAATTATTGTTAAGTTAACATATCAGTTGCATATGCACATAATTCAGGTTCATTGAAGGCGACTTTGATTCATACGTGTCACAAATAAGGAAGACACATGTATGGGGAGGTGAACCTGAATTGCTAATGGCTTCTCATGTTCTCAAGTAAGAATCTCTGCCTCTCACCCACAATCACGTGTGCACACACAATCATGCTATCTCCATGATGTATAGTTCAACACACCATATGTTTAGGGCAGCGGTGTTCATGGTTTGGCTTGTCAAAACCGACACCAACCAGGACGCCGTGTCAATCTTGAGAACCCCGAACACAACACATATATTCATGGGTTGACAAAGACATGACCCGTTTGACCAGCTTTTTTTTTTGCGTATTAACACTGAAGTTACACGATTTGCAACAAAAAATACAAATATATATATAAAAAGCTATAGTTTAAAGTTTAAACTTTAAAGTAAAAGAGTTGATGTCAGTTTTATTAGCATTATATCATATTAGGAAGTGTATTGTATTATTGATTCCTAAATCCGTGCTAGGATTGTTGATCACTTGATCTTCTAGTTTGAGTTCTGGATACTAGTTCTACAGCCCGGGCGGCTTGGGTTAAGATTGAAAAAATAATTTTTAATCTACAAGAAAGCTAGGGCGGCTGCTCTAGAAGCGAAGTTCTGCAACCTAACTCTTGCTGCCCGTTCTTCTCTGGACGACTATTGCCAACGTCTTAAAAAACTCGCCAATCAACCAGGGAATAATACATGAATCATAAATACAATACACTTCCTAATATAATATAATGCTAATAAGTTTTTCTTTTAGTGTTTAAATTTTGGTGTAACACTCATCACCTTTTTAAGATCCGAAATCCACAAGTTTTGTGCTAGATTCGTGTCGTGTACTCGTGTCATAAATTCACACCCTTAGTCATGTTAAATGGTATAATCATGAAAAACACTGAAAACCATAAACACAATTACATTACCCTATAGGCCTGTATTATCTATAATTGATTGACAAAATACTCTGTAGAATGCCCATAAAGTCAAAGTCAAACATTCTTATAAGGTGGGAATAAATTGATGAGAGACATTTCAACTGTTGCACATATTATTGTTCATGAGTGGATTAAGGTATATTCCCCTTGCCTCCTATGTGTCCCATGTAATGTGCTTATACGCAAGCTACAAAAAGAATTTGAAGTGACCTGAAACATGACACAGAATGGAAGTAAAGCACACACTTTGAGTGAAAAATTAATAATAATAACTTCGGTAACTATCCCAAAGATAGGGCCGGGTGTAAGGGTGTGAGGCTGGATATATTGAAGCTAATATGGCATATTATCATGCAGGATGCCAATTTCGGTGTACATGAATGATAAAGATTCAGGTGGTCTCATATCTATTGCTGAATACGGTCAAGAATACGAGAAAGAAAATCCTATTAAAGTATTGTATCATGGGTTTGGTCATTACGACGCTTTGCATATTGCTAGTGAAAACGATTCTTGATCTAGACTTTTAGACATTTAACTGTTAGTCAACTCATTACTATATTGTTGTATTTTAGATGCAGAAAATAACAAAGATTGACCATTGATGAAAAATAAAACATTAGTGAAATGACACCTCTTGTTAGGAGTTATTTCATGGTCACGGACTCAGGGCCAAACCGGTCATCTGTTTGGTTTCAACAGCGGGCTTTGAGCTTGACCGGTTGGTTTTCATTGTTCAGTATTAGTGATTTTTTAAAAGCAATTCTACACATGACACATCTCTACATGAATCTTGAAAAGATTCTAACTTTTTATTTGTTTTTATTGAAAATTTTGTTGTTTTCACCTTTTCTTTGTTTTTGTAGGGCTAGGTTGTGAGGAACTTTTAATCTTTAACCACTATAAAGTATAAACCACACACACATCATTAAAATGGCAGCCTTTACCCACAACATCAAAAAAGCAATGTGTGACTTGCACACCTCATCATTATGCTATCTCCACTAAGCCATTTTGGTCACTTTGCTTGTTGCATATTGTTTTAAATTTGGAGGGGAAAAAAATCCTAATTAGCAAAACCCAAGAGGGTAGCTAACAAAGTAGTTAGACACGGATCGGTTGGGCTGGGAACCTGATCGGTTAACGTTGGTTTTCATCATTTTTTGACCGGCTGATTTTTGGCGAATAACGGTTGAACCAGTTCCTCGGTTTAGTGATTAGGTTGGTTTAAAGTAAGTTTTTCTTCTATATGGATTACAAGATTGGAACTTGGATATCTATCAGAGTGTTTACCGACCAAAAAAAACATGCTTAAAAGTTAAAAAAGATCATTTCATTGTTTTTCAGGAAACATCCTTTAAAATATAAACGTAAATTTATAGGGTTCAATTTTTGTGTAATATTTAAATGTTGTTTACACTAACAAGTTTGAGATAAAAAAGGCCAACAAAATAAAAAGAAATTAATAGTTAAAGTGATTGGTCCATCTGTAATTAAATACCTTTGTTTGGTTTGCATTTTTGCCCATACTACGTAGTTAAAAGAATTTGGGTCCATGTTTTTAAATTTCAAAATCCTTCTGAGTATAAATTATTAAATACCTTTTATTTAAAGATAAAGCATCCAGTAAATGTTTTAGTATTAGATTTCATTCGTACGTATGAACGGATCTTTATACGACGTTGGGCCATTGTAGTCCACTAATGGATTAGATATAACTTACTTACAACCTAACTTTTTTTAATGCCAAGGAACGACGTGCCAACCACCATGACACCGGACGTTGTGGTCAAGGTTGACTAATCAGCCGCTGTAGCCCCTTGGCTCTCCCACTGGCGATGCTTAGTTGGGGCGGGAGGGGGCGGCCGACCCCCCTGAATTTTCCCGCAGAAGTTCCGATTATATAGTATTCGTATAGAAACTTTTGGAAATATAGGGTTTCGACCCCCCGAAAGTGGTTTTCGACCCCCCCGAAACTAGTGACTTCCAACCCCCCAAACATTCGGGTCAAGCTTCGCCACTGGGCTCTCCCAGATGCGTGGAAACCCGATATCCACCCGCCCGAAGGCACGACAGTGGAGTAATCGGTAAAACCTCGTCTCCCATCCGAATCGAACCGGCGCCACCCGTATTCTCTCTTCACTTGGATGCCGCAGAAAATAATAGGGAGGGTGAGAATCGAACATGAGTCACGAGAAACACCAAGTCTTTTTCCAACTACTCCATCACTACCTCATTGGCAACTTACAACCTAACTTAATTAAACATAATTAATTAGGCTGAAATTGTCAAGCACACCAAAATGTAAACTGATAAAAACATATTTGATTAAACTGTGATAGTTTTTAAAAGTATTGTAGTATTTTTGTTTTAAGAATGTGGTCGTTGAGTTTTGAGACCCAGGTTCTCTCCTCTAAAAGATCTTTTTTTTTGGTTAACTAATCATTTGATATATAATTTAGTTTTCCTCTAAGGATTTGTAAAATTTAATATAAATATAAGTTTTGTACAATCTTTTTGTCTATACTTCAATATGATAAAACATAGATTTGATAAAAAATAATAAACTATTGAGTTAATTATTCTACATATGATAAAATAAATGAGAATAGTGAGAATGATACAAAATACACAATGGATCAGAAAATATAATACAATGTCGAGGAAAAACACACAAGGAATAAAAAAAAAAGGCACAATGATGAAAAAAACACGATGTTAAATAAAAAGACACAGTGATTTAACAAAAATTCTAAAATCTACAAGCTAAAAGCGAAAACCTAAAATAAAATCGTAGAGTTCGATGAGACAGTTCCAATGCTGCTATAGTGAATTCAATCGGAGTCTGTTTGATATCATTCATATGATTTCCTATTTTCAGAAGACTATCTATTTAAACATTTCCCTTAGACTTTTATTTCATAACTAGCAATTTTACCCGCCGCGCGTTGCGGCGGCGCGCAACGGATTGAACTGTAAAACAAACATTTGGCCGGTGAAACCGATAATAAAACAAAACAAATGTAGGGGGACTGAAGTTGCAATCAATTGAAACATGAGGGGGTGGCAGTGGAAAGTAGAGGGACTAAACTTGTAATTAACTGAAACATAAAATAAGGGGACTGAAGCTGCAATTAGCTTAAAGTTAAGGGGATGGCTTATGAATGTCAGCCGACACTTCATAATAGTATATATATAATATACAAGCTACTTTACGTTGGATACGACTTTGTTTTAGATAAAACTTATGACAACTTAGTAGAAAGTTGTACAAGTAAATTTATAGATAAAAACTAAATTATATATGTAAATATAAAATTAAAACAAAAATACCACTCTATAAAATTTCAAATATATATGTGAAGTATGTTCAATGCAAAAGGTTTCAAAAAATCATTGTTGTTTGTATTTGTTTCTGTGTATGTGCATGTGGATTAGACGAATCTTACTTTATATCGAATCCAAGGGTAAAAGTAAACTCTTATGAATAATGACAACTTGACCCTTCAATAGTTCAGTGTGATCTATGTTCACATGATTACATTTACATATGTTGCCAAATTTATATCAAAGCTAATGCTTGGTTAATTTCATATATGAAACACTAGCTGATTATCCCGGGAGGGTCTCGGGGTTAAAAAATCTAATTTTACGTGATAATCAATTGCAAATGGCTCAAGTTAACTAACCACAAAATCTCTCAATCATTGCATGTTCATAGTATTCTAATCAGTAATAACTCATATTTCCTAATCTAAAACCAAATCAGTAATCATCTAAAGAATCACTTATGTAAGCTGCAACTATTCAAAAACTCATCACATCTCTCTAATTTCTCACATTGTAATGGCTCTTATAATTCATAACCTAATCAACTAAACAAACACTTAAGTTGAAAGTTGTAACCATTGCATCTCATTATGCCACGTGGCATAATCAAGAGATGGTTGAGGCACCATTGAACGCCACGTCAGCAACTATCAATTCTTCCCGGGGTTGAAAAATATAACTATTCTAATAATACTAATACTAATAGTAATAATTATTACTCTTGTAGTTAAATAAATAAAAAATAACTTTGCTATAAGCCGACACCATGTGTTGTAGTGTTGCGCGATTCTTTCTCCTAGCTTCTCTTGATGAAGTATACCTAGTAAAATTCCAATGATAACATGGCGATTGGGCTGATTTTCAACATCGTAGATAAGAAACTGGTTTAAAAGAAAAAACATGATTAATGAATAACGTGAACACTTTGTGTGTTTTTTTTCCTGTATGAACGAAACCTCACAAAAAATAGTCGATTTTTTCTCCGTTTTTTATATAGCACTATGGTACTCGTTGGAAAGATAATAAAACGCTCGTTAATTTGGTGTAATTTTTTTCTTTAAAAAATCCCGTATATAAAAGATATAAACGTTTAAAAATTATGGGAGGAAATATGAGAGAGAAAATTTTAAATTTATTTTTAATTTTTTTTTCCTAAAATAACTCTATTTAATTAAAAAAGGAAATAATTCAAAAACACCAAAAACTCTCAATTATGATGCCGCGTGGCACTCTCAAGGAAAGGTTGGGGTCTCCATTGCACGCCACGTCAGCATATACATTTACTTTTATATATACTAGATTTTAGTCCGCGTGTACACGCGGTTCACCAACGTACATCTATTTAGGGAATTATAACGTATAAGAAAAATACAGTAGAAATATTGTATTAAAGTATAACACAACGAATACAAATTTTATTCAAAAATCACTAAATATTTCTTTATACACCACATTTCTGGTTTTAGTTTTCACATTCACATCACCATCAAGTATAAGTAATTTCACTCCTGTCCTGCTTTTAACTCTTGAAAATGCAACATAAAGTTGGCCATGTGAGAAAACAGGTTCCCTTAAATACAATCCAACCTTAAATAAAGACTGTCCTTGCCTTTTATTGACGGTCATTGCGAAACATACACTTATTGGAAATTGACGCCTTTGGAAATTTACTGGAATCTTGATATCAGATGGTTTAATATTTATTCTAGTAATAAGAGTTTTGATACCAATGTTTCCACCTGATATGAAATCTAAAAGATACGGGAGAGTCCCGAGGCTGAAATCTAATAATATTTAGTGTAAGAAACGTGGAATGTGTCTCAAAGAATACGAAGCTGAATATATGATGGGAACATTAGAATGCATACATAGGTAAACATATTGGTGAGGTAATTACTAAACCTAAACAATAATACACAAAAAATGAAGTATTCAAAGGTAACAGTTGTTGAAACCTAAAAACCCCTAACTTGAAACATAAAACATCAACCCTAAATCATCTGTCAAATACAAAACAATTAATACGAATGAACAATAATAATCGAAAACTAAAGAACAATCACTTAAACACAAGACAGAGAAAAAGAGGTAACATTAATCGAAACTTTAAATTATATTTATGGAAAATCAGTCAAACAAAATAAAGAATAATCGATATATGAACATCGATTTATTGAGATAACAATCAAATAGAGATTACCTTGGATTGGAGATGAATGATTAGGTTGAATCGCCTTTGAATCGCAAGATTAGGTTTTAGGTTTGAAGGAGGCGTCGATTATGATCTGATATGTGTTATGTCCGCTTTTTTTTTTTTTGTAGGTTTATATATTTTGTGTTATTTTTTTTTAGAAAGAAAAATTTTATAAAATCTCACAATGAGACACTTGGCACAAATTGATTGGTTATGTAATTGGAGGCTCAATGTGGGATTGACAAGTGTCCACATTGAGTTTCATATATTAGTTGTATAGATTAATAGATATGAAATGTTTAAAAAATCCCTCAATATTTTAAGGTTAAACACGCATTTGTTACATTTTTTGTTCGTAAAGAACCGGAAGTTAGATTAAAGTCGCAGACATATAAGACTATCCATCAAGCGATCATTTGTTACATTTTAGCTTCTCTCATTCCATCCACCATCTCACTCCTAGTTCACCATGTCATAATGGGATTGCAACGACATTCTAGTGCCATCTCTTCTCATGAACCTGTCAACATAGTATTCTTTTACACCACTACTCCTTAAATTAAAAGGGAAAATGATGAAACTAGCCCTTTGACCGAGGGACTTACGAGAATAGTCCCCTCCTGTTTTTTTGGAGAGACGTTTCACGTATCCCAACCCGCCTGAGGCGTCTCCCGAGACGATTTGGTTCCCAACCAATAAAACAACACGTCTCCTATGACGTCTCCGGTGTCTTCTTCGTCGTTTCAGTTCCCCACGTCCCCTGTCTTCTTCGTCGTTTCAGTCCCCCCCAGACGTCTCGTGATTCCTGAGACGTCTCCTCCTCTACAACCATATATACCATGTACCTCCGTCCTTAACTCCATCCGAACTTTGTGACCGTCCGAAACTCCTCCTCTACCACCACCCTAAAACCGTTTCCTTCTTACACGAGAAAATGGCACTAAGTCGTTGGACGGAAGAACAAGAAATAGCCCTAGTAGCAGCCTGGCAACTTATCGAAGAAAGCTCACACCCGACTAACAAGTGGTACCGAATTCTACATGAATACAATCGGTTGGTAAGAGGCTCTAACCGAAGCATTGATTCACTAAACCGTAAGTGGAATGACTTGAACACCAAGTGTCAACTCTTCAACGGGTACCACTATCGAATACTTCGAGCGGTACCTTTCGATATGCCCGAAGACGTGGCCATCGGAATAACCCAAATCGAGTATCAATCCAAGCAAGGCAAAGAATTCAAACACGTCTCTGCTTGACAAATGATGAGGGATAGGCTTAACGCGTACCCTATGTTTATTTTATTTTTATTTACTTTGTAATGTTTATGTATTTATTTTATCATTTTTAATCGAATGACTACTTTATTTAAATTTTATTTAAGTTAACAATTAATCAAATGACTAGTTAGTTTATTTAAAATTTTATTTAAATAAATTTTATATCATAATAAAGTTATATCATAATAAATTTTATATCATAATACAATTATAATAAAGTTATGACATAAAATAAAATCATAATAAAGTTTATAACATAAAGTTATAACATAAAATAATTTTATTTTAAATAAATTTTAAATAAAATAAAATCAATCTGAGACGCACCGTAGACATTTTCAAACCCTGGAAAAGACGTCTCTGGAGACGTGTTGTTGTTTTATTGGTTGGAAACCAATTCGTCTCGGGAAACGCCTCAAACGGATTGAGAAACGTGAACCGTCTCTCCAAAGAGACGGAAGGGGGCTATTCTCATAAGTGTCTCGATCAAAGGGCTAGTTTCGTGATTTTCCCTTATTAAAAACACCGAATTCAAATGGGTATATAATGTGATACATTTTATATACATGCATTAACTTTGAGAAATTTTCAAATTCTACTTTGTTATACTATACACATAAAGGTTGAAAGGTATGGTGAAGCAGTGATGGCATGCTTTTTGCTGATCGTACCTCCAAACTGAAAAGCAAGTTTTCTTGCCCTTTTCTATCTTATTTACAACAAACAATTAAATCTCACACGAATCGTTTGAGCTATTATCATTTTAACGTGTTAGCTTTAAAATTAAGAAAAAAAATTTCACAAATACAAATTTGTTAAGATTAGTAAGCATGTAGTTATCAAATCATGAACTTTTGCCCTTTGGGTCAAGTATTTGGCATTTCTCATCCATCACACTCCAATCTCCTCTTACATAATTCACTCGCATATCATCATTAACCGTTCATTCGGTGATAGCTAAAAAAATTTAACATATAAATAAAACGAACTAGCATTTTACCCCTTTACCTAGTGTGTTGCGGTAGGAAATAACAATGTGATACTTTTACCATATAATAAATACATGGTGTTTAAACAAATAATACTAGAATTTTCAAATATAACTCAAAATTTTGTACTAAACTTTGGGGACAATTGTATTAAATATAAATGTTTAAGAAAGAAGACTACACGTATTAACTATTATCTGGCTCTGTCACTAGCATAGCATCATATACTTACAAATAATAAGAATTAAAATAATAAAGTTATGCCAAAATTAGAGTGAATAAATATTAAACGGCGTTAGGTGTAGACAAAATGGAGAGAGCAGACCCGTGTTTTTTATGCCTTCCGTTTTAATCTCAACGTTAACGACGGGATCACTTAAAACAGTCAACACCTACGTAACAAGACACATCTGTTGCATATTTTCATTTAGACCCCTGTAATTTCTGCTTGTTTCAATTACTCCCAGATCCTAATTTAGTTTTTCATCCAATACCTTTTTATACAAGTATTTGTACTTCAACGTATTCCTAGGACCCAAATAGTAGCTTAAACGTATTCCTAGGTCCATAACATTATTTAGCATATAATGAATACATGTTAAAGCTTGTGAAGAGAACCGATATGTTTTCGTCCCATTGGTCTTTGATACCTTTGGCTCCTGAAGAGATATGTACCTGTGCATGTGCACGGCCCCATATCTGTACCACGTCAGCAGGGATGCTGACTAAACCTTTTAGAAGCCTACGCACGATTCTTAGTACATGTCAGCTGTGATCCGACAATGAAAGGGACGTGCAGCCAATCAGAGGCGATTATTCCCTGCCCCATGATCAGTGGCGGAGGATAGTTGGGGCGGGGAGGGGCGGCCGACCCCCCCGGATTTTCGCGCAGAAGTTCCGATTATATAGTATTCGTATAGAAAATTTTGAAAATATAGGGTTTCGACCCCCCGAAACTGGTTTTCGACCCCCCGAAACTAGTGACTTCCGACCCCCCGCGACTTCCGACCCCCCGAACCTTCGGGTCAAGCTTCGCCACTGCCCATGATCACCTGCAGGTACGAGGTACAGAGAAAGGACAGAAATGACGATTGCAAGACACGTGGACCTATC
This sequence comes from Ambrosia trifida, assembly GCA_028751855.1. Classification (NCBI taxonomy): domain Eukaryota; kingdom Viridiplantae; phylum Streptophyta; class Magnoliopsida; order Asterales; family Asteraceae; genus Ambrosia; species Ambrosia trifida. The sequence goes on along the minus strand of CM054133.1, from coordinate 37,187,719 downwards.
AGAAGAAGACAGCGCCTGAGCTCCAACGGTTGACAATCGTTTGAGACACGCGCAGGACAGTTGTAATTCCCGAATCAGCCAATCACATGACGGCCCATGGGCCAATAAATACCACTTCTCCCCTGAGGAGAAGGATCATTCTGTTACACACATAAACACATACTTAGAGAATTATGTGATAGCTGAGAAAGTCTGATTATAGTCGAAACATTATACAATTGTAATAGAGTTCTTATAATCGTCCAGGCATTGTTAATAACATCATCTCTTCTTTGTGTCCTTTATTATATTTGTTATATTGGTGTTTCTTCATTAGCGCCATCCGTATTTGAGCATCTAGAATAGCAAACTTCTAAAAAACTTCATTCATTCTGAAAAAACAGCTATAAGTTCTCTACCACCTCCACCGTCCTTCCCCGGAAGTGGCTCAGGCACCGGTGCCGCTCCTGTCGACGCCAACTAGCTTGACCACGCCCAAGGAGGACAAGAAAATGTAAATGACGCTGTCCAGCACAAAACACCATCTTCTGGCACCCGCTGCACCCCCTCATTCCACTTCGCAACTGACAATGTCAATCAGGGCGCTCCTGCTAGATGTGTCGCGTCAATGGTTAGTCCGGAGACGTGGTATGCCCAGGAAAAACATAAAATACTGTGTAGTAAAACACAACGCAAACAAGCTGTTGTATATTAAAATAGCAACAGACTTAAACTAGTTGCATAGCAAATTGCAACAAAAACTAAAAACACTGTGCAGTAAAACACAACGCAAACCAGTTGCTGCATGATCAAACAAAAAAACGTAAACTAGTTGTGTAGTAAAATACAACAGACATTAACCGTTGCACAGTAAAGCACAACATAAACAAGACATTGTATAGTAAAATGCAATTCAATCCAACAATCACATCGCAAAAGGCGATAAAGGCTACAAAGCCTTAACGACAATCCATCATGCGTGGAAAGCTGCAAATAAAAATAAATGTACGGCTGCAGTTTAAGCAACAACCGCAATGCAGCCCACTACACTAGCGCTTTAAAGCGGTAGCGGTGCTGCATCATTTCACACCAACACTCTGAAGTGTTGAAAACAAGCCAAGCGTTCAAGCGCAAACCTGTTAACGATATGTAGATTTGACATAGTTCACAAACATAAGCATAACATAAAACACAAGTC